>OZ010592.1:78403122-78408122 GCA_963932145.1 Acanthosepion lycidas | reverse complement strand
ATCAAAGTGTAGTATCTGTTCCTCTCGGCTCTAATGGTAACGGCAATATTAGCTGTCTCCCTATAAGGAAAAATTTGGCATTCATTGACAGAGCAGCCTGTGTTGCTTGAGTTATGTTTTTCTTCATTCCCTGGCAATCGTTCTGGGATCAAAGTGTAGTATCTGTTCCTCTCGGCTCTAATGGTAACGGCAATATTAGCTGTCTCCCTATAAGGAAAAATTTGGCATTCATTGACAGAGCAGCCTGTGTTGCTTGAGTTATGTTTTTCTTCATTACCTGGCAATCGTTCTGGGATCAAAGTGTAGTATCTGTTCACCTCGGCTCTAATGGTAACGGCAATATTAGCTGTCTCCCTATAAGGAAAAATTTGGCATTCATTGACAGAGCAGCCTGTGTTGCTTGAGTTATGTTTTTCTTCATTCCCTGGCAATCGTTCTGGGATCAAAGTGTAGTATCTGTTCCTCTCGGCTCTAATGGTAACGGCAATATTAGCTGTCTCCCTATAAGGAAAAATTTGGCATTCATTGACAGAGCAGCCTGTGTTGCTTGAGTTATGTTTTTCTTCATTCCCTGGCAATCGTTCTGGGATCAAAGTGTAGTATCTGTTCCTCTCGGCTCTAATGGTAACGGCAATATTAGCTGTCTCCCTATAAGGAAAAATTTGGCATTCATTGACAGAGCAGCCTGTGTTGCTTGAGTTATGTTTTTCTTCATTACCTGGCAATCGTTCTGGGATCAAAGTGTAGTATCTGTTCACCTCGGCTCTAATGGTAATGGTGATATTAAAAATTTCCCTATAAGGAAACAGTTGGCATTCACTGACGAAGTCGACACTGCCAGTTGAAATTTATAAAACAATTTATAAGTAATACTACCGCTATTTTCAATATTAATGGGTATTTCCTTCCTAAATTTTTCTTTGCGGTTGTGTGGAACGTCAACTGTTTCATGACGTCAACTTTTTCATACTGATGTGGTTTATGTTATATAATACATTCAGTTATGTTCCATGAGGGATACACGCATAGGCGATCATGTGTCTTTCGATACATGACTGATGAGGCAGATTTTTTCCAATTCTTTCTGCGGTAGGATATAGAACTCGGTCTGTTCTGCTATTTACCCATAGCTTGGGAGGTAGAAGAGGATTCATACCTTTCCCAAGTAAGTAAATGTAATGAATTGGACTGGAATTCGAACTCGGCTCTCCGATTCCTTAATCCGAGACGCTATTCATTACTGCACCGTGCCTCCCACCTGTATAATACACAATATCCATATTTTAAGAAATTTCTATGGGATAAACAATAAACCTGATATTGAACCCTCCTGTAATTGTAGATCTAATAAAAATTGTCTAGTAGATAGCAAATGCAAGGTTATATATCAAGCGATCTTTCCCCCACCAAAGAAAATATGAAAAAATTGTAATGTTTACATTGGAATTATCGCAGGGGGATGGAAACAGAGATTTTATACCCATAGGCACTCATTTTCTAGTCCTAAACTAAAACACCGAACCCCTCTTTCAAAGATTTCTAGAATTGGAGGAGAAAGGGTTAAGCCTACAGATAGTTTGGAAGATTATAGGTTCCGCACGTACTGCTTATAGACTTATAGATAGGAGTGACTTATCTTTAGAAGGAAAAATTACTATAATAAAATACAATATTCAAAGTCAACTTTTGAATCAGAGGAATGAGTTAGTTTTAAAATGTCGGCACAAATGCAAATTCAAATTTCCAAAACATAGGTATAACCTAATTCGCTACTATAATTTCATAATATTCACTCCGCTCTAACTCATCAAATGTCGAAAGTATAATTAATTCTAATTTCTTTATTCCACTCTATATAACCTTTTTACACTATATTAATTATTATTTATAAACTCTGCACTACTCTAAGATCTCCACAACTCTCTTGCAATTAATCTATAACGTCATTTTTTATCTCTATACAGTGTAACCCTGATATAAGAGACCCGGATATAAGAGAGATTTTCTCTGGTCCCAAATTAGAGCCATACTTATCTAAACAAAATAGACCAAAACCGGATATAAGAGAAACCCGGAAATAAGAGACTTATTCTCCGGTCCCGACAACTCTCTTATATCCGGGTTACACTGTATTTTAAATTATTTTTCAATCCCCCTTTTATTCCCCTTTCAATATTAAATTTATATTTCATTCTTCATATGACTCCAAATTAATGTCATAAGTTTAATATTCGGATTTAATTTCATAAATTAATTCTATAAATAAATAAATAACTTCTACACACCCCAGACCACTCCCTCGTGCCTTTCGTCTGACTGAAACGTTGAAATGGATAAATTCTGTATCTGTCTATATTTCTGAGATTAGGTATTATGTACATTATTTACATTATTCCGACTATTGTCCTGATCTTTGTCGCCATATTTATTATAACGTTTCGGTGGTTGGAATGTCGAACTGAACCCTTTATTTCGCTCACTGGAGTAGACTGTTCTAATGGATGTCAGTTATCAGTTAACCGGGTATTGAACTCACCACTCTTTGGGTCCTGTCACTGGATCTAACTAAGGCCTTTATCCACTGTGCCATGTGTCCTTGAGGACATCTGGGTATGAATTTCTGGGTATTACAAACCTAAAGTCTTCAGCAAACTTTTTTTTTATCAGAGCTCATGTTGCAATTTTTTTTTTGTTATTATCGCTTTTGTCTGGCACTCCTTATTAGTGGTCCCCATATTGCATTCATTTCTATGCTTTGTCGAGATTTTTGTGGCCTAGCATATGTGCTGATTCCTTGAGTTTACGAATTTTCCAATGGTGTTCTTTGTCCATGATCTCAACCTGATCCCGCAGAGGGTGCTGGTCTTCCTTCGCTCTCCATATGTCGTCAGCCACGACTGATTTTTCCACTTCCCCTCGTGTTACAGCTTTCTGGTGTTATTGAAGCCTTACGTTAAGGGGGCGGCCTGTCTCACCTTTATATTTCTTTTCGCAGCTGCACAGTCTTTAGTCATGTCCTCCTCTATGGGGGTGTTACTCGGGAGAGGTATCTGCGAAGTGTCGTCAAGCTTTTGAAGGTTGTCCTGATGTTATATGGACCGCAGATCCTTTGTACTTTCTCTGATAACCCCTTCACATAAGGCAGGTAGACTGTTTTCTGAGTGTTGTCCTCCTCTTGTACCCACCTATCCCAGTTTTTTGGAGCTGCTCCCATGTACTCAGGGTAGTTATTACGTTGTAGGGTACTACTTATACTGACCAATTCTTTATCTAATGTCTATGGGTTGCCACTTATGACTTTCGCTTCGTACTGTAAGCAAAATGTTGGATTAGAAAGTGTTAGCATAGAAGTTACAGCTAATTGATCTAGCTCAACTGTAAATTGTTGAGATCTTGGGTCAGTCTAGTATTGTGTTTAAATTTATACTGTGTAGGTGCCTTAGAGAAGAGATCATCCGAACAATTACGATGAAAATATTTATAAAAATGACTCAGAGAGACAAACTTACAGCAGTGGGACTGAGACCGAACTGCCAGATCAGGACCAATAATATTGCAGATTCTTCTTTGGATTTTATCAAGGAGCTCATATGTGGCAGTAATATTATAGGCATACAATGTGAACCTTTTGGAGAGAACAATTTGTCATATACAACACAGGGAACCAAGTTTCTTATATCTATATATATATTCTTCTTTTTTTAAATTTTAGGTTGGAGCTGATATTTGTGGCTTTAACTCAGACAGTGAAGATGAGCTGTGTCTTCGCTGGTCTCAGCTGGGAGCTTTTTATCCATTTTCTCGTAACCACAATGACTGGGCTAGCAGGGTAAGTACAGTTTTACTTACAACCTTGTGCAAATTAATTGAAATAAAACGAATAATTTCGTTATTAATTACTTCCTTACGTATGTTTCCGATGAAACATGACACACTACACATGTTCCTTGCAGATTGTCCATAGTTTCTCAATTGGATTTCAATCAGCAGAGTTTCCAAGCCAGTCACTAGTACATTGATTTGTTCACTGGTAAGGCTTACCAGTGTGTTTGTGCAGCGTTTTAATTTTTGTACGCTTCCTTGGAGTAACGTCTATAGCAGACAATGACCGTAGGACAACTAATCGATAGTGGAGACAGTAGTTTCTGGGCGGGATCAAAATCTGATGCAAACACGGATGACGCAATATTTTTCAAGACCAAGAAAATTACATCATACACCCCGAAAATAGATTCATATTACTGCACACCACTGAAAATGAGCTAATATGAGGAACAAATAGAAATCTTTTACACCTTGTCACTCCAGTGGGTCTAAAACTGACTATATGGTGAAAGAAAGGGAACTGAAGCGGTTGTTTCAATTAATTTGCACAAGGTTATACCGTCTTTTTTCATATCACATAAAGAAACATATATATCCGTATATCTATGTCAATACATTTACCTATCTATTTTTAATGCAAATTTATGTTGCAGGAATTTAAAAAAATATTTATCCTAACGAACGACGCTATTTTTAATATATCACGATATATATATATATATATATATATATATATATATATATATATATATATATATAATGCATGCTTCATTAAATAATATAGACAAGTTTTGTTTATTTATTTTAAGTAAGTTCCTTTCATATTGTCTGATAAGCTTAATCACATTATCGTTGAAAGACGAAATGAAATCCCCATATGTTTAAATCCAATCTACGCTTTCGGCTTACATAAGCAATTATCAAAGATGACAATTTCAATAAATCAGACAACACACAGATGTAACCACAATGATAGTCCGCCCTTGCTGCTTGAAAAATTTCAAAGTAACGACAAACTCGTATATAGGAGATGCGGAATCGAAAATCGCGTCGCAGCTCGTGACATCACACATGACCACGCGATAGTGAAAAACGAGAAGTATTAAGTATGGGAAGCTATTGGTATAAACCAATGGCTTCTGTTATAAATTACAGGCTTTTAAGGATATTTGTGG
>OZ010592.1:78338122-78400622 GCA_963932145.1 Acanthosepion lycidas | reverse complement strand
TATACCGTAAACTTCACTCAAAAGCGAAGGATTTGTGGATATATATTTATATAGACTTGGTGTGAGGAACCCGCTTCCAAATTTTGTATTCGTGATACCCTCTGTATATATTAATGGTGTGAAAAAGCAAAGAGAAAGAAAACAGATGAGATGTAATTTGAGTAGTGCGTTGTTTTACATGTGTCTTTATATTTGTTTGAAATCCAAAAACAGAAGTCATACCAGCACCGTGTAACAGCCAGTGGCGTAGCTAGAGTAAACGTCACCCGAGGCGGTCCGCTCAAATGTCACCCCAATGATCCTGATTCACCCTATGATGAATGGTTAGCTGTAGTTAAATTTTCATACATGCTCTACCTCTACTTTACTCTACTGACCGGTACGTTACTGTTTGTATGTATGATCCAAGACAAAATCCAATACCACAAAATAATCAGTTCGAATCAAAAGATTTTTAAAATGCAACTGTTCACTTTCAGAACAACTAAATACAAAACACGGCAATACACAAAAGAATGACATTTGATACTATGGTCTTAGAATGAATGTTTTCTTGTTTTCATTGTGGCAAACTGGTCAATGACATCGTCAAAATCTGTTTGTCTTGTAAGCTCGTTTTCAATGGACAGTACAGCCAGATCCGACAGTCTCGACTGGCTCATGGTTGACGTAATTTTCTGTTGCTAATTTTCCGGTGTCCAATTTTCCGTTGCATCATTTTCTGGGTACCATTTAATTATCAATGATGTTTGAAAGTATTTTTCTTGACAAAAATGTTCTATTTAATTTTTAAGCATTTTTCGGAACATTGTAAATCAACTGCATTCTTTTAAAGGTTACCTAGAGAATTTATGCAAAGTTTATTTTTTTTGTTTTTTTATACAAGTAAAATAAATTTACATCGTATTTTGATGTTATTACGATTTTAGTTTTAGTGATAATTTAAAAAAAAATAAATATTTATCATTAGTACCAATAATGGAAAATTAAGTTAAAAATTTAAAAGAATCGTTTTTGGAATCGGAAAATTGGCACAAATTTTTCATATATTTTTTCATATTTTTCTGTAAAGATATATATTTTTCGAATTTCTGACGGGGGGACAAAACTGGGGGGTCATAAATTATTTCTGGGGGGTCATATGCCCGCCTGCGAAACCCTGTGCCTCCACCACTGTTTTCAGACTATTTTTGGCAGCTTAGCCTGGTTGAAAAATTTTGTTAGAGGTGACATTGTGTCACCCCTCCTGTGCTGGAACCCGGGGCGGTCCGCTCCCCCTTAGCTACGCCACTGGTAACGGCAACGTGTACGAATAATATGTAATGACGTGTTACGTCTTTGTGCATTCAACATTGTTGCTTAAGTCGAATGCAAATAGCTTCAGCAGTCTGTAACCGTTTATGATCACAAAAGTAACCATCTGTTAATAAAAATATCTAACGTGTAAAACACCATTTTCTTGAATGTTTATAGAAAAAGCTTGTACCTAACATAGATTACGGAAATTTCTTGGCAGCCACATAGGTGAAAATGATTTCTAAAATCAACAGACGTAAAATGTCTGTGGAATTTAGAAATCATTTTCATATATGTGGCTGCCCAGAAATTCCCGAAATCTATGTTAGGTACAAGCTTTTTCTATAAACATTCAAGGACATGGTGTTTTACAGTCAGAGACGGCGTCACGATTGCAGAAGCCACGAGGGAAGTTCAGCGGGCGGCAAAGAGAGCCAGGAGAAAAGCAATGAGAGACTCCGTCTACGTGTCATGAAGTTTCATTCACACCAAGTGCTTGAGAGACTGCCGTTCCAGAGTGGGACTACACCGTCACCAGAGGCGATGTAACACAATCACCTAGAATTTTCTTTTTAAAAAAAAAAAATAGAAAAAAAATGCTACTTCATCGTCTCTCGAGGCGGATGGATGCCAATATATATATATATATATATATATATATATATATATATATATATATATATATATATATATCGATCCGTTTAAGTGAAACCTAGGTAGGTTTGTCTGGCTCACTAGGTGTATCTAGGTCTGCTCTACGGTTGTATTGAGCTCTTTTGTTAGTTAGTTGTTTACTCGTATCGGGGTTTTTTCTTTGGGCTTCAGACCTGCATCTGTGCGATTTTTTTCGGCAGAATTTCATGTTTGTAGCTCATTCTTTTTTTAAAAGCTTTTTTTCCCTCGAGATTGATTTGATTATAGGCAAATCAAAAATTCGAGGGTTTTTCGAAACGAGTATAATCATCTATATTTGTATATATATATATATATATATATATATATATATATATATATATATATATATATATATATTCCTATGTTTGGCGTGCGACTTAAGTTTTGTTGGTTACCCAACTCGTCGGGCACAAGATATACCTTATTGGTTATGTAAAAAAATGTACTGAATTTCATGGGATGGACGCTGATTCATTGAAAATTAAAATAGCACAAATATAATACAAATGCTATACTAGGGTTTAAATGCAGGAATGGAGTGCAGGTATGAGTTAATAAGAAAAAAGAATTGAAGCACGTTTAAAATTTTAAATTTGAACCGGCGACGCAGATTTAAAGGTACGTATGAATGGTCAAAGGAAGTTAATCGGTGTATGCCATAAAATGCATGCGAAAAGAAAATTAAATTTAGACGAAAAGTCAATTATCCAGGATTACAATATTTTAAGAGAAACATTTTTCTATGCTTGCAATTAGACATAATCTCTTTCCGCTTATTAAGTAGCTTTAATTACTAATATTTTTAGAATTATTTTTTTCTAGTAAACACAATTGCATCGGTTCCCCGGCTTGAAAATGGATTAGTTTTAACGACGTATTCCCAATTTACTGCAGGTGTGTAGATATCTGTCTTGATATCCCAGTAACACTTTGAGAGTACTATGGCATTTGTGTATGTTCTTTGTTAAGGGCCATTTTATGATGATAAAAACGTTTTTTTCCAATTATTTGCAGTTGACCCGAAATAAAATTTAATTTGGTCATTATGCCTGATGCTGGCCTTATAGATTAACTCCTTTATACATACATTTGCCATTCACAGGACAGATGGTCCCTTTACGGTAATTACATTTTTGATCATCATAGCTACCGTTGTTATTAGTGTTACTTAATTATTTGTATATTGGTCAGCTGTAACTAACCGTAATATTGATTTTGTTTAAGATTTTTTTGATTAAGGTGTTATGGGTAAAGTGTTTTGTACTAATTTAAGAAAGATTCTACATTTTATATTCTCTCTTTCTCTCTCTCTCTCTCTCTCTCTATATATATATATATATATATATATATATATATATAATGTTTGTGAGAAAAAGAGCACCATGTCTGATTTCATTCCACTAGAAATTTGGAAACGGCCTGCTGGACTGTTTGGCATTCGCACCAAAAGCTCAAATACGAATATTTCAACATTTAGGTTTCAACCTGAGGACAGTGCAGAGGATTGGGAAAGAGCTGATTGAGCCTAATAGTGATTATGAAGGTACGCAGCTCGGAAAACTCACTCTGATCGTTCTGATAAGAAAAGAACTCTCGTATTCGTTGATTGGGGCCTCAGACGTCACGCTTTCATTCATCCCAACCCAGGACCTCAAATTCAACACGCAGGCCTACATCAAGTGCCTTCAGGAGGTAGTGTTGCTCTGAATCTAGAGGGTGGCTGCTGGAAGAACCTACGTCTGGTAATAGGACTCTGCACACATGCTACACAAACAGGAGAACCCAGTCATGGCTGTCAGACAATTTCTGCGAACCTTACATCTGTCCACCTAATACCCCAGACTGCAAACTTTATTATTATAGTGGGTACCTGTATTTGAGTGGATGCTCCGACTTTTTAATTAGTATTTATTTCGTCGATCGCTCTGTGCACTCGACTCTAGGAAATTTACTAAATAGAGCGTATCGTCCGACATGATTCGAACCAGCGTCCCCATTTGCCGTCTGATCCGGTTTACTTTCACGACATCGCTGCGAATAACTTGAGTAGACGAAATAAATACTGTTTAAAATAAACGGAGCACCTACTTAACTTCATTAGGAAAATACGTGTGAAGTAAAAAAATATCTATATTTTCTGTTTATAGGTTATTTTTATAGATACAATTTAAGTAAATATTCCGTTATTAATTAAACAGGATTAATTACATTTATCGGTCTAAATTTCGTAGAAAATATGCGTCCCCCAACAGGAATCGAACCTGTATTCCCATACGCAAAACGTCATTTAGTCTGCTGTACCATTCAGCTATAGAGAAACCTCTAGTTAGCGAAGTCCGAATTACTGTTTATGAACACACACTATGACGATTTTTGTCGATCGATCATTTCTCCTCAAGAAACGTATCTTAACGGAAACAATGGCACATTGATCGTATTGTATCTAAATAAAAAACGTATAAACAGAAATATATTTAAATAATTGTTGGATTTAATCTATTTCATAATATGTTGTCATTGTTTACGTTAAGATACATTTCGGTAGCAGAAATGATCAATCGGAAAAATTCGTCTTGGTCACTGCGTAAATTAATAAAATGTCGTGGGGTGGTCTTGGGCGACGGCGTCAATTTACTCATTATGTTGAATCTTCTCTCTCGCGGCCGCTGATCGTTGTTTTGAGACCAGAGATAAAAGACCTTAACTAGTTTATTAACGCTGACGTATACATCTCTGTAACTCGCGAGTGGGGTCTCCCTCTGCCTCCACTGGTGAGCATTTTCCAGACGCGAAAGGAAACAAATCTACATTGTTTGACGTTGAGTCAATTGCTTCGTCCACCGTAAGGAAAGTTGGTTCCCTGTGCCGCGCCAGGAAATTTTCCTCCCCGGAATCGATCCTCCAGATCTACAAATCAACAATTCGCCATTGCATTGAGTATTGCTGCCATATACGATCTGGGCCCCCCTCTGTTTTCCTCGGGGTTCTTGATAGGCTCCAGAGGCGGACATCCAATATAATTGGCCCTGCTCTGGCATCTCGTCTACAGTCACTTTCTTACAGACGCGCCGTCGCCTCTCTCTGTCTTTTTTACAAATACTTTCATGGCAATTGCTCCGAGGAGCTTCATTCGCTGGTTCCAAGACGTCATGAGTTCAAGCGCCCTAAGAGGCTTGCATCCCGCTCTCACCCTTTCACTGTCGAAACTACTAAATGTAGCCGTCTCTTCTACTCCAATAGCTTCATGTCTCGCACCTCTCGCCTGTGGAACTCCCTTCCGTATTCTAGTTTCCCTGAGAGCTATAATCTCCAGCTATTCAAATGTAATGTCAGTCGACATCTCCAGTTGCCTTGATCTATACACTATCCTTCTCCTCATCCTTTCTTCTATCACTCCTATTTGATCTTGCTGTAAATTTTCTGTAACCCCTTGCGTCCTAGTGGCTTCCCGCCTTGCTTGGGGTGAAAAGTTAAAAAAAAAAAAAAAAAAAAAAAAAAACGTATAAGAACTGACTGAAAAAACCTGTCTATATCTCTATCATTCCCAAGTTTTTTCAACCAATAAAAATCGACTTCTTTGTTTTTTCTTTTATCTAATCCGTCAGGTTAACCTCAAGAAATCCGAGAAGAGATAGCATTCCCCTTTAAAATAATATTCTGCTCCGTTGTCCATGTTTAAGGATATCTATTCGTGATTTTTTAGTACTGCTCACTTGTTCTCTTTCCTGCTGCCACTGAGTTATTATTGGCCCATCGGTTTCCAGCCTTGCCCTGAAACTTGTCTCCCTTCGTCACCGTTCAACCTTCTATTAGGTTGGTGCAAAAAATAATGTCGTTTTCTCACATAGTAACAGATGTGAGAAAACGACATTATTTTTGCACCAACCTAATAACTGCTGACGCGCTGTTGAGATTAACTCTTTTAACGAAAGGAACCAAGCTTTGACAGTTAGGGTTCAGCAGCAGCTGAAGGCCAACTGGATCACCAGTCACCTGAATAAGACCGCAAAACACTGAAACATTTGTATAGTAACGACAAAGATGAAGACATTAGTACGACTGTAAATAATGTTTTTTTTTTTTCATTCTTGATATGGAAAGAAAATGCTCTTATATTGAGCGGCGTTAATCAGTTTATCAACCAAAGAGTGATTTCAATCCCTATCCATTATCACGATGAGATGTGTCGAAACCTCAATTTTCGACAGTGCAGTCTAATCAAATCTGTCTCTTCCTTTTCCACTGTCCATCACCTCGCTTAGGAGCTGTCGGGTGTGGAGGAAATTTAAATTGAGCGTCAGCACCTAACCCAATTATCAACACAAGTTTCTTTAACATGGCCGCTTGTCGTAACCGATAGTAATTGCTTGATATCGTTTCAATGGAAGATTTCCGAGTCTTTGTTTAACTCTTTGATCGAAGAGTTGATTCACAGTTGAAGATTAGTGAACTTGTAATCGGGAAATCACTGATAATTCTACGTCAAATCTTTTTGATAGAAAATTGCTACAAATTTGTTTGGCATAATATTTTTCTTTTTAATTAACATATACGATTCAAATTAGCAACAAATCTAAAAAAACAAAATAACAATCGGTGGTTAACTGAGGCAAGGAATGGCTTGCTAATGTTAACGCCACCAAAACGAAAATGCTGTCTATTAATCGTCTGGAAAATCCCTTTCTGTTATCGATCCACATGGCAGATGCTAACCTCCAAGAGAGTGACTCATTGCGCTTACTCTGACTAACGTTCTCCGCTGACATGAAATGGAAAAATTATATTGAATCAATTGTTAGGTTGCTACTAGGAAAGTTGTTACACTATGGTACATATTTATTTTTGTGGATGATTAGAATATTGCTGACATATATGGTCTGCTGATCATTCTATATATTTAGAGATTCTTGATAAAATAAAAAGTGGGATCTACATTGTTACATATCCTGACATGCCAGCTCGGCTTCAGTTACTTTCCCCACAGCCACAATGTTGTCTTTTCTATAAATACATTCGTCGTAGTTGTTCTGGTGAACTTTTCTTTATAGTACGTATATTTTACAAATTTAAGCGCAATACTACATTAGCGGTTAAGTCTCGACATTTTACACTTGAGATAGCTAGATGTAACCGTAAGTTCTATGCTGACAGTTTCTTCTATTGCACTTCTCGCTTGTGGAACTCTCTTCCGGTTTCTTGCTTTACAGTCAAGTTTGATCTTCAAAAAATTAAAGGCACTGTCCACCGTTATCTTCTTTCTTCTTAATTCCTGTTCTTTGCTTGTTCCTGCTCCTTAATCTTTTTCCTTTTTTTATACTCAGTAACCTCCTTGCGTCTTAGTGGCTTTATCGCCTTGCTTGGGTTGAAATAAGTAGAAAGTGCAGTTGTGCTGACATATATGAGTTGGAGCCGTCTAGTCCTCATTTCTACGTTTGAAAGTGTACCATGTACTTCTCGGGGACGGAGGTGGGGGGGTTAGTTGTATATGCGTATATAAACGAAGTATTAAGTGAATCTTCAAACACAACTCTATAAATTCCAATTTTTTTTTAATTGAGTATTATTCTTTCAAATTGAAAGAAAGAATTACAAAGATTCTCTGCGAACAACTTCACACAAAATATTATGTGTATCTTTTTTAAAGTACAACCGAATGAACTGCGATAACATAGCAAAAACAGAAAACGTCTATATGTATTAGGGTGTATGGGAAACGGATTTACATTGTTTTATTCAGTGTGTATAAATTACATGAAATAGACAGGGGAAGCTGTTGACGCTCGTATACAAACTTAGCCTATATTTTTTCCTTTTATGTGCCAATACAGCTAAGCATTTTTGTGATAT
Organism: Acanthosepion lycidas; assembly: GCA_963932145.1. NCBI lineage: Eukaryota > Metazoa > Mollusca > Cephalopoda > Sepiida > Sepiidae > Acanthosepion > Acanthosepion lycidas. The sequence goes on along the minus strand of OZ010592.1, from coordinate 78,392,804 downwards.
TATATTCTCGAATAAATATGCGAAAAATGTGAGGAATTAATTAAGTGCGAGAATTTCGGTTTTGTTTGTATGACAAACGAACAAAACCCTGGTCAAAGGTTCATGGAAATAGTAATTATCGAATAAATATTGTGATTTATATAAAAAAAATACCCGCTACGAAAATTAGGTTGATTAATCTCAAGTCTATTAGTTAATAAATATTTTTTATGATGTAAGCCTCCTAAATTTATTTCTAAGAAATTTTATTGTCTACAATTTCGAAGAATACCGCGCGTCTCAAATGACGTCGCTGGTTGGTTAATTTATAAGAAAACAAATTATTGGAACTGGTCAGTGAACAAAAAAGATTTTTCAGTGACAGTACTTAAATCTATGGGATATTTATACTATTCTGAGACGGGGTTCAAGAGTTTCTTTTCACTCTGCAGCCTTCCCCAAATCCTCCAGACGTAATTTTGTAAGTCTACCGCTGATCAATCGCTATTTCCATAGAAAATATTCTGACGTGCTACATTTGTTTTAAAATTTCATATTTAACTGATTCACTGAATAATTTCGCGAACCTCTGTCTGAGTTAGATCCATATTGGATGTACAGGAAGCATTAGATTTTACGGCGCACAGACCTCATATTGCAATTTTGCTGTTATCATTCCATGTCTTTACCAGAGCTCATATTGCAACTTTGCTGTTATTATCGCTTTTCTATGGCACTCCTTACTCCCGGTTCCCATATTGTATTTATTTCTATGCCTGGTCGGCTCAGGAGATTTTTGTGGTCTAGCATATGTGCTGATTCCTTAAGTCTACGAATTTTCCAATGTCCTTGATCTCAACTAACTGCACATTATCTTTCATATTGACTCATTTTCAAATACATAGATGATCTTCAGTTTCCCAATTATTCAATCATTCAGTAAGTTTTATATTAGGTTGGTGCAAAAATAATGACGTAATAATGTCGTTTTTTGACGTATTTTTTAAGAGAGGACACTGAAATTTATATTAATTTTTGTTCTAAATACGTGTCTAGCTGATATCATTTAGTTTCTTTTACTTCATGTTGTCATCATTTATGGCATCAAAAAGAACAAATTGTGATAATATAAGATCTATCAAGAAAGGGGAAACATAAGAAACTTAAATTTACTAGAGAGGATCTAGCAATTAAAGCACTTTCTATATACTTCCGTCTTAGTAATATGCTTTCATTTTTTAAATTGAAGTAGCACTTTTTAAATCAAAATTACGATGAGCAACTAATCAACTGATTGTTTTGTAAAAGATCCCTTTTATGTTCATATTACCTTTTATTTAAATTTCTTAAGTCCGTTGAAGGCATAAAGGATAAAACACGTCTCATGAAATATTTTTCCCTTGGTTTGGTTTGATTTTTAATTTATGGCATATCAACCTCAATGGGTTATTCAATGCCGACAAAATTTTTATTGATTGTAATGTTTTTCTTCAAAAATCCAGTTCTGGGAATATTTTTCCTTGAAGAAATCTAAAGCTGGTCATATTTTTTTCCAAAGAAGTTATAACTGTATTGCTGGTATTTTTATAAGTATTGCTGATAATAGTTTTTCCTTCAAAAAATTCCTGGTAATAATTTTTTTTATCACAAAGTATTTCTGGTATTAAAACCTATTTTTAGGAAAGTTTGGGACCCTAACAGGTGCTACGAACCCGGGTCAGGGTGCACCTGATCAGAGGTCTTGGTGTTGGAAGTAGTTTATCGTCTTACCCAGGACGCGGATGTACTTTATCGTCATACCTAGGATGGTTTTCCCTTTGTCATAGATTTTAAATGATTTAAAATATAATGTCTATCGAAACAAAATCTGTTCCATCAATAAAATTTAATAGTTAAAGCTTAATAGTAGGAAAGAAGATTCAAGATGGTAGATATTTATTAAAAATGTGGCAAGTACCATGGCAGTTATCTACGTGAGGAATTGAAGTCAGCCGGCCAATTTCAAAATCGAACAAAGTTTGTTGCCCATTTACAATAGATCCGTTGGAAATGTTAGGAATCGATATGCTCTCCCCATATATATTGGTTAAATAACGGAGTAGAATGAACTCACTAGCCTCTCAATGGGTTACCTTGCCTAGAACGTATATAGATGAAATTCTCCAGCACGGGACATTTCCCCACCCCAGGATTTAAAAGCGGGATATTTTACTTATTCTTGCTTTTCGTTTTACTACTAGCCTTTGGAGTTCATCATTAGTCCCTATAGACGAAATATTCTCAACCCTTTTGGCACAATGCATCATTCTCACTAAGATTGTAACAAAAAAAAATCCCTATAAAAATAATCCGTGTGAATGCACATGTATTAGTTTTGGAAAATAATGGAGCGTTTCAATAGTTTATCACTGATGAATATCTTCTCAGAGGGGCCCCGTGCCTTGAGCGACTTTGGGGCCTCAAACACAGCCCATACGATTCATTGTCAAAAATGCAGAAAAAATGCTCGGTTTCCTGGACCGATCCAGCAAGTACCTGATTCCTCGTGCTGTCGTCTACCTTGCCAAGATCCAGATCAGTCCTAAAATGAAGTACAGCTGTTATATGTTGGGCTGTTAAATATAACTGTAATACAGACTGTTCTACCGAGGCTGTAACTGTTCGAAGATCCTGCCGAACTCTCTGCTTTCGGCAGAGAGGAACCCGGACGAGGCTGTGCCGAAGGACAGAATCTCGCCCGGGGAGGTAGACAGGCCCGAACTTGTTTATGCGGGTTCTACGGAGACTTTTTGGCCGACCCTACGGGCCTGCATGACCCACGTTAAACTCAGCCTTGTGTCACATTTACCCTCATGGGGGTGGCTGCTTAATATCAACAGTGATATAGACTGAACGCAAGTCAACCGATACACACTCCCAAGACGTGTAACACACTTCTGTTGTATTTACTGTTCAATACATAATTTATCGGAAATCTCTTGTTTTGTTATTTCTTAACCAATAAGTTGCTCATAACGGAATGACTCCTATCCAAAATATAGAAAGAGAAAGCCAGAAGATGGAGGTCACTTCAGCAAGATCATTGAGCGATATTGAAATGCATCATTTTTCTCGATAAATTATAAAAATGATTTAAAATCAATCATCATTTTCTTATAAAAAAAACATGTCTGACGCGAATCAAGGCGCAGGTAATTTGGTTTGTAGTACAATAAAGCCTTTGGTAGTAGACAGTCTAGGAAAAAGATAACTTACTTCACAATCGAAGAGAAAGAAACGGGAAACCACTCCACCATATTTTATAAGAACTTGCAAGATTTTAAAAAGAAAAAGGACACAGTGGAAAGCCATTATAGTTTGAGACATGAAGGGGCATGATATAAAAATATTCTAGCCTACGAGCTCCATAGGCGGGTTTTACGTGCGATATCAGGTCATTTGTATTAGGTTGGTGCAAAAATAATGATGTAATAATGTCGTTTTTTGTGCGTATTTTTTAACGTCAAAAAACGACATTATTACGTCATTATTTTTGCACCAACCTAATATAATGAATAATATATTTTAGCCAGTCAGTTAACTGTCATATGTGATACACGTTTGGGCGATCATGTCTCTTTCGATTCATGACTGACTAGGCAGAAGAATTTCCTGCAGTTGCCTGCCGTTGCTTTCATCGGTAGACTGGTTGCCAACCATGGCTATAGGATCCATTCTGTCCTGCTATTCAAACCAAACGTGATACACGACTGGACGATTATGTAGAGATATGATCGTCCAATCGTGTATCACGATCATTCGATTCATGACTGACTAGGCAGAAGAATTTCCCCGCGGTAGGCTGCCGTTGCATTCATCAAAAGACTGATTGTCAAGCAAAGCTTTACGGCCCAGTCTGTCCTTCTATTCAACCCATACATGATACACACTTCGGCAATCATGTCTTTCGATTCATGATTGACTATAGGCAGGAGGTTTTCTCTGCAGTAGGCTGCCGTTTCTTTCTGCGGTAGACTGTTTGCCAACCTTAGCTACAGGACCCAGTATGCCCTGCTATTCAACCCATACGTGATACACGCTAGGGGTCATGTCGGTTTCAATTCATGACTGACTAGGCAGAAGATTTTTCCGAATTAAGCTACCGTTTCTTTCTGCAGTAGACTGACAACCTTAGCTACAGGACCCAGTCTGTCTTGTTATTCAACCCATTCGTAATACACGATTGGGCGATAATGTCTGTTTCGATTCATGAGTGACTAGGTAGAAGATTTTCCCGAAGTAGGGTGCCGTTTCTTTCTGCGCTAGAATGGATGCCAACCAATCCCATAGGTCGATTTGTGTCCTGCTATTTAACTTATAGATGGGGGAGAAGAGATGGATTCATGCCATTCCGATGGTTATTTACCTCGTAAGTTAATGTAACAAATCCGACTGGAATTCGAACTCGGCTCTGCAATTACTCATTCCAAGCGAATATCCATTAAACCACAAACAATGTACTTACTGAAAGCCTTTTATTGTTATATATTTGCATTTTTAAATTTCTAAAGCTGACAAGTTTTATGACTTCATCTAACACTTTTACGAATAGGTTGCATTTGAAAATGGAGGTTCAAAATAAAAAAAAAAACAAATTAGAAAACCTTGAATAACGATTAAAGACATATTAATCAAGATTTAACTAAAATTATTGAAAAGTCTGTTGTTAAGAAAGTCGGTCCATTGTGTCACGCTAGATCGCTTTTTTCTCGCTAGAATCTATCTAAATAATAGATTTCTAAAGCTGACAACTTTTATGTTTTCATCTAAACAATTTTAGAACACGTTTCATTTGAAATAAAAGAACAAGAGCTCCATCTGCGGATTGGAAGGTTTCTTCACTGTATTATTCTAGACAATCACTTCTCACCAGAATCTATTTTGCACCTTTAAAAGTCTATCGTTCATTTATTTATTAAATATTGTTTGCCACATCTGGTTTGGTGTTTCTGCTACATACGCACACACACACACGTACGTGTATATAAAAGGAGGCATGAGGGTTAGTGTCTCGGATTGCGGAATCGGAGAACCGAGTTCGAATTCCAGTCGAATCAATTACATTCACTTAGTGCTAATACACTTGAGAAAGGTATGATACTCCTCTTCTCCTTCCAGATATGTGTAAATAGCAGGACAGACTGGGTTTTGTAGCCGTGGGTGGCAACTAGTCTAGGAGAAGGACAACTCGGAATTCAAAGCCTGCGGAGGGTTGTTTGGGGACCTTGTGGCACGTGGTACACCAGGTCTCTGTCTTCGACCTTTTAAAAGTGTGGTTGGTTCTGGACAAAGCCTTCACCACTATAATCAAATCATATGCACTGTTGTCTGGCTGTAGTTTCCTAGGAACTGAGCTGCTCGACCGTCATACGAATACGACGAGAGAGTCCACCATATGTAAATGTATATGAATTAAATAAAGATATGGGCAACCATTACGTGGGCGTGCGATTACGTTTATATACAGATCTGTAAATAAATATTTAACTTTTGATCTAATCAAAACAGTGCTCAATCTAGTGTGACAGAGTTGTAATATATTAATAACTATACGTATTAGCTAAGTCAGTTTCACGACTCAGAGTTTCATGTCAGTACAATCAACAGGTACTAATAGTTGTGCACTTTTAATACAGGTGTTTTCAAATATATTATGAGTCATACAACTGCCGTAGGTATTATGTAGAGCTATATATATATATATATATATATATATATATATATATATATGATTTATTTATTATAATTTTATCATATAGAAAAAAACATTTTACTCACTACAAAGATGCAACTTGGTTTCAGTGCATTTCAACTGCACTTCGACGGGTGAGAATCGAAAATGGTTATGAACAATCCTGCTTGTAGGCAAGCCGTATGTGAAATGTCACTTGCAGGATTGTTCATAACAATTTTCGATTCTCACCTGTCGAAGTGCAGTTGAAATGCCCTGAAACCAAGTTGCATCTTTGTAGTGAGTCAAATGGTTTTGTCTATATGATAAAATTATAATAAATAAATAATTATCGCTCTACTATCGGTATCGAGCCCACTTTTGGGTTAATGCTCTGGACGTTTGAACTTATATATTATTTTCGTTCTCATCGCATCGGATATATATATATATATATATATATATATATATATATATATATATATGTGTGTGTGTGTGTGTATGTGTGTGTGTGTGTGTGGATAACTATATATGCCCCCTCTCATAGGTTAAGCACTTTCGAAGAAAGGGATTTCGCCGGCTGCTACTAATTCACTATAAAAGCTCTTCGCTATGAATTGAGCACCCGGAAAGCTTATATCTCGTATATAATGCGTTAAAAATTCCATTACTCTGTTGCGTCCGCTGATAGCCTAAGTGTGAGAGACTGCGACCGATGGCAAATCGTTTTGGTTTCCATAGCAGATTGAAGCAATCGCATTTCTAGCCGCACTTATGAGCTGTGATACAGCGAAACAGTCTCTGTGTGGATGATTTTATATGTATATATTTATACATCATACAAAAGCTCACACATCCTACTGTTATAATTGTGTTTGTCTTCCCATTCGATATTTGGCACGATCGTTACGTCCTGCAAATACGTGCTACATAATGGACTATTCTGTGTAGAATGAGGTGAAAAGGCACTACTTGGTTTCAGTGACAAAATAACTGAAAGATAGAAAGTAGGGGAGATATAAATGGAGAGAGACAATCATTTTATGCCGATGAGAATACTACAGATACTACACTTTGATCTTAATCAAAAAGCCGCGAAGAAATTGTATTTTCTTGCCGCCGCATGCTGGTAGTATGTGACATTAGATGTGTTTAACGTCTGGAGACGCACGAGTGCACCCAGACCGGTCCCCCAAATAGCCCAGCCCTCCCAGCCGTCAGTTGCCCTGACATCAATAGTACTATCGATCACCCCTCTTTAGGGCAATGAGGGAGGCACTACCGCAGATATCTGTTGCGGGAAACCGGGCATCTCTCAATAATATTTAAAGCCCCGACAAAAAGTCGAGAATTGATGGCGACAGTGATAAAAACACCAAATATAATAACATGGTCTGCCGAGTTATTATTTTAAAAGTATTATCGAGCGAAATGTTCGTATAACGGGGAATTGGCTAGTATATGTTAATAATCTTGTTGAATATTAACGATATTTATGGGAAATTAACTTTAAATTGGGGATAGCGAATTTGTAGACAGTGTGGACATAGTAATTAACACTGAATAATGATTGGCAATTTTATGATTTAAATCATGATAGTATGGTCATATATATATATATATATATATATATATATATATATATATATATATATACATATATATATATATATATATATATATATATATATATATATATATAAAGTCAACATAGAAGTCAACACTTAGAGGCGACAGTCTGTTTCATGCTATATGCAATCGTCAGGCCACGTGTGCTGTTATTTTTCTCGGTTATTTATATATATACGCGTTAGTGGTGCATTGTGGGTATTCTGTTATGGCGGTTATTTCACCGGAAGTCGTTTGTTTATCTATTTAGGTTATATTGCTTGTTTTTATTTTTGTTTCTTATTTTATTTATTTATTTATTTATTTATTTATTAACGTAGTAAAAATTTGTTTTGGTTTGGGAATTTAATTGAAGCTATTTGTTCAGTTTTGGGGTTGATTGTTGTAGTTCATTCTAAGTATTATTTTGGCGGGAACAGTTTTTAATTGATTATCTTTATTTGGGATTGGTTTGTTTATTTATTTACTTGGATGAATTTAGGTTAATTTATTTCTATTTTTTTTTTTGTTATTTTTTGCTTATTAGTATATTTATTTGTTTTTATTTTATTTTTTCCGTTTTTAATTTTTTAGGTTACGTAGTAAAAATTTATTTTCATGTCTGCATTTTGAGATGAGTTCGGATCTTTTGTTTAATAATTTATTTTGGTCGGGAAAAGTAATGATAGCTATTTTTCCTCCGAGCAAAGTTTGCAAGTTTTTGATTGGTTATTGTGGGCTGATGATTTTTTCCTTATCTTCCAAGATATTTTTGGTGTGATGTTCGTTTTGTTTTTAATTTCCCAGATATACTTAGAAAGCATTGTACTGTTTGCATATTTACTATTTGTGAAAGATGTTTTGTACCGAACATTAATTTAAAACAGGGCTCAATACAAAAGTAAAGCAATAAATATTTATTTCTTATGCACTGTTACATTAAAACATGTACATACCCAATATGATGCACTTGATTAACTGTATTACAGAATAAAATATTTTAGTAAAATCGTGATTTCCCACCTGAAGAAACATTAATTTTTACCGTTGAAACAAGATGTACAGTTTTGTAGCGGGTATGTACATGTTCTAATGTAACAGTGAATTATATATATATATATATATATATATATATATATATATATATATATATGTATATATATATATATAATTATCGAAAATTATAACATAAATATGTTATAAAATCACTACAAAAATAGCCATTTTGTTTCAACACTTCTGGCGTCTTATCAAGTGATGGTGTTTAATGTGGAATAAAGGGTTTTAAAAGGTTCAAATCAATCAAACACTTCCAGGGGAAACGCTGTTACATAAGCTGGGATGACCAATCAAATGTATAATGAGAATTAAAAAAAAACATGACAACGGACTTAGGTTATAACAATCATTTAATGCTTTAATGTTAGGGCTAGATAAAATAGAATTCATTCTAACTAATAAATATTGAATTATACTATACAATTAAAAATTACCAATTTTAAATTTAATCTATATTAAGATTAAAATTATAAAATTATTTGAAGAAGAAACTGAGGAAAAAATACATATGTTTTTCTATTTATTTTGTTTTTATTGGAATTAAGTTGGAATAAACATTAAGATCTAATGCTGCTCTGAACTCCGTTAAAACTTATATATATTTGAAGCAAAAACATGGGCAAGGGAAGATTAAATCTTGCAAATGATAATGCATACGCAATCAGAATATAATACACAAACACGCAGACATATATAAATATATAAACACGTAAAAAAGCGACGAGACAGGAAATATTTCCACGACCCTTAAAAAGATCTTTTTATTAATGTTTACCCAATAAAAAGCTTAAGGACTACTAAATGTAGACGATTACTGTATTCTGTTTTATGACGTTTTGTCGGAAAGATAACTGTTAGCCCTAGACTTGAAGAGGTCAAGATTGTAGTGATCGTGAAAGCAACTTGGCAGGAGTCGGCTCCACATAGCTGCATTTCTTGGGAAGAAGTTTGTCGCCATTGATCTCACTTCTTATTAATGGATACAAAAGGAATGGGGCATAATTCCATTCTAGATATAGCAGAAATACCCCATTTTTTACATGTATATATACACTACCGGCCATAAGTTTGGGACCACATTGATTTTTTTTCCGCTAATCTTAAAAACAATGAATCAACTTTAGTGTCTTTAAAGAAAGAAATTTATTTTTCTATGTTTGTCTGCAATTATGTAATAATTTAAATCAAAATGAATATAAAATAATTATAATTTCAATTAAAGAAATTTATATTTTCTTTTCATCAAAGAATTCACCTCGAGGTTTTATTAATGCAGAACAAATTCTTGGCATCCTTTCTAGTAACTTCTAAAAGTATATTAGTGGAAGTGATTCCCAAGCTGTGAGTAAATGAGTAAACAAATCTTGATTATTCTTAGGAATTTCACTTTGAACTTTACGGTCAATTTCGTACTAGACTAGGTCTAATATTGAAAGATTTGGAGACTGTGTGAGCCAAGTCGTGATTAATCTTATCTTTCTTTGATTTAAAAAATATGTACAGTTGGAAAACCAGCCGGTTTGACGTCGGTCAGAGTCTCTCACACTTAGGCAATCAGCGCACGCAACAGAGAAATGTAATTTTTAATGCATTATATATAAGCATTCCGGTTACCAGAGTGCTCAATTCATAACGAAGATCTTTTATCATTAATTAGCAGCAGCCGACTCAATCTGTATAGTTTTGAGGTATGTTTTGGATCATGATCTTGTTGCAAAACAGAATTTTGTCCAATAAAACAGCAGCCAGAAGAAATTGCATGCCTTGTCATTATTAAATAATAATCTTTCTCTGACATAACGCCTTTAATTTAACAAAGTATCCAGCAATCTCATCTTTAAAACATCCCAAAACATTAGAACACTACCGCTACTATCCTTAAGCGTTGGCACAATGCAATTTTCACTCATTTGTTCGGAACGGATTCATCTGACAAACCCTTTTCTTTTTCTTTCAAAATGCTCAAATTTGGGCTCATTCCATACTACCAATCTTCCAAAGTCCGATTATATCCATTTTTATTTTTTCAACTTCTTTTTTAATAGAGGTTTTTTTTTTAACTGATATACAGCCTTTACGTCCAGCAGAAAGAAGTCTTCTCTTATCAGTCCTAACAGATATTGTATGTTGATGTGTAGAATTAAATTCAACAGTTTGTTGGGGAGCTGTTTTTCTTCCGTTCCGTTTGCTAGACACGATCAAATATCTATCCTCTGATGTTACTCTAGGCTTCTCAGATCTTTTTCTGTCAATATAACGCCGGTTTCTGCATGTCACTAGAGGCAATAATGCACCCTATTTTTATATCTGTAATTATATAGCGATCTGACGCCTGGAATACCATTCTATAGGTAAAATTCCTACTTGGGCTCCCTTTTCAATATTAATCTGGTTAGTTCTTGGTATTTTAAGTGTTTCTGAATATTAATTTCAATAACACATTGATCTAAACTGAATTGAATCTCTACCAACCAGTGCAACTGAAGAATTTGTAAATTTTTGCTCTACTGTTCAGAAAAGGTATCAAAATTTCCAAAGCTCATGCAAAAGAATTTATAATGGTTATAGAAAAATGTGTTTGAACTTTATATAAGGGTTTGCATATATATATATATGTGAATTTATTTATCCAAATATGCAAAATTAACCTCTTTTATAACCTTCAAGAAAACATTCAGGGTAGTCCCAGATCGGTAGTGTATAATGATAAAAAAAGTAGTTTGAAAGCAAATTATAATCATGGTTACTTCAACAAATAATTATAGCTTGCCTTAAAACTATATTTTATCATATATATACATATATATCTATATATATATATCTATATCTATATCTATATATATATATATATATATATATATATATATATATATATATATATATATGTATATATATATATATATACATCGATAGAGCGTATGTATATGCTTGTAAATATGTAAGTGGACACTTTTTTCGACGTCTAAAGAAGTCAAATCAGCTGGAAGAGTTTACAATATATATATATATATATATATATATATATATATAGTTATATAAGATTTATTTTGGGATATTAAACATGTTAAAAATCGCTACACATATATACATAAAGCCATCCATATTTTCAGTTAAAATTAAAATAACATTCGTCCATCATAGTGGCTAAAACTATAGCTGAAAACGGTTTGAAAACAGTTGGACAACTTTTAGATAATTTATGTGCTGAATTAAAAAAAAATATACCAACACATGAAAAATTACATAAAATAAAAACCTTAACCATAGCATCTTGTCAGTCGTGTTCAACGAAAATTGCATATATATATATATATATATATATATATATATATATATATATATATATATATATATGTGTGTGTGTATGTGTGTGTGTGTGTGTGTGTGTGTGTGTGTGTGTGTGTGTGTGTGTGTCGGGTGTATTTGAATAAATAATACAGGCAAGCCATCATAAACTGAACTCACATCTGCATTGGTGCCTATGTAGAAAGTATGGACTTGAATCAGACAAGACATTCTCTTCTCTCATCAGGTATGGGTTAATTGTGAGGCATCACGTTTTAAAAAAAAGGGCTGAATTCTAGACTTTGGAGAAGACAACCACAACACATTCCATTAACTTTTCAAAGACTCGTGGAAATTAATATAAAGAAAAAAAAAGAAACCATGGAGAACCATAGCTGTCTATGTCTTAACCGAGATGGAATTTAAACAATCATAATAAAACTTCCTGATTCTTTTCTGTATGGTTACGTGAGTGACATGGCAGACGTGACTCATTAAAAAACGATTTTACAGAGCAACTGTAACTTAGAATGAAGACATTTTCTAGTGAATCATTTTTTGGTTGAAAAAGAGAAACACGAGCAGTTTTTTTTGTCTTCCATTGTATATATTCTATCGAATAGGAACGCTTGAAGGAATCAGAAACTCGTAGAAATTTTATCCAATCAAAATGCGTATACCATATTACATTAATGTTATTCATCCAATCAGAGGTCTATTTAAGAAATCTCTATCTATAAAAGGCAGGATGTGTGTGTGTATGTGTAACGAATGCACGGCCGCAATTTTCGACGGATTTGCACCAAAAATTTACTTGCACTTACTCCAAGTTAGCGGTAAGCCCAAGACCGACTTTGCATTTCCCAACTCCGATCGATAGTGGAAATAATCGATTTTTTCATGTTTCTACGGCAGTTTTCATGTAGTTTGCGGTCATTTTCTACTGGCTAGAGTGAGAGCCTATAGCTGGCTGCCATGAATAGGCAGGAAAATTCTATTGGCCAACGTGAGAGCCAACAGCTGACTGACACGAATGTTAAATAGCAAAAAAAAAAAAAATCGATATCTGCATTCGTCACAAGTGGGAAAAATTTAAATCTGCATGGCACTTTACTCCACTTGGATCATTCACTTGCTTAAATTGAACGTTGATTCTGATTCCGCAGAACTGGGTTTGGTGTGAAAAAGTATTAGTTGTTAACATTCTTTTTTCATTCAGTTTTTCCAGCTACGAGTCCTTTTTTAAAGCTGATCGTTTTGTGTTCATTTTGTTTAGTTCTTTTTTCATAACAGATTTAATGTTTAGTATAGAGCTTAGAAAAAATTCGCAGTGTGAGATAGGCAAGAAGTAAGGCATGTAGCAACATCAGCACGGCAAAGGGAACTTGTTTAAAGGCAAGGAAGGGCAAAAATATTTTAAGTCAAGTGATAGCGATTGTTGTATGAGTCGTACGATTCTTGAATCAAGCACGGGCAACGCCGGGCCATGCTGCTAGTTATCAGTAAAATTCAGCGTATTTTTTAATTCTAATTCTTATAAATAACAATAACATGTACAATAAAACAACAGCCGGTATATTTTCTTTATGGATATGTTTGATTCGTTTTCTACAGTTTATGGATATGTTTGATTCGTTTTCTACAGTTTATCAACCCTTTGCAGGTTATTTAAAGCCAGAACATATTCTTAGATTGTAAAAATATTTATGGAGATAATAATGTTTTAATGGTGTATGATGGTATAATGGATAGGGGCTCGGATTGAGAAATAGGAGAGCCGAGTTCGAATTCCAGTCAGATCTATTACATTCACTTAAGTGATAATACATTAGAAAAGGTATGAATCCTCTTCTTCTCCCCCAACTATGGGTACTATAGCCTTGCCATCCAAGGCAACTGGTCTACCGTAGAAAAAATTGGCAAACTACTACGTGAAAACCCATATCTGGGGAAGAAGAGATAGATTCATACCTTTTCCAAGGTTATTTGCGCGTAAGTGAATATAACCGACTCAACTGGAATTTGAACTCGGCTCTCTGATTAACAATTCCGAGCTATTATTCATTACACCTTCCGCACATCGAAGCTTACAGCACCTGGTATTCGCAAATGCTCACTCATCAAGGTATTTTTACCCGACTTTCCATACTAAGGCAGGGTGTGAAACAAGGTCGTTTTACTTGTGGAGTGACATACACATATTACACTGATTCTATCTCTCTTACTCTAATGAAGAGGGTGCAGCCATAGGGTTGGAATCTAGGGGACTTTGCGCCTTCTCGCCTCTAAAATGGGCAGAACCGTTTTTTGTATTTACTTCCCCCCTCCCGCGCACGCACGCACGCACGCACACACACACACACACACACACACACAAACACCCCCACACCCCCACACAAACACACACACCCACACACGAGGTTAGGTTGTGACACAACCTCGGTTTAATGTGGGGAGCCTGAGCACATACACCCAGGTTAGGGACAAAAATTGCCCGAGCTCTCGCAAACATCGGTTGAGCTGGCCTCGGTGCGAGCACCGATCCTTCTCTCTGATGCAATGACAGTGCATGGCATCGGACAGCACTTTCTCGGGGCTGGGAACCTCTCAGTATAATTTTCCTCAGTTGCAATTCTGTCCATTGACAGAGCCGCTCCTAAGCGCACTCTACTCAAAGACAGACGCAACCGAGAGAAGATAGATAATGTGTTACAAACTACTTGAGAGAGCAAATAACACACGTTTACTCTAGTTCCATTCAAAGCTCGACATTGCTTAACTTCGGTGCTCTTACGGGAACCGGTGTTTCACCGTTATACGGCCGTAAAACTTTATAATGCCTCATATTATTGATAGAATAATTAACACGTATGTCGACTTATGCCTATTTGAGAGTCACTTCGCAAACAAGTCTGCGATTCAGATAGATCTTACCGACCACAACAGCCGATCAACTAGATTGTCATAGTCTATGATTCGTGCGTGTTTCCATTAGAAGAGATAAATGTATTGTTTCCGCGGAGATATTTTAATTGGGATAATTATCTTGATCAAATTATTACTGGCTAGTTGATCCTCGAAGCAAAGGTGGTTAGCGGCAGTTTTAATCCCCATAAATACTGCGCAATTTTGAAGATTATCAGAGGTGCTGTCATTGAAATATTCAACATCCGAGAAAGGGAGATCTGACATAACGATTAACAAGATTGAAATTAAGTTAAGCGGAGCGAGTTCAAATCGCATCGGAGATAGGTTCGTCATTGATTAATTAAATGGACCATTTTTCACGTCTTATCAAACCTTATTGAAGCCGAAAATTTTTTAAAGATTTATTTTTTGTAGATAGTAAAGATTTCGTGATAAAATTTTACTATTTAACCCATGGATGGGGAGAAGATGTGGATTCCTGCCTTTCCCAAGTTATTTGTGCCTAAATCAATATAATGAACTTGGCTCTCCGATTAACAATCCCGAGGAATTATCCACTACACCATATGCACATCCAAGCTTATAGCATCTACTAGTCCCACGCGACCACCACTCTCTGATATACAACGTCCTACTGTAAATAACAAATTAAATATAATTTAAATATTTTTGAGCACGTATTTAAACGATACAGAGTGTCCCAAAATTTTGACATCATTTTAAAGGCAATTATCTTGAAAACTACTAAGTCTAGCTCAATGAAATTTAAAAGTTTAAATGTTGAACATCATAAGTTTATTATTGGGACGGATTTCATAAGTATTCCATATGTGTACGCCTGTGACACGGCACACGTCAGGTCGGTATTTTTGCTCTTGCCAAACACGCTTGTTTTGATGATCGTCTACCATATACTTTATCCCTGCATAAGCGGCTTTCCTCTTTAAAGTTTTGGTACCAAGTCCAAATTTGTTTGCCAGTTGGTGAAGTTTCTCCAAATTTTCCATTGAAGGCACGCTGCACAGTCTTGGGTGACTGTGTGCGAGCATATTTCAAGACGCAAAATGGCTTCTCTTTGCGAGTAAGCGGCATGGCTCAACCTGAAAACAGAACAAAAATAAAACATTAAATATAAAATTTTGACTATTTCTATACATTCTGTGAAAATGTGAGGTTATTTCAATAAGAATTAACAAAATTATTGGCCAGCGAAATGATGTCATCGTGGTTTAATTTTAAGTCGATTCATTCGTATTAAAAATTTCAAAACCTTGCATTTGAAATAAATCGACAAATTGTGTTCGAGGTGTAATACGAATTATTATTTATTCTAATTGATTTTTTTATTATTTATAATAAATAATTTCCCTGTAAATAACAAATGAAATATATTTCAGTATTTGCGTCAACCTTTTTGAACTATATATTCTACATTTACTTTTCAAAAACTCATCAAAGTTCTCAGAATATAGGTCTACTAAAATTAAACTGCGTGTACTCTAAGGTAAGTAATTCACTATTTTATATGCAGAATTTATTTGAAAGTCTGACCTTATCAATAACACTTTTTGGTATTTCTCCCCATGAGAAAGAGTGGAAAATATACTTTTTTTGAGACTAATTTCTGAAATAGACAAACACGATCAGGCAATTAAATAATTTTGAAAAAAAAGTCACTGTAGCTAGTTAAAAATCTAAGGAAAATCCCAGTAATTTATTGTTATATATGCAGAAATTATAAAAGCAAATGAAATAAAACATAGAGAAACAATAGACAAAAGTTTTCTAACGTTTTTATGCCCCACGACCTCTGCAATTCTTTTTATCAATACCCGCTAAATAAGTAACATTTGAATGTGAATATGTCTAAATTATAATTTAGGAGCTTCTGACCGGGCATCTCGACTCCAGTCGCTTTCTCACAGACGTAATGTGGCTTTCTTCTGTCTTTTCTACAAATATTTTCATGACAACTGCTCTGACGAACTATTTTCACTCGTGTCCCAAGTGCATGAATTTAAGCGTGCTACTAGGTTGGCATCTCGGTCCCTCCCTTTTACTGTCAAAACAGTTAAATTGTAACCGCCTCTTCTACTCCAACAGCTTCTTCTCTCGCACTTTTAAAAGTGGAACTCCTTTCCTCTTCTTGCGTCCCTGATAGGTATAATTAAAAAAATTAAATGTAATGTCAATCAACATCTTCCGATGTACTGACGTTGATCCCTGTCCCTCTCCTTACCTTTTCCTCAAAAGCCCTTCTTTTTTCTTGCTCTCGTTTTTTTAAACCTCTTACATGTTTCTATTCCTAGCCCCTAGTTTTGGGTGAAATGCTTTAAAAAACAAAGAAAAAAACATTACTGTCACTGAAGAAACTGAAGTAAAATAAACTTTTTAATTCAGCACAAAGACAACTAAAAATTGAGAAATTAGATTTCTGTTTTAAAATTCTCAACAGCAAAAAGAATCTCAAATGCGAGCAAAAAATTCAGTGACTTCTGCGTCTGCTTATCATTCATCATTTCGTCAAAACGTGGAATCCCCTTGCTGATTGCAAAGCGCCCGTCTGCCTATGGCTTAAGGGGATTCCTAAATTTCGTCTTGATTGTGTTGAACCTAGATTCCCATGAGTATGGTGTCACAAATGGAATGAAGACGGAAGTATTACCCAAAAATTCTTGGGAACATATAGAGTAATATACACCGGAGCGCCTCGCATGTTTTACAGACGTATTTCAAAACCGCATTCAAAGACATCCTGTAAATTGTAAGAATATGTAATTATAAGATCCGCTATTCTTAAACTTTCAGGTC
The DNA here is from genome assembly GCA_963932145.1 of Acanthosepion lycidas. Taxonomy (NCBI): domain Eukaryota; kingdom Metazoa; phylum Mollusca; class Cephalopoda; order Sepiida; family Sepiidae; genus Acanthosepion; species Acanthosepion lycidas. The sequence continues at coordinate 78,375,424 of OZ010592.1, read as the reverse complement.
TCCAGCGATAAAATATCAATGAAGAAAAACTTGGAACTCTGTCACGTTCCATGTCGAAAAGTCAGGGTATGTGGAAACAATAAGTTGACAAACCTGCATTAGACTGTGATTTTTTTTCTAATGCGGACTGGACAGGGTTGAAAGGGTCTACTGAGAACGGTGCAAGAACTGACAAATAGTTGATGAACAAATCAGAATCTCTCCTTGAGAAGGATTAGTTCATTTTCTGAAGCGTGACTCCAGGCTCCTCCGATCCATGCCAGAAGACCGGGTCCCGCAATCCAAACCAGAAAACCGGGTCCCGCAATCCAAACCAGAAAACCGGGTCCCGCAATCCAAACCAGAAGACCAGGTTACCCAATTCAAACCAGAACAACGGATCTCCTAACAAAGGCCGCACCCCCAATTCAGGCTAGAAAGTCGGATCCCCCAAGCCAGACTGGAAGAATATGAAATTGACAGTCGCATCAATCTATATTAGGGAGAAGGAAAGATTCTGAAAAACCTGGGAAATTATTGCGGGAACCAAAAATAAGACTTTTTGGCAACGTCCAGAGGAAAGAATTGGTTATAGCATGGATACTGAGAAGACAGTGTTTAGGAGAACTGATGTCGTTTAACCTTCGTGTTAGTCTATCAAGTACTAATAGTGTGAGACGAATAATAAAAAAATAATATGAGAAAAACTCATAGGGTTGGGATAGTTATACACTGGAAACTGCGCTAATACCATTGATTTGAACACGTTGACAAATGGTGTAAAGACAAGGCTTAGGATTCATGTTTCACGGCGTTCTCAGTTCTCGAGCGCGGTTCCGATATTTGTTTTAAATTTTCGCTTTTCTTAAAATGCCTCTATGTGATATGGCAGACTGACAAATATATGTATTTTTTTTGGCAATAGACTGACTTTCAAAATAACCAGTTTTATTTGTTGTTATTTTCCAATACGAGAGAATTCCTGAAATGCTTTCGAACCGAGCAAGAAACTCTTCCAAACAGAAAATAGTTTTTAGCGATTTTATTAGATTTTGGGAAGTGGTCCACATCGCTTTATTACCCATCTCAAAAGCTGTTTATTTAAATTCAAGGAACCCTTAGAAATGGCTGCCTTATGCTTACATTTGAGCAGAACAAACCGATTTTTACCCTAAATACGCAGATCGATGCAGCCGTCATCTAAGAAGTAAACATTTAGAATCCCAAAAGTATTTATTTTATATGTCGACAAAATATAAAATGCCTAATGGTACGCGATGCAATATATATATATATATATATATATATATATATATATATATATATATATATATATATGTGTGTGTGTGTAATTTCTATATATATTATTTATATATTATATATGCGTGGTACTTATTGGAAAACGAGAGGGCTAACATATTTAGTTGTATTTATGCGAGTATGTGACCTTGGGTTTCACGCCCTTGCGATCGTCAAACGAAACTCAGGCAGGGTCACAAACTCACATCAATACAACTAAGTACATATATATATATATATATATATATATGTGTGTGTGTGTGTGTGTGTGTGTGTGTGTGTGTGTGTGTGTGTGTGTGTGTGTGTTTGTTTAAGTGGGTGTGTGTATATACGTGTTTATGTGTGTGTGTCTGTGTGTGTGTAACCCTGGGTTTTACGCCTTTGCGATCATCAGTCAAACTGGTTTATTTTTTGAAAAATGAATCTATTTATGCTTATTTCTGTTTGATTATTTGTGTGTGGTGCAGGAGTGGGATTTTTTTTCTGTATTTGTTTGGGATGACACTCTCACATGCATAGACACACACACATACAGGTGCATGCATTTTCGTTCATACAAACACACTCATATAACTAATCTAAGTTTAGGCACAGATTCACATCCATGTGTTCGAGCATACATATATACGCAATTGTCATTCTATTACGGTGTCGAGACCTTAGCCTTCTATTTCGGTGTCGAAACATTAGTGCCACAAACTAATATCCATACAAGTGCATATGTTAGCTCTATCTAAGATATTGAGAATTTCTACTAAGTACAACTCTCTCTCTCTCTCTCACACACACACACACACACACACACACACACACACACACACACACACACACACATATATATATATATATATATATATATATATATATATATAAGTTTTAAGGTTATGCTATTTTTATAGGTAAAAGTTCAACGGGATAGAGTTGGCACTGAAGTGAAAATTGAGAAGCGTCTGTTTCATACTTGAACACAATTTTCAGTATGGATTGCTTTCTATTTTTTTTTTAAATTATCCTATCGACCTATCCCATATATATATATATATATATATATATATATATATATAGTCTACGTGTGCTTCTTATATGTAGGAACTATATTCTTGGAGTAAATATTTTAAAAATAGAATCACATATTTAGGGATTAAACAGGTATTTCGGTTGACTCCAAGAATGCAAATTCCACAGGAAACCCTCTAACCGGCAACAACAACATTAATCGGAAGAATGAGTCTCACTTCTTTATTTGTTCCTTGTCTCGTTTAAAAAGGACACAGGCGTGTCCGAAAATTTCGAATTTACAATCTTTCCCTTTAAATCACATAAAAAATATAAACTAAATATCCTCTTATTGCCAATATTGCCATCATGTTGTTAAATTTTTATTCCTCAAATTTTTATTAAGTTATTATAAAATTTCAGGAATAAAAAGTCAAAAAATGATAATATTGGCAATAAGACTGACGATATTTATTATATATAAGTTGTAATAATATAATATACACATACTTAAACATCGATGCATGTGTTGAAAATATTTCTATAAAGAATGTTAAAACTTCAAGCTAATGTTATTACAATTGTCTAATCACAATGGGATTTGGACAGACATGGTCCATTTGGCTTTCTAAGTGGCGCAACTAATTTCACGAGGAACATAAAGTTTATGGAATTTTGTTTGTTTCTTTGGAGTAATGGTTAGCGGCTCGGAGAATCCATTACATTCACTTACATGTTAATACTCTTGGGAAAGGTATGAATCCCCTTCTTCTCCTCTTCTTAATGGGTAAATAGCAGGGTAGACCGGGTTCTAAATCCTTGTATAGGAACTGGTCTACTGCAGAAAGAAATGGCAACTTACTGTGGAAAAAGAATCTGCCTAGTCAGTCATGTATCGAAAGATACATGATCGCCTATCAGTGTGTCACACATGACACTTAACTCATATGACACTTAACTCACTGATTGTTTCGCTTCGTTTTCACTTGTTCACACACGCATTCTCTCATATATAACCATATACATAAACAATGATGGCGTTCAATGTTTCCCCGAATTGAAGGCAACTTTTTCAGCCTTTTCGAGCAGTGTAAACATACACTAAATGCAATAGTAGATGCAAGCATATATTGCTTTAAAAACAGAATGAATTTTATTTTTCTCTGCATCAGAAATAACGTAATTCCTCATGTATAATACGCATTTTTTCTAAAAAATAATAATCAAAATCATGGGTGCGTATTATGCACAGCTACAAAAAATCTTTAAAATAATTCCCGTAAAATGAAATAAGAATTATCATAAAACTAAATTAGAGTAATATTATTCAGTTTAAAACTATTATTTAAAATAAGATTAGGAAACGCTGGCCATAATGAAAATGGAGAGGTACAATTTATAGGGTTTGATTACCAGATAAGAGGTGCGTATTATGCATGAGTAGAAACTTTTTCTCACACTTGCAGAATAATCTTAGGGGTGTGTATTATGGCTGAAGGCGTATTATACATGGAGAATTACGGTATATACTTTCATTCAAAAACATATTTCTTCGTATTTTCAAATGAATGAATTGGAATAAAATCACACGCGACTGTCATCAGGATTAATATTTTACTAAGACTTAATTGTTTTAATTAAAGCAAAATAATGTGAAAAAAAAGCTCGGAGAATTTGACCCTCACAAGACGTACTGCTGTCAAGGGAAACAGGAAAACGAGTAACATACCTAATTATAATATGTAAATAGATGGCAGAAAATGTATTGGGCATGATAGTAGGGGACAAGCATTACTTAGTGCTACATAGAATCAGAAGTTGTGGAGAGCCATTATCGTTCAAATGCTGAAGAAAAAATACGTTAAAAAATACATCAAAAAACGACATTATTACGTCATTTTTTTTGCACCAACCTAATATATATGCTTAAATGTAACCTTATTTACCATTTCATAAAGTTCATATCGATTGACAATTAGCCGAAGTTTTTCCAAACATTCCAATAATCTATATAATAAATAATTATTGTAAATAAACAATATTATAGTATTTATTATTTTGGCAGTTAATTCTCGAGAACAAAAAGAATGTATAAATCCAATTTCAGCATATGTTTAGGTTTTATTACAATTCTAATCATCGCTTTTTAAAAAATAACTATTACCGAATAAAGGTAGTTGCAATAATAACGGTTTCAAAGTAAAAACAATTCTTTGACACACCGATTTTTTGCGGGCACAATGGTTAAATATTGTTGAATCTTCTTTATCAGATGAATTTCTTCATGATATGAAACTGCAGCATTTCGAGAGGGCATAATGTTTAAGACGTAAACAACGTTATATTTTCTTATAGAAACACCTTAAATTCTTCTTCTTCTTTTTCTTATTATAATTATTATTATTAAGTGTTTTACTTGGCCTATTCCAATGCGCAGTACTGGACTTTATTACAACTGAAGACAACCCTGCCGGGCTGATTTAGCCGCCAAGGAGTAATGTACTGGAATCTTTCTTCGGCTCCATTGATTCCCGAACAACTCATGTGAAGGAAAATATTGACTGACCAATGAGGTGCTTCGTTCTTTCACTCACACACCTCTTTCCTTCGCTTGATCTTCCGCCCTCCTACAAATGCTTCCGTCTTTTCTATAAGGAAGTCAGCCATGTTGGCTAATTTTCTTTTCTTCCAACTCCCGCCTTTGCAATAGTTAGAACGTTTGGCAAATGGTTGTGCTTGCGTACAGATATATGCACATGCCTTCATCTTTCTCTCTTTCTCTCCATTATATATATATATATATATATATATATATATATATATATATATATATATCAGTGCTGAAAAGAAAGTTGCAGCGTTCGTCTCTGAGCCAATAGAAGTCAGTCAAATCCGCTTGCATAAAAGGTTTAATATGTTGAATTTTAAGCGTGAATTTTGTTGATATTAATCTAGCTTAACATGCAAAAACAAGAAAATAAATTTCGTGAAGCCAATCATTCCTAATCAGACATGCAACAATTATGTTATTCTTCTTTTATATGTATTGTCTCTTCAGCATTTGAACGATAATGGCTCTCCACAACTTCCGATTCTATGTAGCACTAAGTAATGCTTGTCCCCTACTATCATCCCCAGTCCATTTTCTGCCATCTATTTACATATTATAATTAGGTATGTTACTCGTTTTCCTGTTTCCCTTGACAGCAGTACGTCTTGTGAGGGTCAAATTCTCCGAGCCTTTTTTTCGCATTATTTGCCGATATATTTAACATATGTCTTTTCGTTAACAGGCTTAGTATTAGGTTGGTGCAAAAATAGTGACGTAATAATGTCGTTTTTTGACGTTAATAAATACGTCAAAAAACGACATTATTACGTCATTATTTTGGCACCAACCTAATAAAACTTCCTCGTTGCTCACATGGTTCGTTCAAGGTATTCTCGCCATCCTTCTCTTCAAACAGGTTTCTGTCTTTTCATGCCTCCTTTTATCTGTGAGGAAATTGTACAGCACCAAATAAAATAAAAGACCACCGATATTATATAGCAGTTCAGCACTTTTTCTTTGTTTCTAACTAAATTTCATGGCAACTGTTCTGATGAACTTTCATGCTTTAGGGATCGGCTGCATGTATTTCAGCGTGCTACTAGATTGGCAATTAGGTCTCATAGTTTTACTGATGAAATAGCTAGATGTAACCGCAAGTTCTGTTCTATTAGAATCTCCTCTAGCATTTCTACCTTGTGGAACTCTCTTCCAGTTTCTTACTTCCATGCCACCTACAATATTCAGAAATTTAAATGCAACGTCAATCGACATCTTCTGTCTTCCAGGACTTTATTCTTCGTGTTTGACTTAGGCGATCCGGTTCTATGGCCTGGATTGGGGGATCCAAACTTCTGGCCTGGACTGGGAGATGCAGCTTTTTATCTTCTGTTGGAGATCTGCTATTCTGGTTTGGATTGGGGGACCCGGCTTTCTGGTTTGGATTTTCGGGACCCGGTCTTCTGGCGTGGATCGGTGGAGCCTGGAGGCACACTTCAGAGAATTAAGTATACCTTCTTAAAGACAGATTTGTTCGTTAACTATTTGTCTGTTCTTGGACCGTTCTCAGTAGATGATTTCAACAGTCCAGTCTGCATTAGATTTTGAATAAAAGTCGTTAGCGTCATAGTGGCATTATCGCCTTCCTTGGGAAGAAATGATTTAAAAAAATAAGGAAGTATGATCTCTCTAGCTTTCGTGGCAACTAGTCTAAGAGAATTAAACTACATTCCTCGGAATTCTTGCTTATCTGACATCTGTAATCTTCAAAAAAATAAATGTAACAATAGCCAACTTCTGTCTTGATAAGGAGAGGTTGAATTCCGTTCTCTTATTGTCTTTTCTGCTCACTTAAAGCTTTCTATTCGCTTTCCCTCAGAGTAAACCCTTGCGTCTTAGTGGCATTATCTCTTTGCTTGGGTTTAGACAATTTAAAAAAAAACAGTTTCTTTTTATTTTACTCAGCTTTTGTAAAACATTTCATTTTTTTTACTGTTTCTTTTTAATAAAACAACCAAGTCACTAGTATAAAAAAAAATAAAAAGAGACGGTGTAAAAAATAAAGTCTTTTATTCAAAAAAGATGATTTACAAACTGAGATGAGAGTGAAAATAAAGCTTAACGCTTGCCTAATACAACCAAGTCACAAAAGAAAAAACGTTATTGCTTGCAAAAAATAATAAATAAAAGTAAAATTTGCGTACTATATTGAGTGGAAATTAGAAATTAAGAATATAAATTGTAAAACAAAAAAATTACAGTAAAACGAAAAAAAAAAAACAGTGGAGGAGGGAAGAATGGCTTGAAAATTAAATTAAAATTAAATTAAAAAGCTTATACGTTGAAAATAAAATGAAAATTAAACAGGACTATAAGACAAGGATTAAACTGAAAAATGTAAGAAACAAAAGCTTCAAAAGTAAAAAGAAAAATTAAATAATTTCACTTAACGTCAATTCAAGAGTTCGTATGTAAAATCCAAAGTACCAACTCTGGATCGATTGGACATTTTAAACTTGATTGGCACTCAGTCTAGAAATGCAACCGATTAGTGAATCAAACACTTATTCCCCCATAAGCCAAACGGCTGAAAACATAAAAGCGCATAAATTAAATTCTTAAGGCTTCAGTCAATTACCTATCGCCGCAAACTTTAAGCGCAGTACTTGTTTGGCGGCAATGTCTCATCATTTTACAGTTGAAATAGCGGCTAGATGTAATCGTAAGTTATATGCTAACAGTTTCTTTTCCCGCACTCCTCGCTTGTAGAACTGTTCCAGATTCTTGCTTACCAGTCAATTTTGATCTTCAAAAATGTAAATGCAATGTCAATCGTTATCTACTCTCTTCCTAATTCTTATTGTTTCATTGGCCTCTCTCCTTAATAATAGAACCCAGTAAAACCTCTCGAGTCCTAGTGGCTTTATTGTCTTGCTTGGAGTGAAATGATGGGGAAAAAAACAAAACAGAACAAAAAAAAAAATAAAAAAATAAAACGTTTGTTGTGCAATCAACTTCAGAAGACAGTAGCATTTTATTTTTTCAGTTCCCAAAAGAATCAGTGTTTATCTTGTGCATATATATATATATATATATATATATATATATATATATAAGAATCAGTGTTTATCTTGTCTCCAAGACATTTCTAGTATCTCCCGAAGGAGCCGAATTAAGAAATTAAAAAAGGCATTTCAATTTTAACATACTTTGTCATTTTATTTTTCATACATTCCTAAACTAGCGAATATATATATATATATCACAAAATACATTCGAATGCTTGAAGGTGGTCCTCAGTGATGAAAGCCGTCTTCATCGCTGATTTCGGTGTTCTTATTCATCATATCAGCTCCGACAGCCACCCTCGACCTGTTATCTTATTCAACAGGTCGCCACCGTGTAAAGGATTGTGCTAGTACTCATGACAGAATTTATACTTTCTGCTCTTTAAAAAAAATAAATAAATAAATAAGATAAAAAAAATAAAATAAAATAAATAAATAAATAACTAAAATAACAACCAACGGAAGCGTCCAAAATTGCTTGCTCTGTCCCAATCAAAATATTGACGATACATTTAGCTTTCTTTTCAGTCTTTTCAGCACTGATATATATATATATATATATATATATATATATATATATATATATGTGTGTGTGTGTGTGTGTGTGTGTGTGTATTGGGAGGCATGCGTCAAAGAGTTATGCATGAGCTGCTGATGGCAGGGCAGCATGAGTTATGCCTGTACAGCAGGACCACACGGGAGTGACAGTCTCGACTGCAGCAAATTCATGTAAAGGCACTCTCCCCCCGACGTCACCGTGTTGTTTTCGTTCTGTTGAGCACACTTTTCTCCTGCGGCAAGCCTTCGTTTCTTTTCTCATTGCTCCAAATAAATCGCGTCTCCATATATATATATATATATATATATATATATATATATATATATATATATATATATATATATATATATATATATATATATATGTATAGTGGAGAGAAACAAATATTCGTAGACATCTAAATTTTTAATTTATTGTATTTCAAACTAAAGAATAAAAATATTTATCATATAATTAACTGTACAATTATTGTATTTCCAATTTATTTTTTATTTTAAAAATAAACTTAGTAATATATAGTTTCACATGTTTATTTATAAAAAATAATAAATAAAGTTAACTAAATCAGAGAAATGAATTAGCTATTTTTGCCGTAAGTGCCATAAATTTTAATTAAATAATATTTAATATAAAATTTTAAAAATCGTAATATACATATACTTGATATGGAAAAATAGTTTTACTTACTGAAAGTGATTCTAATACATTTACTTCTATTAAAAGAAATATAGTCTATTAAATCTAACAATGAAAATATTTTAAAGTTGTAATTAATATTGTAGTTAAATAAAATGAATTCTAACCTAAACTTCTTTTAAATTGTAATTAATTAAAACGTTTTCTAACCTAAAGACCTCCCTCTTAGCACTACACGCAAATAAAACACCTATAGTAAAATGAAATGAATATGTAATGCTAGAAGATGTAAGCTTTTGAATGAGCCATGTCCTTTGTACTTACATGAGAAACAATATATTACTAGGTTTATTTAAAAAAAAAGTTTACTAAATTAGTGAAATTAAGAGGCTATTTTTGCAGTCATTGTCATAAATTTTACTTAAATAATATTTAAATATAAAAAAAAAATTAAATTTTTAACCTCATAATTTACATACTTATACTTGATGTGAAAATAATTCTACATACTGTAAGGGATTCTAATTACATTTAATTGTTCTTAAAAGAAATATAGTATATTAAAAATTAAAAATTAAAAGTGAAAATATTTTAAATCGTATTTAAATAAAACTTATTCTAACCTAAACACTCCCTATAAATCTTTAAATATACAAATAGGAAAAAAAAATGCCGTAAGAATTTTTGTCGTTAACAATAAAATTTAAAAAAATCCAGACGACATGAATTTAAAGGATGTTAGATTTCATTGAAAAATATATCCCTACCCCTACCAAAACGTAACTAATAACTGATACATCAAAATACGGACATAATGAACACGCAGACACCCCTTGTCTAGTGGAAGTGGATTTATCTGTAACCTTGGAAACGTGAATTTTAGCTGTGTCTTTAAAACCCAGTAATTTTAAAAGTTACTCCAAAATTCACTTGAGGATGAAATGGAACTAATGTCTTTGATTTAATTACAAAATTAAATTCGGGGCTTTTAGCTTCCATTTTTGAAACATGGTTAGAACTGTGTAGCGAAAAAAACATATTTTAAATCAATTAATTTATAATATATATATATATATAGGCACACACACACACACACACACACACACACACACACACACATATATATATATATATATATATATATATGTAAGCAAATATAAATGGATATAAATCCGACAGAATGAAAAAAAAAATATATATATATACATACATATATATAAATTTAATAGGGAAGAATGTATGCATATATATATATATATATATATATATATATATATATATATATATATATATATATATATATATGTGTGTGTGTGTTTACTAAGGTGATATAATATGGGGTAAATTTTATTTTTATGCACTCACAAACAAATATATTTCAAATTATATATTTACAAAATGCATATATAAATATACATATATATAAACATATATATACATATATATGTATATACATATAGACATACGCATATACATATAAACAGATATATATATATATATATATAATATATATATATATATATATATATATATATATATAGATATATAGATAGATAGATAGATAGATAGATAGATACACCTAGTGAGCCAGACAAACCTACCTAGGTTTCACATAAACGGATCGTCGGGGAAAGTACGGATTTTTTTAAAACCTTTTTTTCCCTCAAGATTGATTTATTATTGGCAAATCGAGAATTCGAGGGTTTTTCGAAACGAGTCTAGTTATCTATATATATATATATATATATATATATATATATATTTAGACACATGTATATACATACATATATATATGACTTTACATATAGGAAATAATTAGACAATATTTAAAAAGGTTTCATCGTGACATCTTTTGTAAATTTACGAAACGAATTTCTCATCACAAGAACAAAATGTCCGTCAACGAGACAAAACGTGATTCATGCTAAGCGGTTGAGACCTTAATTTTTCTTTCCCTGTGTTGTTATAGAGTCTGGATTGCAACTAATCTCCAATTCGTCGTCTATTAATCATAGGCGTTCCATATATATATATATCCTTCCCCCTTCAATGTATATACATTATTTTATTAAAAAGGCGTATTTCCGAAACAAAATTTGTGATCACGAACGTTTCCATCGCATATATATATATATATATATATATATATATAAAGAAATATAGTCTTAAGGTGTGCTATATTTATGGAATAAAGTGCTCAATATCAGAGATAGAGCGTGTGTAAATATAAAAGTTCTATGTTCACTTTTATATTTATATATATATATATATATATATATATATATATATGTATATATACAGTGTAACCCGAATATAAGAGAGCTGTCGGGACCGGAGAAGAAGTCTCTTATATCCAGGTTTCTCTTATATCCGGGTTTGGTCTATTTTGTTTAGGTAAGTAAACTAAGTTGGGACCAGAGAAAATCTCTCTTATATGCGGGTTTCTCTTATAATCGGGTCTCTTATATCCGGGTTCATTGTATATATATATATATATATATATATATATATATATATATATATATAAATATATATATGTATATATATATATATATATATATAACCAAGATGTGATAATTTATCACATTTTCTCAGGAAATTAATACGAAAGCATTGAAGGATAATTATACTCTATAAGTTTAATTAAAATTTGTTAAAATTCTAATTCTTCTATCAGTAGCAAATTCATAGGTTTGTTGCTTTGCTATTCTTACGGATTATCAACCTGTTGCAGGTTATTCAAAGCCAGAAAAACTAAACCATATCTGTGGAAGTAAAGGTGGATTCAAAAGCTTCGAATGTAAAATATACTAAAGAAACCCAAACCAAATAAATAAATATATATATATATATATATATATATATATATATATATATATATATATATGTGTGTGTAAATTGAAACCTCTCGCACTTCCATACCCCACCGATGACCTATTTATTGAACTCGCTAACAGATTACGGAGGCATAGCTTGATGCTCAATTGTGGAAATTTCCTCAGGCTTCTTGCTTTCTAATCAAGTTTGATCTTTAAAAATTTAAATGCAATACCAGTCATTATTTACTGTCTTCCTGATTACTCGCGTATTTTGCTCTCCGTCCTAAATAATGTTTTTAATATCAACCTCTGCGAGTTAGATCCTCCATTGCCCTGCTTGGGATGAATTGATTAACACACACACACACACACACACACACACACAAGTGGAAGTGGTAATTCGAGTGGGACTTGAAAGTGTTGGAAGCCATTTATATTTTATCGTTGAAACCCTCTCTGTCTAAACAGAATGTCTTTGTACTGGGACTCCAATTAATTTGCATCTAAGCATTAATTTTTTTCTATACATATTGTCCACTACTTTTTTTAGTGTTAATTCTATTTATTAACCTTGATTTATCTCTGTTGAGCTATCCCTTTTTAAAGTTTTACTTTTTATTTATTATCATGAGTGATAATAAAAATAATTTTTGTCTTTTTATGGCAGTCATAAAATATCGTACTACAAAACATATCTTTAAATATATATATATATATTTTTACGAATAAAAATGACAATAGGAAAACTAGTAATTGCTGACGCGTTTCGTCCAATGTGGGCTTTATCAAAGCAAAATACGAAATTTTCGTATTTTGCTTTGATATAGTCCACATTGGACGAAACGCGTCAGCAATTACCAGTTTTCCTATTGTCATTTTTATTCATAAATATTGTCTTCACTACTGGTTAAATCGGAGAAATTTTCATCTATCTATCTATCTATCTATCTATCTATCTATCTATCTATGTGTGTGTGTCTGTGTGTCTGTGTGTCTGTGTCTGTGTGTGTGTAGTGCGATAGAAGAAACTATTTGCATAGAATATACGGTTACATGTAGCCTTTTAAACTGTAAAATTATGAGACCTTGTCGCCAAATTCGGGATGTATTTAAATCCTTCAACTCTAGAAATCAAAGGAAAATCAGTGTTTTCTATCGCACTTCATGCTTGTGAAACTGTCTTCTAGCTTCTTCTTTCCCTGTTAATTTGATCTTCAAAAATTTAAATGCCGTGTCAATCGTTATCATCTGTCTTCTTAATTCTTGTTCTTTTATTGTCCTCTTTTCTTAATAGTGTTTTTTTCCTCTGATATTTGCAAACACTCAGTAAATTCTTGCATATTAATAACTCCATTCAATTGATTTGGAGTGAAATGTTTAAAAAAAAAAAAGGCATTTTACATGAACATTATCTACCTGACATTCAACAAGCTGAAAATCTTGGGAATTTGTTGTAAGAACTTGGTTCGGGAGTTTATGTTAGACAAAAATAAAAGTAGATTTGAAAATGGAACACGCTTCCACAAAATCCGTGCGTCGTTTTCCCAGATAATGGGATATAACCGTTTAAATGTGTATCACATTCTGAGGGGGCAAGTTTGAAACCGGAAATAAGTCTTGCATAAAGATTACGATCCGGAAACAAAATAAATAAAAATATCGTCAATGATGAATGCCGAATTTCGCTAAATCCTAAGAACCCACAGAGGGATCTATTATCAAAACCATGTTGATTTTGGTATCTGCCTATATTTCTGAGATGAGGTATTATGTACACTATTTACATTATTCAGACTATTCTCCTCATCTTTGTTGCCATATTTATCACAACATTTCGGCTGTTGTATGCTCCGGCCTTCTTCAGGTGGTTGGAATGTCAAACTAAACCCTTTATTTCGCATATTGGGGTAGACTGTTCTAGTTCCACCTGCCATGTATAATAGATATCATTTGTCAGTTATCTCCTGTTAATTCCCCTCTCCAAGTTCTCCACTGCCTTAACCGAGTATTGAACTCACACTCTTTGGGTCCTTTCACTGGATCTAACTAACGCCATTTATCCTTGAGGACATATGTGTATGAATTTCTGGGTATTATAAACCTAATGCCTTCATCATCATTTTTTACCAGTGCTCATATTGCAATTTTGCTGTTATCATTTCATGTTTTTACCAGAGCTCATATTGCAAATTTCATTGTTATTATCGCTTTTCTCTGGCACTCCTTATTACTGGTTCCCGTATTGTATTCATTTCTATGCTTGGTCGGCTCAGGAGAATTTTGTGGGCTAGCATATGTGCTGATTCCTTAAGTTTACGAATTTTCCAATGGTGTTCTTTGTCTATTATCTCAACCTAATCCCACAGAGGATGGTGATCTCCCTTCTCTCTCCATATGTGGTCAGCCACGCCTGATTTTTCTACTTCCCCTCATGTTACAGCTTTGATTTGCTTCTTTGATTTGAATGACATCATGCACAAAGAATTTGTTCCGCTTGGACAGACAAAGAATCTGCATGTTTATTTTGAGTTGTTCAAAAGGTTTCATTTAGAAATGTTTATGAGTCGGAGCGTGAGCGTGCACAGTAAATACGATTAGAGATGTAAAGTTGTTTTCCATGTATCCTTCGACGGAGACACGTTCAAATTTTTTCTTTCATAATAGCATAGCGGTTGTCTTTTAATCAAACTATTCGCTCAAATTGTTTTCCTTCGTGTAAAACATGACCTGAAACTTTCTATTTTTGCTGGTTAGGAACAACCAGGAAAAAAATACCGTAGAAACCTGACCCAAAATCTACACTGAAGATTTCAAAAATATTTAAAGCCTTGAGAGAAATCCTTGGGAGAATTTCAAAGAACTGGATGGGAAATGTTCGGTATGAAATTAAATCATCAACTTGTAAAATATAAGATAATTCCAGTTATAAACCCTCATTCCCTTCGTATTCCATTAATGAAATGTAAATTCCATTCGAGCAGCTTCTTCCCACGATCTGCTGTTTCGTGGAATCGACTCTCAAAAGGATATTTTCGCAATCATTACAATCTTTACCTGTTCAAATCTAGTATTTTTTGACGTATTTTTTAACGTAAAAAAACGACATTATTTTGTCATTATTTTTGCACCAACCTAATATAATAAAATATTCTCTAAATATATTCATCAACTGTGTCTCTTACTCTGTAATCCTCTAGCTCGAGTGACTCTTGGGTTTAGTACAAGATGAACATTGTTGTAAAAAAGTACTGAGGAATACTGAGAAAAACTCGACATGATCCACTAATAATAATAATTGTTTTAAAATGTCGACATAAAAATAGATTCGAATTTCCATAATATAAATTTTTATAAATTTATTAGGTACTATATTTCTCTTCAAATGTCAAATGGATAACTAATTCTAATTTTTAAACCATATTAATTATATCTTCTAATTGTCCCTTTTCTAGGAACTCTCTTTCTTTCCTTTATCACTTAAACCTCTTTATCTAGATATATAATTTTTTTATTATAAATTTAAAAAAAATATCATCTTAGTTAATTTTAATATAAATTTCCTAAATATAACTTATTTTTATTTATAAAATATATTTTACTTTTAAGTTTAATTTATCTTTGGGAGAGTGTTTTTAAGTAGGAACTTGTATTTTTAAAAACTTAACATTATCTATATAATTTTATTTAAAAAAAAACCTTTTCGTTCCTTCCTTAGTTTCAAATTAACGCTTCATTCGTATTCAGGTTTAATTTTATAAAACCTTTTCTCTTTAAGGCTAATACGTTCCACCCTACCCTGACCATTGTCTCGTCCCTTTCGTCTAACTGAAGCATCTTCTTCCCACGAAGAACCATTCATACCATTAAAATCAAACATTGAAATGGATAATTCAGTATAATTCAGTATATATATATATATATATATATATATATATATATATATATATATATATATATATATATATATATATAGTACGTATATTATGACAGCATGTTTTCTTTAAAACATGTCTCATTAGATAATCTAGACAAGTTTGTCTACTTATTTTTAATAGGATCCCTCGTAATTACGGAGAAGATTCTTAGTATTCTTTTCAAAGGAATAAAGAAAATGACCATGTCGATGCTTACAAATTTTATTCCGAATACGTTCGACATTAGCATAATGTCGTCATCAAAATTTGTTAGACAAAACATTGGTGTGTTCATCATGTTTCTCGGGGAAAATTGTTGTGTTAATCTGAAAATTAAAGTACACCACTTGGTATTCCCAAGCAGTCACCCATCTAGGTACTGACCAGACTCGATGTTGCTTACCGTCGGTGATCGTACTTCAATAGTTGTTTCAAATTCATATGGCCGTAAGCCCATTATGCCTGTTGCACATCCAAGCTTAACGCACTCGGTATTGTCAAGCGGTCACCCATCTAGGTACTGACCAAACTCGATGTTGCTTACCGTCGGTGATTGTACTTCACTCTGTGTTTCAAATTCATATGGCCGTAAGCCCATTATGCCTGTTGAACATCCAAGCTTAACGCACTCGGTATTGTCAAGCGGTCACCCATCTAGGTACTGACCAAATTCGATGTTGCTTACCGTCGGTGATTGTACTTCACTCTGTGTTTCAAATTCATATGGCCGTAAGCCCATTATGCCTGTTGCACATCCAAGCTTAACGCACTCGGTATTGTCAAGCGGTCACCCATCTAGGTACTGACCAAACTCGATGTTCCTTATCGTCGGTGATTGTACTTCACTCTGTGTTTCAAATTCATATGGCAGTAAGCCCATTATGCCTGTTGCACATCCAAGCTTAACGGACTCGGTATTGTCAAGCGGTCACCCATCTAGGTACTGACCAAACACGATGTTGCTTACCGTCGGTGATTGTACTTCACTCTGTGTTTCAAATTCATATGGCCGTAAGCCCATTATGCCTGTTGAACATCCAAGCTTAACGCACTCGGTATTGTCAAGCGGTCACCCATCTAGGTACTGACCAAATTCGATGTTGCTTACCGTCGGTGATTGTACTTCACTCTGTGTTTCAAATTCATATGGCCGTAAGCCCATTATGCCTGTTGCACATCCAAGCTTAACGCACTCGGTATTGTCAAGCGGTCACCCATCTAGGTACTGACCAAACTCGATGTTGCTTACCGTCGGTGATTGTACTTCACTCTGTGTTTCAAATTCATATGGCCGTAAGCCCATTATGTCTGTTGCACATCCAAGCTTAACGCACTCGGTATTGTCAAGCGGTCACCCATCTAGGTACTGACCAAACTCGATGTTGCTTACCGTCGGTGATTGTACTTCACTCTGTGTTTCAAATTCATATGGCCGTAAGCCCATTATGCCTGTTGCACATCCAAGCTTAACGCACTCGGTATTGTCAAGCGGTCACCCATCTAGGTACTGACCAGACTCGATGTTGCTTTCCGTCGGTGATTGTACTTCACTCTGTGTTTCAAATTCATATGGCCGTAAGCCATTTATGCCTGTTGCACATCCAAGCTTAACGCACTCGGTATTGTCAAGCGGTCACCCATCTAGGTACTGACCAAACTCGATGTTGCTTACCGTCGGTGATTGTACTTCACTCTGTGTTTCAAATTCATATGGCCGTAAGCCCATTATGCCTGTTGCACATCCAAGCTTAACGCACTCGGTATTGTCAAGCGGTCACCCATCCAGGTACTGACCAAACTCGATGTTGCTTACCGTCGGTGATTGTACTTCACTCTGTGTTTCAAATTCATATGGCCGTAAGCCCATTATGCCTGTTGCACATCCAAGCTTAACGCACTCGGTATTGTCAAGCGGTCACCCATCTAGGTACTGACCAAACTCGATGTTGCTTACCGTCGGTGATTGTACTTCACTCTGTGTTTCAAATTCATATGGCCGTAAGCCCATTATGCCTGTTGAACATCCAAGCTTAACGCACTCGGTATTGTCAAGCGGTCACCCATCTAGGTACTGACCAAACTCGATGTTGCTTACCGTCGGTGATTGTACTTCACTCTGTGTATCAAATTCATATGGCCGTAAGCCCATTATGCCTGTTGCACATCCAAGCTTAACGCACTCGGTATTGTCAAGCGGTCACCCATCTAGGTACTGACCAAACTCGATGTTGCTTACCGTCGGTGATTGTACTTCACTCTGTGTTTCAAATTCATATGGCCGTAAGCCCATTATGCCTGTTGAACATCCAAGCTTAACGCACTCGGTATTGTCAAGCGGTCACCCATCTAGGTACTGACCAAACTCGATGTTGCTTACCGTCGGTGATTGTACTTCACTCTGTGTATCAAATTCATATGGCCGTAAGCCCATTATGCCTGTTGCACATCCAAGCTTAACGCACTCGGTATTGTCAAGCGGTTACCCATCTAGGTACTGACCAAACTCAATGTTGCTTACCGTCGGTGATTGTACTTCACTCTGTGTTTCAAATTCATATGGCCGTAAGCCCATTATGCCTGTTGCACATCCAAGCTTAACGCACTCGGTATTGTCAAGCGGTCACCCATCTAGGTACTGACCAAACTCGATGTTGCTTACCGTCGGTGATTGTACTTCACTCTGTGTTTCAAATTCATATGGCCGTAAGCCCATTATGCCTGTTGCACATCCAAGCTTAACGCACTCGGTATTGTCAAGCGGTTACCCATCTAGGTACTGACCAAACTCGATGTTGCTTACCGTCGGTGATTGTACTTCACTCTGTGTTTCAAATTCATATGGCCGTAAGCCCATTATGCCTGTTGCACATCCAAGCTTAACGCACTCGGTATTGTCAAGCGGTCACCCATCTAGGTACTGACCAAACTCGATGTTGCTTACCGTCGGTGATTGTACTTCACTCTGTGTTTCAAATTCATATGGCCGTAAGCCCATTATGCCTGTTGCACATCCAAGCTTAACGCACTCGGTATTGTCAAGCGGTCACCCATCTAGGTACTGACCAGACTCGATGATCGTACAGAAACCGGTGTTACTGATTTGGCAGTAGGTTCACGCATTTTTCTCTGGCATTACCAAGGGCTCACCCATCTAGGTGCTGACCCAGCTTGACGTTGCTTAATTTCGGAGATCGTAAGAGCATCGGTGTTTCAACGTGATATGATCGTGAGTCCCTCTCTTCTTTCTAATAGTTAACACTTTTTTTACGACCGATATAAATTTCGTACACTATCCACCACATAGTTACACGTTGAAGAATCAGACGTTCTCGCAGGTGTAACTTTCGTTCACATACGAATACAGACTGGCAATATTAATGCGGCTACAGATACAGCTTCTATACACACGCACGGAAACATTACTACAGAGTTTGACGACTCGGTCACTGTCGCAGATGTAACCTCGATACGCACACGATTACATTGCTACAAGGAATCGTGCATTTTCTCCACTTCAAATCACATCCATATATCCACGGAGACATAAACTCGTGCACCCGGACATTGTAGTTGTATATATATATATATATATATATATATATATATATATATATATATATATTGATTGATTCTCTTTTGCAGATTATTTTTTGTGCTATTCCAATTAATTTCAGAAGATAAACTTTGGTGCTTTTTCTTTTAGAGGAACGCGAATCCGGACCGGGAAACATTATAATTGACATCCGTTCTCAAATCTAACATCCAATTTTCTACCAACCAAGAACACTGACTTTATTGACAGACAAAGTGACGGACAGTTAGTGCCAAACATATATGTGTTGCTTGGTTAGCGCAATATGTTTAAATCAGTCTAAACCTTAACAACCATCTTAAAAAAAAAGGGTAGCAGCAATGTTCTCAGCTTCTGCCGTGTGCCGTGTCCTTTCAAGTCGTTGGCGATGATGGCTATCCACAACTTCCTGTCATTTGTAGTTCTTAATAAATATTGTCTTTATGTTGTCTCTCCTGATCCTTGTTCTGCCATCCATTTACGGAAGTTCACTCAGTAGGACATAGGCTTTTAGTTCTGTCCCTCCTGCTTTCACAATGCCCTGTGAGTACCAAATTTTCCAAGCCCTCATTCCTAATTATCTGCCGTAAATATTTCAACGGTCTCTTCCTGAACATCGGGAAAGGGAAATTTAGTACATTTTCCTTTTTTTATTTCCATTTTCTGTAAAAAAAAATTGTCGTTGTTCCCATGTTAGGTCCAAAATCATTCTATAGAACCATATTTCTGTTGCTTCAAGGTTTTTCATTATCTTCGAGGAGATTTTCAAGCATTCACTGCTATATAGGGGGAATGATATTACGGAACAGTTAAGTACTCATTTCTGTGTGTCTAATGAAATTTTCCTGTTTCTTAATACTTTGCTTTACTTTTGGAAGGCATCTTTCGCAATCCCAATGCGTCTCCGGATATCACTGTCGTACTTTCCGTTATGTTAAAACATTTGTAAGTTGTTGTCTGATTTTGGTATCTCCATTTCGTAATTTGCATGTTACCCTGTTCCTTTTGCTAATGACCATAAAAGAAATTTTCAGTGTTTGGAAGACAGGTGTTAACTCTTGATCTCCTCTTACCAATTATTGTTGGCACGAATATTGAAAAAGGGAGCACAGTTCGTGAGCTGGCATATAAATCGATATATAGTTTGGTCAATGGCGTAGCAATCCGTATATAGGCTAAATTTATATTACGTGTATGATACGACCCTCTTAAAATTAGCTTCAAATTAGTTCTTCAATCTCAAAAATCGCATGATACGCGAGATTATACAGTAGATGGATTCCTGCCATTTACTTGTGTGTACTTGAATGCTGTAGATATTTGAACCCGTGTCACTGACGCCGCTTTCTTCGATGAAAGTTTTTCGCCTGGACTTACATAGGATTATAAAAGCGGTTAATGGCAAGAAAAAGAAGCTAACATCATAAATTTTTCCCCTGGGGTCATAGACCCCACAAATTTACCCCTAACATTAAAGACAATTGTTCAAAGTAAATATAAGGTTGGTGCAAAAATAATGACGTAATAATGTCGTTTTTTGACGTTAAAAAACACGTCAAAAAAAGACATTATTACGTCATTATTTTTGCACCAACCTAATAGAAATACAGTAAATGGATATATAGTTTGGCCAACGGCGTAGCCAAGGCCAGCGGTCAGTTCAGTTATGTGCCATGCGTGATACACACTTAGACGATCATGTATCTTTCGATACATGACTGACGAGGCAGATTTTTTCCCCGAGGTAGGGTGCCATTTCTTTCTGCGGTAGACCATCCGAGGCTATACACCTCGGTCTATCTTGCTATTTAGCCATATCTGGGTGGAGAAGAAGAGGATTCATACCTTTCCCAAGGTTATTAGCACGTAAGTGAATGGAATTAGAACTCAGCTCTCCGATTCCTTCATCCATTACTCCACCGTGCCTCTGGGCCAGCAGTAAATACGCTAATACGCGTATAATGCGACCCTCTTAAAATTAGCTTCAAAATTAGCTCTTCAACATTCACATGACACACGAATATATACGATATATATAGCTGGGGCAGCAGACTAGATATGGCCGCAATGTTCCGGCGGAAAATATAGATATTAATAGTTAAGCATTTCGAGCTTGTCAAAGAGAAAACTGTACACTCCAGGCTGCCATAGTTAGACTTTCGGTATGTGGATGAGGGCGAAAAGATACTGTAGATCAGTAATTTTAAAGCGCCGTCTATATCTCTGAGATGAAGTATTATGATGATTTGCATTAATTACATTATTTGGACTTTTATCCTCATCTTGATTGCCATATTCACAGCGTTTCGGTCGTTGTACGCCCCGGACTTTTTTTTCGGGTGATTGGTATTTCGATTCGAACCCTTTATTTCATACGCCGGGGTAGATTGTTCTAGTTCCACGTGCCATGCCTTCAGTATCTGTCTATATCTCTGGGATGTGGCATTGTGATTAATTGCATTATTTACATTATTCGCGCTGTTATCGTCATTTTTATTAGCATATTAACAAATATCTGCCTTTATCTCTGAGATGAGATATTGTTATTAGTGGCATTGTTTAAATTATTCGGATTATTATCCTCATCTTCATTGTCATATTCATAACGTATCGGACTTCGTACGCTCCGGCCTTCTTCAGGTGATCGTAATTTCGTCTACCAGGATAGATTATTCTAGTTGTACGTGTTACAGTTTTTTGTGTATATATATGTATGACTAGGAGATTTATTGTATCGAAATACAAATTGTGGCACAAGGCCTAAAAAGGGGAGGGGTAGAGGCTGGTCAACACTAACTATCTTATACCTAGCTAATCTGACTCACGACCCATTCATACATTACAATTTACCCATTCACCACAAGAACTCGTCCATCACCAAACAATCCTTCAATCACCATAATACCACATCCTCTCTAGGGGAACCTACCATATATATATGTATGACTAGTGAGACAATCCAAATGACTCAACTTCCTTTATAGTCTATCAATAGAAGCTTAACCAATCAGAAGCCGCAGAACATTGTATTCGTCATGTATAAAGGCGGCCATCTTTGTTTAACCTACTGGAAGGACCAGTGCTAACTCGACAGGCGAAGAGGATAGAAGGAAGAACTACGCTCTGCTAAGATATCCACTGCGAACCTGAACTACGCTTTCCTACTGTCTCCGAAATATTCACTGCCAACCTCTGGATTCTATACTCGAAGACGACCGTCATGAAAATGTCTAACAGTACGTGCCATGCTTCTAATGTGTCGCGCGATCCTTTTAAATGTGCCGCAACCTATTGTCACGACACGCAAATGGAATATTGTCAACCTATCTGAGTTGTCACCACTCAACCCTCTATTTTCAGAAGTCAAAAGCGTTTACACAGCGTTAAGGGTGATGAATTATTTTTCGCTCTAAAACCTTTTTAACTACAGACACAGGGTCGCAATCCAATTGTTGTTTCCATTGAATAAGTTCTGAAGAACTTTATTCCTTAGATCGACCAGTTCAAATATATAGAGTTAAGACGAGCCATGCAAGATACACAGGAGCGAATCACCTCCATTGGCTTCGATTTCCGTAGTTAGTATCAAGTTACATTCGGACAACTTATTCCTCTCCCGAAAGAATGTTTCGCCGACTACTACAGTGTTAATTAGGAGCTAATATATGTCATTGTATATTCGACAATTCTTACATCCATAAAACTACAGTTCATAAAGAAAAGCGAAAAATTATTTTGTTAGTTGATGTTTCTCAAGGTACTCTGCTAGAATAAAAAATATCCTCGAATTAAGACGTGAATTTAATAGTTCATATATGTTATGACTTATTCTGACTTATTTATCTCGGAGATATTATCTTCATCTTGTTAAATATTTCTTGCATCTGCATTAATCTAAATAATATTGACAGTACTTATTGAATACTTACTTAGGAAGATAATTTTCATCGAACTACTTTCGTTTTCGCCGTTTGGCGGACGAAAAAAGAATCAATATGACTTTTCCAATTGCCCAAAAGAATTGCGAGTTTTATAATGTAAACCACACGGGTTGATACAGCCTTGTAAAATTGATAAACAGAACGAATATAGGAAAGCATGTCTTTTTGTAGGGTAACCAAATTTTCCCTGCAAAACAAATTCTGACATTTCCTCTCTCTCATGGGTTTGCTTCAAGAGAATTTGCACTATTTACATAATTCGAACTGTTTTCCTCATCCTCATTGACGTATTCGCAACGTTTCGGCCGTTGTACGCTCCGGCCTTCTTCAGGTGATTGGAATTCCGAAACGAATCCTTTATTTCGTCCATCGAGGTAGTAAATAACTGAGACATCCAGAAGAGGCATGACACCGTACAACTGTAATAAGATAAATGTTTTTTTGTTTTTTTTTATTATTCATGATTATTTGAAAATCCCAATCTATTAGATTGGTGTAAAAATAATGACGTAACAATGTCGTTTTTTGACGTAAAAAATACGTCAAAAAACGACATTATTACGTCATTATTTTTGCACCAACCTAATACTTCGAGGATTTTCCACCAAATTGAATAAAAAAATATTGACGCAAGAAAAATATCTATAAATCCTGAAACAAAAAATAATAATTGATATTTTGCCTCCTCTTTGGTCGTATATGACACACTGATATTTTGTTATCCATTAATTTATTCTTATCTTTAGTCTTTTTAAAAATTCTTTGACATATCAACCTGGTACATGGAAAACAATTAGCCCCTTTACGCTTTGATGTCTTCCATCTTCTTTTTTCTGTTCAACCACTACAAGTTCCACTCAGTGTACAAGTCTAAAGAATTTAAATGGTGTTAGGGCGTATAGGGATGGAGAAAGCTTTTCAAGTTATGAGGATATGTAGGATAGATAATGATTGAAACTCAATTTGAAGTAATCAGTGAACAGAGAACCATCCCTTTGAGAGCCCGTTCAAAATAAAAACAGTTCTGGAGAAGAAGCTGACGTGAGTAGAAATCACTAATAGGATATGTTGGGAAAATTTAACATGATACTGAGAGAAGCTGGAAATTTTCTGCATATAGGAAAGAGCTTGTAATTTGGAAAAGTCATAACCCGCAAGGGGTGCACACACGCTTTTAAACACGGTAGACGCTTGAAAGGGTTGATTGCGCAGTTGCAAATCCTGTGTGGCAGTAATATTGCATTTTTATATATATATATATACTTCAAAATTCGCTTGAATTTGAATATATATATATATTCGCTTGAATCTATCTATCTATCTATCTATCTATCTATCTATCTATCTATCTCTCGCTCTCTCTCTCTCTCTCTCTCTCTCTCTCTATATATATATATATATATATATATATATATATACATACTCCAAAATTCACTTGAGGATGAAATGGAACTAATGTCTTTAATTCAATTACAAAATTAAATTCGTACCTTCCATTTTTGAAACATGGTTAGAACTGTGTAGCGGAAAAACGATATTTTAAATCAATTAATATATATATATATATATATATATATATATATATATATATATATATATATATATATATATTCTATATATATATGTGTGTGTGTTTGTTTCTGTGTGTTATTCCTTGATTTATCCAAAGCCTTCGATTCGATTTCTAGAGCTAAAATGGTAGCAATACTGATAGCTTATGGTATACCAAATGAAACAGTAAAAACCATTACGGTGCTCTGCAAAAACATATATTCAATGGTACGCTCTACAAATGGCGTTACAGATGTCTTTGCAATTGTTGCTTGAATTACGTTCTCCTAATTACTGCGGATACTATTAATGACAACAGAACCACACTCTGTCATCGAATGACTATTAGATATCCTGGTAAAAAATCATATATACAGATTACGCTGATGATTTAGTGCTACCCTTCTATCTAACCGCCCTGGTTATGACGATAAACTACATCTGCGTCCTGGGTAAGACGATAAACTATATTCAATAGTTATGCCTCTGATCAGAAAGTTTTGAGGAGCGTGTGACCATCTCTTAATTGCTAGTGTTCCTAGGTCCACCCTGACCCGGGGTGGTAGCAATTGTTAGTGTCTCAACTACGGGCAAATAGTTAACCCTTAAAATGGGGTGAAAATGTGTGAAAATAGGTTTTAATACCATCAAAACATTTGTGTAAAAATTATTACCAGCAATAAATTTTTGAAGAAAAAATTAGTAACAGAAATACGTTATTATTAGAAATAATTTTTGGAAAAACAGTATTACGAAAAATAAATTTTGAAAAAAAAAATATTAGCAGCAATAAAAATCTTGTCGGCATTAAATAACCTATTATTATTAATATGTCGTAAAACAAACCAAACAAAACCAAACCAAACCTTCGATTTAAAAAGCCAAGTAGAAATCTTTCTCGATTGTGTCGAACGTTCATTCAAAGTTTTTTGTCTACATGTCAACTCAGAAATAAACAATAAAAAAGCTTACATCAACATGGAACTATCAAAACTGTATCTGGCGCACAAGTCATCTGTGTAGAAGAAATTATTTATCAAGGTAGTCAAATCTCCAGCTTCGAAAGCGATGTAAGCACAAGCATTGGTAGAGCCTTGGGTGCCGGCGGCTAGTTATGTCTAGCGTGGAGGTCTGAACTTCTCGCAACATGAACAAGAGAATCTTCCAAGCAACTGTTACCCATTTACTATTGTATGTCTGCTCATAGAAAGAAGATTTGATGAAGTCTGCACGCGCATGCTAAGTGTGGCTTTGAATGTTAATTGGAGGAATGGTCTGACCATTGTGTAATTGAATAGAAACCTTCCAGCAACATTAGACATCATCAAAGAACCAGATAAATAAGACATACCGAGAAAGATAAAGACTAAATTGTTAGTCAAGTTCTTTAAGGGCTTATGGATACGTTACGTTTAAACATTAGTTCCCATACAATCACCGAGGTTAAGCAACGTCGATCCTGGTCAGTAGCTAGATGGGGGACAGTTTGGAAATATCAGTTACTGTAAACTTGGATGTGCATATGGTCTAATGTTTAACGACTCGGAATTGTTACTCGGAGAGCCGAATTTCATTTCTCGTTGGGTTCGTTATATTCACTTACGTACGAATACACTTGGAAAAGGCATGAACTCACCTTTTCTCCTCTTAGCTATGTGTTCATCAGTAAGACTTGATTCACTAGATCATTACTAAAAAAAGTTTCTTACAGCATAAAAATGTATTCTGGCTTTAGATAACCTGCAACGGGTTGATAAGACGTAGAATAAGAATCAATACTTTATGTTAGCCAACGCAAGGAGGACGTAGCAGAGAACGGCAAACCAAGATCTATATCAACATGATTCGTAACGACGTTAAATGCACTTCGTCTGATCTACTTAATAAGATGAAAGATAAAATAAGATGGCGATAGAGAGACACTGAAATCCGTACAAAGAATGCCAGCCGATGATGACATATTTCCACTGACTAGTTGAAAAATTCTGAAAAAAAATACTTTGAACAAACTATGGAATCTACTTTTCCGTAGAGAACTTTCTCTCCATCAAAGCGTTTTGAAGTTGTTATGGGTCCACCCTTTTTTCATACAAGTGGACTCACCCAGTGTATACTTGTACGGTTGCCGGTGAATACCTAGGCAAGAGTGAGTAACAGAGATACACTGATACAGTGAGAGTGTGAGGTAACCGCTTAGCAGGAGTCACAGTTGCGAGCACGTAGACTCTAAGGAAGTCCTACTTCGAGACGGAATTTCCCAGACTGAATATATATTATTATTGCTACTAACCGCATTTCTGGATCTATTAACCGTATTGCCAATTGTATTATTACGTCAATACATTTATTTGCTATATTTCATACTTGCGTTTGTCCGGATTTGAGACCGAATTTCATCTCGGAATCCGCAACAGAAGTGATCAAAAAATGTACAACCCGGTTGGTAAATGGTCAGGTGGATTTTGCTGGTGGCAATAGAACAAACCTAGGGAGTTCCAAATTTTTTCCCTATTTTATTTTTACCCGATGCAGTTTTGCGTTGGGATGAAAGAGGACAACATTGTCCCTTTAATCCACGGTGTAACCTTGAGACTGCTGAGAAAAATATGAAGGGCTATTATCATTCTCCGAAATTCTAGATAACTAATCCGTATGATTTGTAATTAGAATGATTCATCTGATATTTGAATTCGTTCACTGAAATGGAAGTTAAATTGAATCAACCGTCACGAAATGTGTCCGTAATCTGTCTGATAAATGTCTAACAATTTCAAACACCACGTAAACCGCTTTTGACTATTTTATGCATCCTTACAATCAAAGGGGACCTACTGTGCATATATGAACAGGACTTTTTCCGTTGGATTACTCGATCTACAGTCAGACGCAGTTAAGTACAATTACCTTCTTTGTTTTCGTCGTATTAAGAATAATTTACTGAGTCTTATTCAACTATATACCGTGTCCTTTCAAGGCATGGATAATCATGACTCTCCACAACCTGTTATCTTTTGAAGCTCTCTTTTCGCTATTGCTCAGAATCCTTGTTCTGCTACCAATTAACATTAAAATTCCTTCAAGTATGTTACTCGCTGCTTTGTTCTGTCCATCTTGCTTTAAATGTGACCCTTCTTCTTCTTCTTCTTCTTCTTCTTCTTCTTCTTCTTCTTTATCTTCTTCTTTATCTCTTCTTCATTTTCATTTTCTTTTCATCTTTTTCTTAATTTTTACATTTTTCATTTCCTTCTTCATCTTCTTCACCATCATCTTTTCCATCTTCGTCCTCTTTTTCATTTTCTTCTTATTCTTCTTCCTCCTTTTTTCTTCATCTTCTTCTTCATCTCCACCCTCCTCTTCTTCTTCTTCTTCTTCTTCTTCAGTTTCATCCTACTCTTCTTCTTGATCTACTTTTTCTTTTCCTTTTCATCTTCTTCTTCATCATCATCATCGTCTTATTCTTCATCACCATTTTTCTCTTTTTCTTCAGCATCTTCTTTTTCAGTTTCTTCATTTTCATTGTTCTTCCTTTTCAACTTTTTCTTAATCTTCATCTTTATCTTCTTTTTTTTCATCTTCATATTGTTCCTCTTCTTCTTCCTCTTTTTCTTTTCATCATCTCCTTTATCCATCCTCTTCATCTTCATCTTCTTTTTCATCTTCTTCTTCATCTTCGTTATCTTCTACATGTTCATCTTCTTTTACATAATTTTCTTCTTCTACATTTTCATCATCTTCTTCATCATCACCTTCTTCATTTTCATTTTCTTCTTCTTTTTCATCTTTTTCTTAATCTTCATCTTCTTCTCCATCTTCTTCTTCATCATCAGCTTCCTCATTTTTCATCTCTTTTTCAACTTCATATTCTTCTTCTTCCTCCTCTTTTTCTTCTAAATCTCCTTCTTCCTCATCATCTTCACCTTCCTCCTCTTCTTCATCTTCGTCTTCATCCTTCATCATCATCATCATCATCATCTTCTTCTTCTTCTTCTTCTTCTTCTTCTTCTTCTTCTTCTATGTGCCATGACCCTTCAAGACGTTGGCGAGGATGCTTTCTTATTATTTCGTGCCCTGATAGTGTGAATCCGTTTTCTTTAATGGCATCAACAGAAGTTCTGATAGGGGTTTCTTTATTGACCTCTTATTTGAAGTTGTGCGGTATGTAAACATCTTGATTGTCATTATTTTCTCTTTGTTTTATATATCGTATCCATTTTAATTGTTCTAGGTTTTGGTAGTCCTCTATTGATGTGGTCTCTGTTATTTGGTACAGTTCTTTATTTGTGAATCTGTAATGCCAGTCTATAATTTTCAAAGAAATATGATCTTAGCCAAGATACTCAGGCTACACTCGCACAAATCATTTTTAAGTATACAGCTTATAGTTTAGATATTTGTGAACAGATTTGGCACCATGTATGCCATCCATATGAAAGTTTCGGTTTGAAGAGGCATATTTAAGAACATGATTCGAGTTTCAGGTAGATGGTATGATATATAGGGCTACTGCTTTAGGAATAAAGCTGAAAACGTGTGATAGAGTGACACACTAACACTAGCATTTATTATATAAAAGAAGATGAGCTATTGAGAGGTGAGTCACTTTAATTTAAAAAGTGTGGCACAGTGATATAGGCATTTATAATATATAAGAAGATGAGTTATTGAGAGTTGTTCCCCTTTAATTGAAAAAAAGTCTGACACAGTGATATTGGCATTTATTATATAAAAGAAGATGAGCTATCGAGAGTTGAGTCCCTTTAATTTAAAAAGTGTGACATTAGCATTTATTATATAAAAGAAGATGAGCTATCGAGAGTTGTGTCCCTTTAATTGAAAAAGTCTGATACAATGACATTGGCATTTATTATATAAAAGATGAGCTATCGAGAGTTGAGTCCCATTAATTGAAAAAGTCTGACACAGTGACATTGGCATTTAATATATAACAATGATGAGTTATTGAGAGTTGTGTCCCTTGAATTGAAAAAGTCTGACACAGTGACATTGTCATCTATTATATAGATTAATCAGAGAAAGCCATCCTATGCAGCTATTAAAATGCTTAGATATTTCTGAACGGTTCTGGCACCATTCAAAGTCTCCATCTGATGTGGCTGTTAAAGAACTTGATTCGAACTTTTAAGTTTATCCTTTGGTTTTGAAAGTATATATACAATGTTTTATCTTTGTAATCATTATATATTGTCACATCGTACATACATAAGTCGATTACATATTGTAATATTACCTTTTACATTACGAGGAAATCTTTGGCATCCTTTGACTTACTAGCGCGTGCTGCTGTCGGTTGAAGTTTATCAAATCTTTCTTTTAACATTATTTTTCGGGAAAATAGGTTTCTAATATCAAGTAACTGTTATCTCCCTTTCCAGTATTGACTGGGACTTCCTTGCTAACCTTTTGTTCGAAGTTGTGTGGAACGTTAACACCTTGATTATGTCATGTTTTTCTCTTACGGGTAACATTTGCCAGTAGCTATTATAAATATTTCCAGTACCCATGGTGGGTTCCTTCCTAACATTTTACGGATTGGATATGTTAATGTTCTTTCTTTTCTTTACTATAATATATATATATATATATATATATATATATATATATATATATATATATATATATACGTGTGTGTGTATACACGGTGTCTCTAAAGTCTGGAGATATATTTCAAAATGCATATTTTCAAGGAGTTAAATTTTCAATAACGTTATATTGCAATGGAATTTTAACACATAACATCTTCAATATGGCTTGAATCTTTTTTTATGCAAAGGCTGATGCGTATTTACTCTTTATACGTTCAATTATTAAGTGTGTTGCATCTGTGATTTTCATTGAGTGCACCATCTCCTTTAGTATACCCACGAAAATGAGGTAAATTCTTTCTTCTTTCATGTTTAATATGCTGAGATTAAAAAAGAAATCTCCTTGGGTATAAGTTAATGAGATTTCCTGTGTACATATTTCAATTTTAATTCCTATGTGTCCAGACCTGTATTAGCAAATTCATTTAGGATGTGGTCAAAATACTTCAATGATTAAAAGTTAATAGTGCTTTATGTTTCTTAGAATAAAATTGATAAAGAAGGACTAGAAATTATTTATGACTGAATATAATAGAAAAAAACTCTGTACTAAATCCAGAAGGAACAAATAAAAGGGCTGAATCATTTTGAAGCAAGCGACCAGGCCTTGAAACATCGACAGCATTTACATAATACATGAAATTTTAGTTCAGTTCTAAGATCCCTGGAATTTATTTATATTTTGATATTTTTTGTTTTCATTTCATTCTATCCATTAGTTGATTTCAGTCTCGCACTGAACTGACCGCAATCTATTTATCGCATTTATGGACAAATATAGAAGTGAATTTAATTAATTGGTATTATTTATTACTGACAGTTTTAATTGGAAATCGATACAAAGGCGATAGAAATATGGACATTTACGAAATGTGGAAATTAAAATTAGAAAGAAGTGGTATGTAAAGAAAAATATGTAATGATGTCGTTCGTTACATGTTTTTGCTAAGAATCAACGGACCGTTTTAAAATCTCTTTCGATGAATTATATTCATTAATATAAAAATAAACATCATTCAATGGAGGATTTTTTGTTTTCATTTTGTTCACTTTTTTCATTTGCGTCTTTTTTACGTCTCTTTCTTTACTCTTTGATTGGTTTCGTTTGTTTTTTTTTTACATTATTTCTTTCACCTTTTCTTGTAGAATCTATCTATCTATCTATCTATCTATCTATCTATCTATCTATCTCAATCAATTCTTTATCTATCTATCTATCTATCTATCTCAGACTATTCATTATCTCTCTATCTATCTATCTATCTCAGTCTATTCATTATCTATCTATCTATCTATCTATCTATCTATCTATCTATCTATCTATCTCAGACTATTCATTATCTATCTATCTATCTATCTATCTATCTATCTATCTATCAATCTATCTCAGTCTATTCATTATCTATCTATCTATCTATCTATCTATCTATCTATCTATCTATCTATCTATCTATCTCAGACTATTCATTATCTATCTATCTATCTATCTATCTATCTATCTATCTATCTCAGACTATTCATTATCTATCTATCTATCTATCTATCTATCTATCTATCTATCTCAGTCTATTCATTATCTATCTATCTATCTATCTATCTATCTATCTATCTATCTATCTATCTATCTCAGTCTATTCATTATCTATCTATCTATCTATCTATCTATCTATCTATCTATCTATCTATCTTTTCTTTCCCTTGAATTAACTATTTCGTTCCTTTCTTTCTACTGATTATATTCACATCCAAATGACTTATTTCATTTAATTTTACGATCTAATATTTCCTTCTATTTGACATTAACGTTTTTCTATTTAAAAAAAATTCAAAGAAAAAAGTGAAGAGAAAAATGTTTTCCTTTTTCTTATTTTTCTTCAATTATCCGAGAGTAGCAAATGTGTTCTCTGCAATTTATTAAACCTCCGGAACTCGTTACTGAACAAAATTACTTCTATAAAGAGATTAACAGAAGTAAAAATGTATATGAAATATATTAGGAGCAAGCGGATCCAGCTATGTATTCGGGACCAACATATACGAATGATTTCTAGTTGGGTTACACACTTAATTATGACACGATTTCGTTATAATCACATAAAGTTGTATTTATTATTATTTACTAGCGCACACATACCACTCAAAATGACGGCAGTTGTTAGAAAA
Source organism: Acanthosepion lycidas (assembly GCA_963932145.1). Lineage (NCBI taxonomy): Eukaryota > Metazoa > Mollusca > Cephalopoda > Sepiida > Sepiidae > Acanthosepion > Acanthosepion lycidas. The sequence goes on along the minus strand of OZ010592.1, from coordinate 78,342,777 downwards.
TATTAATACTGAGATTTAAAAAAAAGCAACCTTTCACCCAAGCAAGGCGATAATGCCACTGAGACGCAAGGGGTTATTGGGAGTGGAAGAGAATGAGAAGGCTTTACTGACAAGAAAGGACAATAAAAGAACGGATAAGGCCGGTGTCATATGAATTATTAGCGCTTCCCATCGACTAGAGAATGCGATATTAAAATCATGCCATCATTTAAAGTGAGCTCTCCGAAGATGACAAGGTAATCACGCATTCACGCACCCGCACACACACAGACACACAGAGACACACAGACACACAGAGACACACACACACAAACATATATATGTATATATGCCTATAGTTTCTAGAGAGCATGCTGTTTTGATTTTATCGGTAGTTTTTTGTTCATGTATATATATATATATATATATATATATATACATATACATATATATAAATAGTGTGGTGGACTTCACATTAATTTAACTTTAGATTAGGAAACAAGACTGACGTGGAAAAGGATATTTGCTTATCCTTCATCATTACACATAAAATATATATTTAACAAGATGTACAATATCTAACAACGATGTGAAAGGAAGCATGCATTTAAATAAAAAAAGGTTGAATAAAACAAGAGTTGTCTCTCTTTAACTGTATTTTTAGTATTCCAAAGTTCACTGGAAGAATGTTTATGAGAGTTTCTTATAATGACTGTTCTCAGAAGATTTTGCTGTGTAAGAAAACTTATGTGAGTGTATAAAGAATGTTCAGCATGTGAGTGGTGTGTGTGAGTGAGAAGTTTGGCGCATGGTTTCAACTGTCGTGGATTTTCACTAATTTCACTAAATTCTTCCTTATATAAATGACGATAAGCTCCAGATCGCTAGGCGGGGAAAGTTATTCTTCACGTGCAGACGATGTGATTGGTTGGCACTGACCAATCAGCGAGCGAGTTTTGAGGAGACTTAAGAAAACTTCAGTGATCCGTTACCCCCCAAAGTGCAAACCCGATAAACTGGTAAAAGAGCATCATTTAAGAACTTCCAAATTAAAGAGCGGCTACTGACAATCTTTTTATTGATTTATCACTACGTTTCCTGAGAAGAATTTTCTTAAAATTTGCCTCGGTTTTTTTTTATTTTCAAGGCTTATTTTGGGGTTGTTGTTTTTTTGTCCTGTACAGCTGTCCATGTGCAGACATTGGGTTGGTAAATAGACACGAACATGACAGAACGACTGACCTTGTTAATTATAATGAAAATTGCATAGCGGACGACACGAAAGATATAAATAAATAATAATACACAACGCTAATTATTATATAGTGTTTATTATTTATTTTGTTAAACATTACTCAACTTCATAAATGGTTTCTTGCTGATTATTTTTAAAGAATTGTTTTCATCGAACATCTTCCCAGAAATTTCATTTCTATGGAATTATAATTACAAATGTCTGGCTATCAATACCGAGTAAGTGATAGGCTAATATGTAGTTAATTCGTTATCCCATTTGGAAGCCGCTGTAAACAATGAAAAATGTAATCTTTAACAGTGGACAGACGAAAGTCAAGCAGCCAGACAATGTTTAGTTTCTCTTAGTGGTAAGTTTTCTTTTTCATCCTTCTAATGGTGTTTACGCTAGTGAGCAGTAACAATTTGTTCTCTTTTCTCCTCCATACATTTATGAATAACAATCCATATCTCTATAATACAAATAATTAAGTCTTTCATTATCTATCTATCTATCTATCTATCTATCTATCTATCTATCTATCTATCTATCTATCTATCTCAGTATGTTTATCTATCTCAGTATGTTTATCTATCTATCTCTCTATCTATCTATCTATCTATCTATATATATATATCTATATATCTATATATATATATATATATATATATATGTAAATGCTTGCATGTGTGTGCATTTCTTGTTCGTCATCAGTGCAACCTTCCAAATGTTATGCCAAATTTACACACAATTGTCCAATAAAGACAGTTTCAGAAGACTATTTCTAATAAGCCGGCTATTAAAAATGAAAATAGCCATGTATACCTCACACACTCATATATATATATATATATATATATATATATATATATATATATATATATATATATATATATTCGTTTTCGACGTATGAGTGTTAAGCAACTGAAAGCCAGACTACCTGCAAAAATCATTTGATTATAGCGATCAAGGCAGTGTGTAGAACCAACCACACATTTTGAAGAGACGAACAAAGAGTCACAACGTCTTCAAACGACCCTCCGCAATTCAGAATTGTCCTTCTTCTAGACCAGTTGCCACCCAAGGCTACAGAACCCAGTTAGTCCAGCTATTTACCCACAGCGTGGTGGAGTAGAAGAGGATTCATAACTTTCACAAGGTATATATATATATATATATATATATATATATATATATATATATATGTATGTATGTATGTATGTATTTATGATTTAAAAGTATCCCTAAACAAAATAACACATCTATACTCCATTTTTTAGCCGACCATATTTATATATTTCTGTATACATGACGCGCAAAAGGGCTTCTGTTTGGAAGGTTGGAGGTTTTAAGGAGCATGAAATCACCTCTTAATCTATGTTGTTCTCAGATCCACTGTAACCCGGTGGGGTTGAACCTATTAACGTCCCAGCTGTAGGAAAATAGTGACCCCCTCCATCAGAAAAGAAAACATAGGTTGAAGGTATAAAAATACATTTGTATAGTAAAAATAGCAGCAATACATTATATTGTAAAAAAAATTACCGACAAGAAATATTTCAAGTAAAACTGCCAACAATACATAATTCTAGTAAAACTGCCAACAATACATAATTCTAGTAAATTGCCAATAATTCACAATTCTAGTAAAATTGCCAATAATTCACAATTCTAGTAAAATTGCCAACAATGCATAATTCTAGTAAAACTGCCAACAATACATAATTCTAGTAAATTGCCAATAATTCACAATTCTAGTAAAATTGCCAATAATTCACAATTCTAGTAAAATTGCCAACAATGCATAATTCTAGTAAAACTGCCAACAATACATAATTCTAGTAAATTGCCAATAATTCACAATTCTAGTAAAATTGCCAATAATTCACAATTCTAGTAAAATTGCCAACAATGCATAATTCTAGTAAAACTGCCAACAATACATAATTCTAGTAAAATTGCCAATAATGCATGATTCTAGTAAAATTGCCAACAATACATAATTCTAGTAAAACTGCCAATAATGCATGATTCTAGTAAAATTGCCAACAATACATAATTCTTGTAAAATTGCCACCAATACATAATTCTAGTAAAACTGCCAATAATTCATAATTCTAGTAAAATTGCCAACAAAACAATTTTAAGGCAAAATGACCAGCAAAACATTTTTTTCGGTAGTTGCGCGCATATAACTATGCTCCAAATATTTAGATTTCGGTATTAGATAACCCATAGAGGTATTGATATGTCATTACCCAAAATCAACCATCCAACCAAAATACATGAGTAAAAATAAAACCCACATTACTGCATAAATTAAATGATAGACAATATTATTATCATTTACCTTTTTCTGTTTTCATGCTGATTTTAATCAGACAACCGATTTTAACAAGAAACCTGTTACATTCCTTCATAAGGTATTTCCTCGAGACATTTTTAGTTACTGAAAACGCGATCTTTTGTCATTCTCTGTCAATACCGTTGATCTGGTAATCTATGCAAAATAATTGGTATGTCTCATCTCGGCAGTTGTCCGGTGCCTTGCCTAACGACAAGTAATAATAGTCTCGTCCCAGCGCCCAACGACAACACCACCCTGTTTGCCGAACGCCCGTCTCCAGAAACCGATATCTCATAACTTGTCTCTTTCTCTTTTAAAGCGATGTGAATTATGTGTGATTGTAAGATAAACGCGAAAGCAGATTTTTGCCTCGACATAAAAGAATCCGAATGTCTCTAGTCATTCGGCTACAATTACCATTTCTGTTTCCACAGCCATAAACCACATGATTATTGCAAGGCCGATATTAGTAGCCGTACTTGGTCCAAACATTAAGATAATTTGTCGCCTCGAGTCCTGCAAATTGACAAGTGCTGATAGCTTACCATTTCGTTGTTTCTAAAAACAAATTTTTCCAAAGACATATCACGTTAGACATTTCAGAAAGAATGAACAAATCTAGTGAGGAATATAATTTTTTATTTTTGTTAGGAAATGGTTCTAGGAATCGCAAAAACGGCTTCAGAGAAAGGATTTTAACGTTATTCGTAATTAATATATTAGTTTAACCAATACACACATATAGAAAGTGGTGTAAAGCAAGGATGTGTCATCTGACTTAGCTTATTCAACTTATACAGCGTGACGATTTTGAGAGAATTAGAAGTCCTACCATGAATCAGTATTAGCGGTCACAATCTTAGCAAAATAAAATATGCAGTTGATAGAGTATTAAAAGCAAACACAGAAAGAAAACTACAAAAACTGCTACAGAGGATAGGGAATGAAAGCAAGAAGATTAAACATGAATTGCAAGAAGATTTAACATCAACTTCAAGAAGATTAAACATCAAATGCAAGAAGATTAATCGTCAACTACAAGAAGATTAAACATCAACTTCAAGAAGATTAAACATCAACTACAAGAAGATTAAA
>OZ010592.1:78193122-78335622 GCA_963932145.1 Acanthosepion lycidas | reverse complement strand
TGCCTCATCAGATACATAATCGCCTAAGCGAGTATCACGCATAGCCCATAACTGAGTGGCTGTTTAATAACCTAAGCGGGGCGTCTATTCAAATCCATTAAAAATAACGTTTAAAGTAAATAAAATCTGTCGGATTAGTAAATAAAAATCCATTACTTCATTAAGAAAATCACTTTGTTTACGCTTGGATACGAAACTAAATGGTATCTGTCTATATCTATTATGCTTATTTGCATTATTCGGACTGTTATCCGCATCCTACTAAGAAACAGAAATTCATACCTATACGTGCTTAAGGACACATGGCCAAGTGGATAAAGACGTAGGTTAGATCAAATAACTAGAACCAAAGAATTGTGAGTTCAATATTAGGCTACAGCAGTGAAGAACCAATTTGGAGTGTTGAGTTAAAGGGAAATAACTGAGGCATGAAACTGGAACAATCTACTCATGAGGACTAAATAAATGGCTGGTTCGAAATTCCAATCACCTGAAGAAGGCCGAAACGTTGTGAATGATGAGTTGTGAAAAGATGAGGATAATAGTCCTGATATCATAATACCTCATCTCAGAGATATAGATAGATATTGAAGAAGGCCGAAACGTTGTGAATGATGAGTTGTGAAAAGATGAGGATAATAGTCCGGATATCATAATACCTCATATCAGAGATATAGATAGATATTGAAGAAGGCCGAAACGTTGTGGATATGGCAATAAAGATGAGGATAATAGTCCGGATAATGTAAATAAAGCAAGTAACCATAATACCTCATCTCAGAGATATAGATAGATATTGAAGAAGGCCGAAACGTTGTGAATATGGCAATAAAGATGGGGATACTAGTCCGGATAATGTAAATAATGAAGGTAACCATAATACCTCATCTCAGAGATATAGACAAATATTGAAGTGGGCCGAAACGTTGTGAATATGGCAATAAAGATGAGGATAATAGTCCGGATAATGTAAATAATATAATTGAGAAGAAATGGAAAATTCGAGAATCTATAACGAGAAGTGTCTTTTGCTTAAAGACACTTCTCGTTAGATCTCTGTAGCTGAGGCTGTTAAAGAACATCGGATCGTATAACGAATTATAAACTGCGTCTCGCCATTCTACATACATAAGGATGAATAATCCTCATTCCCTTGTATTCTATTAATAAGAAGGAAGCTTTTTTTATGAAGAACTGCTTTGTAGAACAGACACCTGATCATTAAAATCTTGACCTCTTCAAGTCTAGGCGCAAATGTTACCTTTCCTTCATAGTCCCATCTTATGCTCACACAACACCTTATCCTCATGCTCCTACAACACCAACTAGTAAACATCTAATTTGAGTGGCTCTTGAGCCTTGTACTTAGCGAATATTAAAATAAAAAAATTCTCTACGATCCCAAGCATGACTTAATGTAGACAAGCTACGAGATATACATTGTTTTGTTGTTTTTTTTTGTTTTTTTGCAATTGTTCTACCACATCAACAAATACCGCCCCTTTACTCTTATAAAGGTCAAGTAGGCACGTTTTTCTCTTTTTACGTGGGTGTCCAGAGTACCCCAACAGGACAGTTTGGAGATACCACGTCGTAATTAGGCGCAATTAGAAATGTCCCACAATTATTTTCTGGTAGTTAATCAGATAATTTCTAGATAGCAAGGACACCAGTAGCAGCAGTGATTGTCCTGGAAAAGTTGACGGAATATTTCAGCGATAAAATGTCAGATTAGATATCTAGATCTAAAACGGTTTATGAAGAATGGTAGAGTCGGTGAGAAATATTAATATCCAGAAGGAAATACTGTTGGCAATCATAATTTAAAATGTTTGATGGTCTGAAGCCGGAAGAATGGCTGCTGGGCAGCATCCGCTGATTCAATGGAACAGTCAAATCTAATAACTTTCAGGCAACGGTAGATGTAACTCCAAGGAAAAAAAAAGATTGGGATTTTAAAGCTTAATATAAATAACATAACATATTTTCCTGTGTTTCATTATAAACAACTGACAATGCTTTCGTAGAGGCTATCCCCCCCCACCTAACCGTCTTGCTACGACCCCGAAATATTACTAGTTACAATAGATGTTTCCTCAGGGTGGCCATATGCCTTGAGGGGCTATTGAGACTTACTCACCATACACTTCAAGATACTGTAACAATTCAGGAAGCACCTCACTTGTCTTCCTATCCTCTAGCGTTATAAGAGCCAGATCAGGCCGAAAAATAGATCTATCGAGATTGGAAAAGTGAAGTCGGGGCAGCTAAAGCGCATATATGGTATCAGTACCACTCTCCATTCTCTTTCTCTTCAAGATAGGATCCAAAAGCATCCAAAGGATGATTATAGGTCCATAACTCTGCTATACACATATTTTAATGATTTTGGCCAGGATCAGACGGAGCGTTTGCAGTCAGTTGTCGCGAGCTTGTTGGGGCCCGAGCAGACTGGTTCTGTGAGGGGACGAACAATTCAAAGCACGATCATAGAGGGTGTAGAAGACGACAGGGACGCTGCGCTGATCAATTTAGATCAGTCCAAGGCATTTGATAGGCTATATTATCAGTACCTAGCGGCTGTCCTGCAGGTCGCTGGATTCGAGCCCGACTTCCGCAAGTAAGCGACTGTAACAAACCACGACTCTTCGATTAACAATTCCGATCCATTATCCATTCCACTATAGAATCGTTCATATTTCGTAGTCACCTCCGAGATAAAATACACCCTTCCATCAGAATAAGTTTTAACCAACCAACACATTACATTGCAAATCTCGACTTCTTATTGGTCGAGGCATGTAACAATTGTCGAAAAACTGTTTCAGCGCCCAATTCACTGGAGCCTAATTTAGATTTCAAAACACAAATAAAAAGGACCATATCAACCCAATTCACCCGTCAGTCACTAAACTTTGAGTCAGTCGCTCAACTCTTGAACGACAGATCGGTTGAACTCACTGCCTTCGGGCGGGGAGGAACCCGAAGGAGGTTACGCCGAAGGGCGGATTCTCTTTCGGGGAGGTAAACCGGCCCTGAACCCCTTTATACGGGTTCAATGGGCATTTTTTTTGGCCGAGCCCACGGGCTCAAGATCCCACGTTAAAAAGGCTTTGTGCCACATGACGCCCTCGTGGGGGTGACTGAATATCGTCAGTCACTAAACTTTGAGTCAGTCGCTCAAGTCCTGATCGGCTGTACGGTTGAACTCTCTGCCTTTGGGCGGGGAGGATTCTCTTTCGGTGGTGGTGGGGGGGGGGTAACCGACCCTGAACCCGTTTATACGGGTTCAATGGGCATATTTTTGGGCCGAGCCCACGGGCTCGGAGATCCCATATTAAATAACCGGCCTTGTGCCACATGATGCCCCAGTGAGTTGGGGACTGCTGAATATCGTCAGTCACTAAACTTCAGAGAGATGTCACATGAATCCATGAGTGTCACTATTTTGACTTAAGATACGTTTTGCGCGTCAACTGCTGACTCAAACAGCAACATTATTCTCTCAAAATTCACTTAGGACTTTCTAAGAAAAGTGTTCTCACACACTACTAATATAGAAATTGTATTTTAACAAAAGATAAACACCGAACAATCCAAGGTAAACAACTCTGGAAAATTAAGCAAATCATACTGTACTTTATTCACGCATACACGCTACACAAATTTCTGTATAAATAAAATTAATATTTATATTTATTAATAAATAATTTCCATTTTACTCTGACCAATTCTTTAACACTTGATCAATTTCGAACTGTAAATCAATAAGACACCAAATTTATCAATGATCAATTTCGTGCATTATCAAACCACAAGTTTTCTAATTGTATATTAATTGTAGATAAATGTCTGTTGTTTTTATTGAAACCTAATTACCGGTGTTTCTTATTCAATTGCCTTGTGATTGATTCGTTTTGGAATGTCTATATTCTATATTGTTGCGGATTAATATGGTGAACATGCCCGTAAACTGACCATCTTAATATAAAAACCTTCTGATAACAAATTCAAACTCATAGCAATCCCAACAACACCACCCGTAAATTCAAGCTTATAGCACCTGGTATACCTAAGCGCTCACCCATCTCGGTATTGACCAGGCTCATCGCTGCTTAACTTCGTGCGGAAAATGTTGTTTCAACGTGGCCGTAACGTCACGCTTTTTTCTGTAATAGACGAAGAGTATAATGAATAAGAATCCGTTGTTAAAATGCAAAATAAATAAGACGATCAGAATTAATTAACAGCAACAATCATTCAAGCAAGAAAACAATATATTTAAAGCAAATCAAAATTGATAAGAAGTTAAAAGAATTCACAAACTATTAGTTGGTGTTTGTACACAAAAGCAGGGTCGACAAAGCAAACAGTATGTCTGTCTAGTAGTTAAGGTAGATCTGGATTGAGTCATGTCAAAACGCAAGCCTCTCATACTATTGGCTAAGAAAAATATCCCAGCATGCATTCTGTGTCCTTCTGACTATAATAGTGAAAAGGAAAAAAAACTTTTGCAATCATTACTTCACACCCCCATTGGATGGATAAGTTCTTTTATTGATTGAGCATATTGTATTGAATGAATGGGTCGTGATTGTGATTAACAAGGACAGTCAGTGAAGACCAGCCCTCTCCTCACTGCCCTTTCGGCCTTGTGCCACAATTTTGTAAATTTTACAAAATAAATATACATTCCTTCACACCCCCATTGGGAAATCAGCAGAGTGTATCGACCTACTTCAGTGTTTCTCAACGTCACACCTAGGCATAAAAAATATCACGGCAAAATTAGCAACATTTTTAAAGGGTCTACATTTAAATGTTATGAAATAAAACAATAGATTAAAAAAAAAAATACACACACCAAATATGAACTTAATTTATTTCAATGTTTTTATTCAACTATTTCTGCAGATTATTTAGTGTAAAATCTGTGCCTGGTGTTTTTCCGCAATTTCTACAAATTCGAATGTGTGATAAGCTGACTCACATTTGTTTTTCAGTTGTACGTAGTCTTTCTTACTTTTTGATGCTATTTAGGGTTGAGAATCCTAATTCACTTAAATAAGAAGTAGAAAATTGCAATAAAACTGATAGTCTTTTTAGCTAATGTAGGATATTCCTTGTGTATTGAAATCTAAAATGTATCATTAGAATCAATCGAATGTTTTATTTCGATCTGCCGAGTGATAGAAATGGTAGCTAATTCTTCTTCTTCACAAATGAAGTTCAAAATTAGAAGGGACATTTATGAGGGGATTTCAAACCCAATCATACTATCGCGGCACACTTAAGAGAATCACGCGGCATACTAGTGAGCCGGCGCACGGTGGTTGAGAATCAGTGGCTTAGAGGATGGTTATAAAAAGACATGGGTTAGATGGGGGAAATTTGAGGGTTAGATGGTAAAAATTAATAATTAAAATTAGACAGTTATTCTTGTTCTCGATATGAAATTAACTTTTCTCTCTAATTGGGACAATTCACTGTCTACAACAACAACAACTGTGGACAGTGGTGTAACGTGATTTCATTCATACATCAGAGAGAGAGAGAGAGAGAGAAAGAGAGAGAGAGAGAGAGAAATACCAACTTGATTCACTGGAATTTGTTTAACGAACAATGCAGTCGAAATTGACGAAAAATATTCATGAAATCTGCATGACCCGAAAAAAAAAATGACGAATCAAGAAAGAATTTAAATCTAAGAAGATTTCTTTGTTTCACTGATTCATTTACGAGGCTTCAGCTGAAGTTCTCCAAAACCACAGATTTCTTGCAAATAGTTAAGACCCGATAAACTTAACAACCGAACTAAGAAGAAGCGCGTTTCCCTTAACAGATAAGAGCTCCGTCAACTTTAGGCAAGACGGTAATAATCTGGTAAATATAAACATTGTGAGGATATATATATATATATATATATATATATATATATAATTATAATTATTTATTCGAAAATTATAATATTATAAAATCACTACAGAAATAGCCATTTTGTTTAAAACAAAATGGCTATTTTTGTAGTGATTTTATAACATATTTATGTTATACTTTTCGAATAAATAATTATATTCGCTCTACTCTGTATTGAGCAGTCTTTTAAAATAGTAATTGCTGGTTATTGGAATTTATTCCGTATTCACCAATCCTATACTTGGATATATATATATATATATATATATATATATATATATATATATATATATATATATAGTTAAATTCCCAGATCAATTCTGTGGACAAGATAGATTGGTATAAAATGACGATTGGAAAAAAATCAATATGATTTTTTTCCAATCGTCGTTTTATACCAATCTGTCTTGTCTACAGAATTGATCTGGGAATTTAACCATATTGTCGACATGGAAAAAAAAAACCCTTACTATAAAGGTAATTTACATTAACCAGAAAAAATGGCTTCGACAGAAGCGTCTATCTTTTTAAATTTGGATTTTGTAATGTAACTATAACAACAAAAACATTTCGATTTCATTTTTGCCTTGAAAAAGTCGGAAGACGAAACGCGCCGGCAAAATCTAAGATATTTTTTCCAATTGTCATTTCATACCATATATATATATATATATATATATATATATATATATATATATATATATATACACTAGCAGTATGGCCCGGCGTTGCCCGGGCTTGATTCAAAAATCGTACGACTCATACAGCAATCGCTATCACTTGACTTAAAATATTGCTGATGTTGCTACATGCCTTACTTCTTGCCTATCTCACACTGCGATTTTTTTCTAAGCACTATACTAAACATTAAATCTGTTACGAAAAAAAGAACTAAACAAAATGAACACAAAACGATCAGCTTTAAAAAAAAGGACTCGTAACTGGAAAAACCGAATGAAAAAAGAATGTTAACAACAAATACTTTTTCAGTCACAACCCAGTTCTACGGAATCAGATTTAATCTTGAGTTTAAGCAAGCGAATGGGCCAATTGGAGTAAAGTGCTATGCAGATTTAAATTTTTCCCACTTCTGACGAATGTAGCTATCGATTTTTTTTGCATGCTAGCATGCTAGTTAATATTCGTGTCAGTCAGCTGTTGGCTCTCACGATGGCCAATAGAATCTTCCTGTAGATTCGTGACAGCCAGCTATAGGCTTTCACTCTGGCCAGTAGAAAATGTCCGCAAACTACATGAAAATTGCCGTAGAAGCAAGAAAAAATCGATTATTTCCACTATCGATGGGAGTTCGGAAATGCAAAGTCAGTCTTGGTCTTCCCACTAACTTGGAGAATGTGCATGTGAATTTTGGTGCGAATCCGTCGAAAATTGCGGCCGTGCATTCGCCACACACACACACACACACACACCACAAAACACACATCCTGCCTTATATATATATATATATATATATATATATATATATATATATATATATATATATATATATATATATATATATATATATATATATATATATATATATATATTTATATTTATATATATATATATATATATATATATATATTTATATATATATATATATATATATATATTTATATTTATATATATATATATATATATATATTATATATATATATATATATATATATATATATATATATATATTTATATTTATATATATATATATATATATATATATATATATATATATATTCCTTTTTTCATGTGTCACGTCTCCTTAGGACGTAGGCAATCATGGCTTTCCCAAACCTAAAGTCCATTGTAGGTCTTAATAAACTATATATTTCTATTATTTCTCTTAAGTCCTGTTCTGCTAGACAGTTACTCAAACTCGCTAAGTATGTTAATCGTTGTTTTTCTCTGTCCCTCTTGCCGTCACTCTGTCCTGTGAGTATTATATTTTCTAAACCCTTCTTCCTCATTATGTGCCCCAGAAATCTCAACTGTCTCTTTCTGATGTTAAGTATTAGTTTCCTTTTTGTTTCTATTTTCTCCAAAATTTCGTCGTTGTTCACATGTTAGATTTACGGTATCCTCAGCATCGACGTTTCTGTTGCTTGAGGTCTCCTTTTCATATTTGAGGTGATCCCCCAGCACTAAGTACCAGACTGGACGACAAATATCACATAGTGGATTTGTAACTTTTTCCTTGTTTCTAGACAAAGTTTTCTTATTTCTTAGTATTCTTACCTTTTGATATGTTTCCTTGACTATGCCAATACGTCTTCTGATTCAAGTGTCGCTCTTTTAGAACTTTGTTAAAGAAAACTTCGCAGATATTTAAATTTCCACACTTGTTTGATTTGCAATCAATGGTACGGGTGTTTCAGTTGCAATCCCTGGGCTTTTATTATTAGGTTGGTGCAAAAATAATGTCGTTTTCTCACATATGTTACTATTTGAGAAAACGACATTATTTTTGCACCAACCTAATATTTCCCCAAACTCTGAAATTAATATCAACCAACCAAGATCGAGAAGACCTTCTGACAGGACAGACACGTGTCCCCTCTTTTTCTCCGTCAAGGAAACTACTACTTTAACTGAAACAAGCTGCTGACACTTTTACGAAGGGAGATTATCTCGACAGAGATACGTTGAAATTACCTATTTAAGAAAAGCACGTCCTAATCTATAGCTGCTAACTTTATTTTCATACGAGAAAAGACATTATTTATTTTATGCAGACCATATATATATATATATATATATATATATATATATATATATATATATATCATTGATGCATGTTTCATTAAATAATATAGACGATTTTTGTCTATTTATTTTAAGTAAGTTCCTTTCATATTGTCTGATAAGCTTAATAACATTATCATTGAAGGACGAAAGGAAATCACCATATTGTTACATGTTTAAATCCAATCTAAGCTTTAGCTTACATAAGCCATTATCAAAGATGACAATTACTTTTAAATATATCAACCAATACACGGACAAAACGATAATGATAGTCTGTTTTCGTTTTATGAAAAAATTCAAAACAACGAATAACTCGTGACTAACGCGGAAGCGAAAATTGCGTCGCAGCTCATGAGGTCACATATGACCACCCGAGAGTGAAAACGAGAAGTATTAAGTATGGGAAACCGTTGGTATAAACCAATGGCTTCTGTTATACCAACGGTTGGTTGGTTGGATTTTATGGCATATCAATCACTTTGGGTCATTTAATGCCAAATTAAGGTATATATATAGAGAGAGAGATTAGTACTTTAACTCAATTTAATTCAAATAATTATATTGAAGTTTTCGGCTCTTGTTTTGAAACATGAGACCTCTTATGTAGCGTGTTGGAATCATATTTTTAAATAAATAATTATATATAAATATATATATATATATAAATATATATATATATATATATATATATATATATATATATATATATATATATATATAATACTCTATATGAAATCTATCAGTAAGTGTCTCATGAGAGTTGCAAAGATTTATGTGCAGGTGAATTCAATTTTGAAATGAATGAATAATTAAGTTTGGTTTACTAGATTGTGAAGTTATTACTAATATTTCATTTAAATGAGGTTCTGTGTCAGATTTTCTTCGAGGAAATGTTATTCGTAAAGATAAATGGAACATTACTTATCAGATCCGAAAATTAACCGACCCCTGCCATTTTTTCATTCGATAATAAAGGGAAGAATTTGTTACCAAACAATCAATTATATTAAGATACGTAAAAGAGATAAGCTTTGGGTAAGACTTCACATGCAAATAACAGGGATTCTCTTTATATGATTTGATCGGAAATTTGTGCCCACATATGAAATATCTTCAGAAAGAGAATTTAAAATTCGACTTAAATTCCACCTCCATTTTATCCTTAGTATTAAACTACATGGATTCTAAGACTAGATATTCTTCTATGTGCCATGTCTCTTCAGAATGTTGGCGATTATGGCTCTCCACAGTTTCCTGTCATTTTTAGCTCTTAATAAATTTTCTCTTTTTTTATCTCTCCTAAACGTTGTTCCTCCATCCATTTACTCAAGTTCATTCTTCTTCTATATACCGTGTCCTCTCAGGACATAGACGTTCATGGTTCTTAGTAAGGTCTTAATAACTTTTGTCTTTTGCCATCTCTCTCAAACCTTTCTCCACCATCCATTCACTCTGAACTCTGGACTATTATTTACTGTTTCTTTATTTCATTTTTGTTTTTCTCATCAATAGGAGTGGATAGGTTCGACTATCGACAAGTTCACGCATCTTTCCAGTCTTTTGAAACGGATGAGAGATTTATTCTTTGTTTCGAGATTTAGGATTTAGTTTCTTGTTCCATTCACTTAAACTCACCAGGTAGATTGTGCGTCGAATTCCTCTGTCTCTCTTGCCTTCAATTTGTCCTGTGAGTATCAAATTTTCTCAGGCAACTTTCCTCATTATATGACTTAGAAATTTCAACTTCTCTTCCTGTCGGTAAGTATAAGTTTGGCTTGTTTGAATTGCTTTGTTTTGTTTTACGGGATATCTACATTTTGAGGGCTTATTTAATGTCGACAAGATTTGTATTGCTGGTTATACTATCTATCTATCTATCTATCTATCTATCTATCTATCTGTTGTGGGGCTCTACCCTTTTTACATGAGATGGACTCATCCAAAGTATACTTATACTGACAGAGAGAATACCTGCTATTGAGTTACGTCGAGATACAGTCTCGACGTCTGTCGAACTCTCTACTTTGCTAGAGAGGAACCCGGACGAAGCTTTGCCGAAGGGCAAAGTTTCGTCCGGGGATGTAGACAGGCCCTGAACCCGTCTAGGCGGGTTCAAAGGGTATATTTTTGGCCGAGCCTACGGGCTCGGAGAAACCCACTTTAAACTCGGCCTTGTGCCACATATATTTCTCGTGGGTGGAATATTAAATACTGAGATACGTTGAGATGCAGTCTCTGACTCTCTACGACGTCTGTCGGACTCTCTGCGTTGGCAGATAGGAACCCGGACGAAGCTTTGCCGAAGGGCAAAGTTTCGTCCGGGGACGTAGACAGTTCTACGGACTCGGAGAAACCCACTTTAAACTCGGCCTTGTGCCACATATATTCTTCGTGGGTGGAATGAAAATATTGAGATACGTGGAGACAGGTTGAGAGATACTGAGACAAACACAGGGTGTTCAAGGAGAGTTATACAAGAGTCCAGAGAGAGAGTGAGAGAGAGAGAGAGAGAGAGAGAGATAGAGATAGATAGATAGATAGATAGAGAGAGAGAGAGATGATTACGGCTTTACTTACAGAGACTTGTACATATACTTTCTACTAACCCGCATTCCTGGACTACTAATCTTCACTTCAACTCTGTATTCTTACGTTTAATACACTTATTTTTCTATCTCAATTACTGGCGTTGTTTATTTATTTGTGCAGGATTCCATTCACGGAATCCACAACACTATCTATCTATCTATCTATCTATCTATCTATCTATCTATCTATCTATCTATCTATCTAAGTTTGTTTTGTTTTACGGCATATCAAACTCAATGGGTTATTTAATGCCGACAAGATTTTTATTGCTGGTAATATGTTTTCCAAAAAATCATTTCCTCAAAAAATTCATTAATGTTTTCGTATACAAACCTTTTTTGACATAGAGTTTTCACCCAAATTTGGGGGTAAACTATTTGCCCATAGTTGGGACCATAACACGTGCTACCACATGGGCCAGGGTGGACCTGGGAATACCAGCAATTAAGAGGTGGTTCCACGCGCCACAAGGCCTCCTGCTCAGAGGCCTTGGTGTTGGACGTAGTTTATCGTCATTCCCAAGACGCAGATGTAGTTTATCGTCATACCCAGGACGCAGAAGTAGTTTATCGTCATACCCAGGACGGAGATAAGTATAAGTGTCCTTTTTGTTGTTATTGTCTCGAGGACTTCGTCGTTGTTCGCATGTGCGACACATGGTATTCTCAGCATCCTTCTGTAGAACCACATTTCTGTTTCTTCAAGTCTATGCGGAGATTTTCTAGCTTTCACTTCCATAGAGGAGGAATGATGCTAGATAATACATCAGTATCATTTATTTGTTTGTAACGGTATTTTCCTGTTTCTTAATACTTTGCTTAGCTTTTCGGTATACTAATGCGTTTTTTGTGTCACCCATTCCGTCTTCTGTACAGGAAAATAATCACTACAAGCACCTAAACAAAAAGGATCCTAGATAAATACATTAGACCACCCGTTAAAAAAAATAAGGAACTTTCTTTTCCGGGCATCATTAAATAAGTAATGCTGAATTCAAAGAATTTGTCAAAATCGATTTTGAACGGCGTTTTTTCTATATTTGTATCATAATTATCTGCATATTTATTTTTTTATTTTCTCAATTTTTAAAACTTTAAATCTAATTGCAGGGAGATTTTTTCGGAAACGCGTGCCCAACATTGGGTAGAGATATCAGTATTTATCTGTCTATATTTCTGAGATGAGGTATTAGGTACATTATTTGCATTATTCGGACTATTGTCCTCTTCTTTGTCGCCGTATTTATTACAACGTTTTGGCCGTTGTACACTCCGGCCTTCTTCAGGTGGTTGGAATGTCGAACTGAACCTTGAGGACACATGGCACTGTGATAAAGGCGTTGGTTAGATCCAGTGACAGGACCCAAAGAGTGTGAGTTCAATACCCGGTTAAGGCAGTGGAGAACTTTCAGAGGGAAATTAACAGGAGATAACTGTTAACTGACGTCCGTTAAAACATGGCACGTGGAACTGGAACAGTCTACCTCAGTGAGCGAAATAAAGGGTTGTAATAAATATGGCAACAAAGATGAGGACAATAGTCCGAACAATGTAAATAGTGTACATAATACCTCATCTCAGAAATATAGACAGATACTGAAAGGCCGAAACGTTGTAATAAATATGGCGACAAAGATGAGGACAATAGTCCGAATAATGTAAATAGTGTACATAATACCTCATCTCATAAATATAGACAGATACTGAAAGGCCGAAACGTTGTAATAAATATGGCGACAAAGATGAGGACAATAGTCCGAATAATGTAAATAGTGTACATAATACCTCATCTCAGAAATATAGACAGATACTGAAAGGCCGAAACGTTGTAATAAATATGGCAACAAAGATGAGGAAAATAGTCCGAATAATGTAAATAGTGTACATAATACCTCATCTCAGAAATATAGACATACTGAAAGGCCAAAACGTTGTAATAAATATGGCGACAAAGATGAGGACAATAGTCCGAATAATGTAAATAGTGTACATAATACCTCATCTCAGAAATATAGACAGATACTGAAAGGCCGAAACGTTGTAATAAATATGGCGACAAAGATGAGGACAATAGTCCGAATAATGTAAATAATGTATATCAGTATTTATTTTGCCGTTGGTAGGTCATAATTATTTATCACAAATTAAGCGGGAATATACTTTGATTAATAATGATAAAAATCATAATCAACACCAGTGCCAGCGTCAGCACGGACGGTGAACCAGTGGATAAAGTGTCCAGCTTCAAATGACGGCTTCCTTCCACGCGGAGATCTGCAAACGGATCGCTACAGCCGTAGCAGCTATGGCCAGACTGGAAAGGATATGCAAGAGCAACATAAGCTTCTATACATCCTCCTTTACCGGCCTGAAACTTGGTTGAGGCAGGAAAAAGGATCCAGGTGTTTGAGAACAATTTCTTGAGGAAGCTTATCCCCTACTGAGTGCACAAAACCAATGATTTGTACAGAGCAATGTCAAAAAACTCGTGGGTCAAGAGGATTCTCTTCTCGCAACGCTTAGCGCTGGAAATTGCCATGGTTTGGCCACGTCACATCGCATAAGATCCCCTGCAAGACCACCGTGCAAGGCATTGTCAAAGGTGGATGCAACCGGGGAAAAAAGGACATGAAAGTACCGGATCTTCTAAGAGCAACTGCCAACAGATCATCCTAGAGGAGACTATCGGCTTCTGACGTAAATGAAACAGTCAATGGATTTATGATAATTATGATGATATATACTTTTACTCTTTATTTAAAGGAAATATTTTCGTTACAAAAGTGTCTGTTTTCGTATGTAAAAGTAAAGTTTCAAATTTAACATCCAGATAACTCTATAACTTGGACCCCCATTCTAAAATGATTTCAAAATTAATATTTTTCGATTTTGACGTTAGGCAGATTAATACGAGACAGTATTTCGTTGGTAACAAAAAAAAAAAATAAAAATAAAAAGAGTACTAAGCTGCTACGTGACATCTGTCCACCTTTACGCCAGCGAATGTTGGACGGTCTTCTCAAAGACTCGAGTCGGCGGAGCTATGGTTCTACAGAAGGGTGCTAAGGATATCATGGACCGAGTGTGTGAGCAACGATGAGGTTTTCTGAGAGGATGCAAGCAAGAAGGAAACTTATACTTAACATCAAGAAGAAGCAGTTGAAATTTCTGGGACACGTAATGAGAAAGTAAGTCTTGGGTAATGCACACAGTGACAGGAGAGTTCCATAATATTTATACTAAGCTACTTGATTAATTCCTCTTAGTAATTAATCCACTAAGGAAAAATGCCAGGATGAACAAGATGGCTATCATATTGAGCACGTTTCAGTTGCGTGCCTACACGTTTCCTTCATTTTGACATGTTCATTACCATGATAGCCGTTTTTTGTCCATTGCAAACGTAGTTTTTTCCCGAGTAGTTGCCAAATATTTGTGAAATATTTTGGCGTATGAAGGGGTGAATAGTGACGCATAGATTCTTATGGTCACTGAGTATATTGTAAAGAATGAATGGGTCGTAAATTCGATTAGCTAGGTATAAGATAGCTAGTGAGTCGGCCGTCATTTTTCGGCCTTGTGCCACAATTACTGTATCATTAATAAATCTTAGACATACAACATTGTACAAAGAGTTATATTTCTTTTAGCTTAATATATCTTTGTAGTTGAAAGAAGTACTTAAATATAACTTCATGAAGACAGACATTCTGTTGAAATATTGTTTAAAATTTTCCCACACTGTGTTACCTTTCCTTTTCCTTTTCTTAAATTGCGCTCTCCTCTTAACTGAAGAATAGCAGCAATAACAATAAACTACAAATGAGAGGCGCCTATTTTAGGCGCGCATTGCATTAATTAGTAAAAATCTTAAAGTGAACAAATATTTTTTAAGCGCTAATAAATGAAAAACATTAATAAACCTCAAGAAACACAGCAGCGATCGTAATATGAAATTTTTCTTTCAACACTTGGAATTTGTTAGCCTTAAGCACTTTTATTGGCCGGCATAGTTATTGATGTATTGATTTATTGACGTGACCAAATTTTAATTCCTTGTCATATTGGATAGAAAAAAATTATTCACTCCTTTCTTTTAAAAATAATACTAAGAGTAATATTTTAACTACTACTATTAATAATAACAATAATGACGATACATAGGCCCATTTCGTGGATTTAAGCCATCAAAAATTCAAACAAAATTCTCATGCTCCAAAATAATATAACTGCCAATAAACAGAATATTTAAAAAAAAAAATGATCGTTCGGTCTGTGCTACAAATATTTCGTCTTGCTGTTTTGCCTGTAAATGGAAAAAAAAAAAAAAATTCACCTTGAAGATGACAATTTGAAATTGTTGAAATCTATTGGCTCGTCATTTCCATCTTACAACAACTCAAATATAAGAATCGTATTATTCAAAGAAATGCCAGTAAGTTAAATAAACACGAAAGATCTCATTTAAATATTCTTCGACATCTACCGGACCCTATTCGTAACATAGTTGTTGACAACACAATTAAAATAGCGTCATCTACATGTAAAAAAAAAAAAAAAAAAAAAAGGCTAAAAATAATGGAAGATTTATTAATAAAAAAACAAAAAAACAACACTCAATAATATCAACTCTGAACATGGACACAATATCTTGACGGTGTTTTGAAAAATGAAAACATTACATAAAAACATACAGGCAACAAACTACATCTTATTGAACAGCTAAAATATTTCGTCATTGAAAATAGCTAAATGTATAGCCGAAACTGCTCGGGTTAAAAGAACATTCGGGTAGTTTTTATATAATTTATCACCTGAAAAGAAAAAAATATTAGAACACGTGAGAAATTGTATAAAAAACTAAATCAACGCACAATATCTGTCGTATTCAAGGAAACATTCATAAATACATATAGTCATCCACAGACTGTTTCGCTGTACCACAGCTCATCATAGTGGCTAAACGTCCCGTTGTTTCTAGCTAGGATCGAAACCCGACAGAATTCGCGTCAGTCAGGGATTCTACCACTAAGCCGTTGGCGCACGGCAGGTTTGAAGTTGAGTTTAAGTGTATTTATTTTTAGATAAAGACACAGTGACTTCGAGAACTCGATTCAATTTAGCGAAGAGTCTTGCATTATTAGCCGTTATAGTCACTGTTTACAAACCCATGCTTCCTCCCCAGAGAGCTCAACTGAAATAAACTTTTCAGGAGCATATATATATATATATATATATATATATATATATATATATATATATATATAGTTTATGTAAAACTAGGTAATCCGTATGATATCCAGAGAGCTCATTGTAAATTCAGAGCAGATATGTTTGAATAAAGACAGACCACTTTAAGGTTCCATGTAATAAGTTATTTCACCACAACCCCTTTAAAAGGGCTCTGGATCATCAGACTTTACTTCCAAAGGTTGAAAAGAAAAAAAACCTTTGGAAGTAAAGTCTGATGATCCACAGCCCTGTTAAAGGGGTTGTGGTGAAATAACTTATTACATGGAACCTTAAAGTGGTCTGTTTTTATTCAAATATATATATATATATATATATATATATATATATATATATATGTATATAAATAAATATATATAAAACTAAACTACTCTCCATCAACAACCATAGAGATCCTTACCTGCCCCCCATTAGAATACCTGATAGTCAACTTCTTGAGAGCGACTCCCTGCGTCTACTCGGTCTCACGTTGACTGCTGACCTGAGATGGAACAAATACATTGAGTCAATTGCATCGTCCACCGCGAGGAAAGTTGGCTCTCTGTGCCGCGCCAGGAAATTTTTCTTCCCTGAATCGATACTTCAAATATACAAAACGACCATTAGCCCTTGCATGGAGTATTGCTGCCATATATCGTCTGGGGCACCTTCTGTTTACCTCGGAGTTCTTGACAAGATCCAGAGACGGATATGTAATGTGATTGGCCCTGATCTGGCGTCTCGCCTGCAGCCGCTATCTCACAGACACGTCGTCGCCTCTCTCTGATTCTTCTACAAATACTTTCATGGCAATTGCTCCGATGAGCTGCTTTCCCTGGTCCCCAGTCTCCATGAATACAAGCGCCTTACGAGGCTGGCATCCCGCTCTCACCCTTACACTGTAGAAACTTTAAAATGTAGCCGTCTCTTCTACTCCAATAGCTTCATACCTCGCACCTCTCGCCTGTGGAACACCCTTCCCAGTTACTGTTTCCCTGATAGCTATAATCTCCAACTATTCAAATGTAATGTCAATCGACATCTCCAGTTACCTTGATCTACACACTATCCTTCCCTTCATCCTTTCTTCTATCACTCCTATCTGCTCCTGCTACAAATCTTCTGCAACCCCCCTGCATCCTAGTGGCTTCATGCCTTGCTCGGGGCACTAAGCTTAATATATATATATATATATATATATATATATATATATATATATATAATTTCGAGTTGAACTTTGTTGGGTATGTTGGACTTGCTAAGACAGGATAGTGTCAACTGCGTAAATATCTATTTAGTAACACAGATTAAATTGAGGAGGCCAGGATCAGAAACAGGGTATGTCCAAGGATAGAGCCCTGTAGACCACCGCGCTAGTAAGAAATTATCTAGAAGCGTGCCCGTTCAACACAAACGTCATTACACTATTTGTTAGGAACGATCGAAATCAGCCAAATATTCAGCCCGTGATACCGTAGCCCTTGAGCTTGCAGAGAAGGCACGAATGCGAAGACACTGTCGAAGGCCTTTAAGATATCTAGAGCCACAGCGCGAGATTCGCCACTCTTATGTAAAGCTTCACAGAATAATTCAGTGATGGCGGCGGTAGGTATTGCGAAACGGAAGCCATATTGTTTGTCCGAAAGGAGCCCGTGCGAAGTAAGATGCTTAACCAATTCGGCGTTGATTAGTGCCTCGAGTAAAAAAGATTCCATATATTTCAACTGCAACACGAACTACTCAGTCATAGAAGGCCGACTCTTTCCTTAGGGAAACGGCTAATTTTACCATTACGATTACACTGAAAAAAAAATCTTTCCCAGAGAATTAAAATAAAATCTTCTGTGATTTTGAGCTTCGGATGCCTCACCCAATACAGTATTTGGTAATCAATGAAAAATAACTTCAAGCAAAATGGATTTTACCGTTCCGGCATGAAATCTATAAAGAAATTTATGATCACTTATAAATCAAGCTCTTCTGGTTTTTCAAGTGGTTCTTCGTGCCGTACGCTATCAAATACCTCTCTTGAAAGTTCGGAATACTAGACTATCTCTCCCTTATAAATCAAGCTTTTGTAATATTCCAAGAGATTCTTCAAGTCGTACGGTTTCAAATACCTCACTTGTGGCCTCGGATTACTAGACTATCTCTCCGATTATAAGTCAAGCATTTCTAGTATTTCAAGTAGATCTTCGTGGCGTGCGCTATCAAATACCTCACTTGATATTTCGAATTACTCTAATCTCTCTCTCTTACTAATCAAACTTTTCTAGTATCACGAGTGGAGTTGGAACTCCAACTTCTAGATTTCACACTTGGTAACTTAATTCTGCCTGGGAATGGTTTCGATGTAACTATCCCACTTCAAGAATATGCAATCCCGGGATACAAACCCTTAATAGTAAAATAAGACCATCGAAATCACTAAGTCCAAGGACGTGGTGCTGACACTAAGGACGCTTTCTCAGGTGGCAGATGCTTCCAAAATGAGAACCCTGATTCTCCTGTTTATGGTCTTCAGCGTGGCATGTGTTCACAGTACTTCTTTCATTGCCATTCTCTATCGTCTACAGGGTGACGGAACTGTAATATCCGACGAAACAGCTGCGACGTTTGATAATATCCAGTCTGGGCATCCGTAATCTGACATTCATGTATGTGGTGACTTCAAAATACACCAAACATAGTACTTAGTACATTCAAATAAAACTGATGAAGACAACAGATAGCGCCAGGACTTCACAATCACAGATCATTGTAGAGTCCACTTGTCTTCTCGATATCAACATCATCATCAGGTCGAGAATTTTTCTCGGATTCTCCTGGCGCGTTCCTTCCAGTCAGTTCTGTCAGATATCGCCGTCGGCAGGACCTCCAGATAGCATCCACAGTCATCTACAAGTTGGTCAATGTAGGTGTGATGAGGTCTTCTAACCGATGTTTTGACGTGCAATGGGTTCCATAGGAGGGTATCACTCACATGTTAAGATTGTCAGATACTTATTCTTCTACTTCTTCAGGTTGAGAATTCTTCTCGGATTCTCTTGACTCGTTCCTTCTAATTATCTCTGTCAGACATCGCCGTCGGCAGGACCTCCAGATAGCATCCACAGTCATCTACAAGTTGGTCAATGTAGGTGTGATGAGGTCTTCTAACCGATGTTTTGACGTGCAATGGGTTCCATAGGAGGGTATCACTCACATGTTAAGGTTGTCAGATACTTATTCTTCTACTTCTTCAGGTTGAGAATTCTTCTCGGATTCTCTTGACTCGTTCCTACGAACCATCTCTGTTAGACATCGCCGTCGGCAGGTCCTCCAAATGGCATCCACAGTCATCTACAAGTTGGTCAATGTAGTTTGTGATGAGGTCTTCCAACCGCGCTATGGGTTCCATAGGAGGGTATCACTCACAAGTTCTGACTTTTTTCTCCAGGAGTGACCAGCTACCCGAAGCTTTCACTAACTCTCTCTCTCTCTCTGTCTCACAGCGAAACTGAGATATAACAAAGGTGTCCATACATGCGTTTCTTCTTTGGGTGTTTCTTCCAGCTGATGTTCTCGATGTGAAAAGACAGGCGAAGTTCCTAGACCACTTCCTCTTATTTTGCCCCGAAAGATGTTCCTTTGAATAGATAACCTTCTCACATTCATGGGCCAGTGTTAAATTCGATGCCAAAACAAATACAACCCCTCGACATTTGACTCTGAAAAATCATCCTAAACACTCCGTCCTGGGTAAGACGTTAAACTACGTCCAGCAGCAAGGCCTCTGCTCAGGAGGTTTTGAGGAGCGTGGAACCACCTCTTAATTGCTGGTGTTTCCAGGTCGACCTTGATTCGGTGTGGTAGCACCTGTTAGGGTCCCAGTTATGGGCAAATAGTTAATTATTACCAGCAATACATTTTTGAAAAAAATTATTACCAGCAATACAATTTTGAAGGATATACATTACCAGAAACACATTTTACACAAAACAAAATATTACCAGCAATAAAGAATTTTGTCTGCATTGAGTAACCGATTGAGGTTGATATGCCGTAAAACAAAATAAACCAAACCAATCTAAACCAAAGAATACATATTCTATTCATACGAATCTATCCTAAAAATGTTGTCGGAATTAAATAACCCATTGAGGTTGATATGCCGTAAAACAAAATAAACCAAACCAATCTAAACCAAAGAATACATATTCTATTCATACGAACCTATTCTAAAAATGTTGTCGGCATTAAATAACACATTGAGGTTGATAAAAAAAACAACTCTAAAACTAGCAGAAAATGGGATCAAGATATGTACTTTAGCGTCCCTTTTACTCGACTTGACGTTTTGATTGTAAAAGTTGAATAAAAAATGAGCTAGATATATAAAGCAAGGATTATGTATATATAAAAGAAAATTATATAAACATTATAATTCATTATATAAATTAATTTAATATATTAATAATAATTAATTTTAAATATTAATAAAATAAAATATTGATATATTAATATGAATGAATTAATATATTAATAGACTCGATATTGTGAAAAGGGGTAATCTACGACTGTCATTGTCATCGATGAAGTCGAATTAAAAAAACAAAAAACAAAACAAAAAACTCGTAGAGCAGCATCAACTCCAGGGAACTCATTAAATAAATCTGCACTTTTTAAAATGTATTATTTACTCGCAGTTATTTTGTTAGTAAAATGTTCCATAAAAGTAAATACAAGTTCATTTCTTTCAATTCGTCTTAGTAAAAAGAACAAGTTTTTTCATCTATCTATCTATCTATCTATCTATCTATCTATCTATCTATCTATCTATCTATCTATTAAACGAAATGTATCAATAATAATAACATAGCCTGACATTTAATTCATAGCTGATTAAAAAAACAAAAAAACACATAAGGTTATTCCGGGATTGAAATATCATTGCTCTCCACACATACTTTTTCTTTATTATCTGGGATTTGTCATCAACTCTTGGATTGCCCTGCATTGATAAAGAAGATAAATATATTGGCAGATAAATATTCATTACATAAGAGAAAAGATATCTTCTCTCTTTAGCTTACGAACTCAGTGATATGCACATGAACTTTTCAATTTCAAATTGATGAGCCAGTACAATTATTCACCCAGCAAATCGTTATTGTAACGACCTCTTTTATTCCAACCAGCCCTTCTATTTGAAATGATCCATCTTTGATGATTACTATTAGGTTGGTGCAAAAATAATGACGTAATAATGTCGTTTTTTGACGTATTTTTAGCGTCAAAAAACGACATCATTACGTCATTATTTTTGCACCAACCTAATATATCATACAGTTCTTTCTTTTTTTACTATAAAATATATATATATATATATATATATATATATATATATATATATATATATATATATATATTAGGTTGGTGCAAAAATAATGACGTAATAATGTCGTTTTTTGACGTATTTTTTAACGTAAAAAACGACATTATTACGTCATTATTTTGCACCAACCTAATATATCATACAGTTCTTTCTTTTTTTACTATAATATATATATATATATATATTAAGATGGTGCAAAAATAATGACGTAATAATGTCGTTTTTTGACGTAACGTCAAAAAACGACATTATTACGTCATTATTTTTGCACCATCCTAATAGATTGCTATCTTAATTTACTCCGCTTCCTTTTCATTAATGAAGATTATGAGGATATGTAGGAGATATAACAATTGATCTCTTACTTGAAAAGGATACTGTCATGTTCAGGGGAGCAATCACGTGGGAGCATGTTATAAAATGTACCACTCTTTGAGAAAAGAAAGATGTCCCAGTGGAAGTTTCTTTATTCATTCGGAATAGGGAAAAGTGGGGGATTTTATTTTTTAATCATTTCAACCCAAGCGGGAGTACCAGTAGTACGCAGGGTGAAAGAAGAACTGAGTGTAGGGAGGATTGAGGAAAGAGAAAAAATGAACGGGATTCAAGAGGATAAAAGATGCGGATTGACTTTGCATTTCAATTTTTAAGGTTGCAGTTAGCAGGGAAGCAAATGAATGGAAGAGATTTCCACAGGTCGGGAGTGCGAGAAAAGAAACTGTTGGAGTAGAATTGGTGGTTGCATTTAGCTATTTCAACAGTAAACGATTGTGTCCTAGATGTCAGTCTAGTAGCACGCTTAAATTTATACAGTCGGGACACCAGGGAAAAAAAACTCGTTAGAGCAGTTTCCATGAAAATAACTGTAGATAAGTCTGAGAGAAGCCATTGCACGTCTGTGAGAAAGAGACTGAAGTTGAGATGCCAGGTCAGGATAGATTAGATTACAGATCCTTCTTTGTATTTCGTCAAGAAACTCGAAAGAAATATCATGAGCACCAGACCAGAAATGGGAACAGTATTCAATGCAAGGACAAATGGTAGATTTGTAAATGTGTAAGATGGATTCTGACAAAAGAAATCTTTTGGCATGGCACAGTAACCTAGATTTCCTTGCAGTAGATGCAGATATTGATTCGATGTGTTCGCTCCACTTCAAGTCAGTTGAAAATGGGAGGCCAAGAAGGCGCAGTGTAGTTCTCTGCACGTCGAAGTGGCATGGCTTGCCCTTGTTCTCCGGCTTTTAACAGCCCATCTGAACATTTTCCATTGAAGTGGCGATAGATTAGCGACAGGCTTCTAATACAGCGTCTTTCAGGCGCATCGTGTTGCTCTGCAAGTGTCTAGAGTCAGCCATAATGATAGCAAGGAGAAAAGGTGTTCTATGATTTTAATTTGACTCCGTGGAAGTGGCATGGCTTGCCCTAGCTCTCCAGCTTTTAACAGCCCATCTCAACATTTTCCATGGAAGTGCGTATACAGGCTTGTAACGTAGCGTATGTAAAGAAGAGTCTGGCAAGTGGAGAGTAAGTTTTTCATTCCGAGATCGTGTAAGCAATTTTGAATTCTATCAAGGCTGGGAAGTGGGGAATTAACAGCGTCTGTCTAGCTATTTTAGATTATGACAGATAATATGATGGGCAAATTTAACATACTTTAAAGTAAGAACTTCAAAATAAATGGCTTCAAAAGAAAAAGGATCTTATTTTTCGTTATAAGATGATACTTCGAGACAAATTTAATATTTTATTTTAGTTTTTAAATTCGTGAATTCAAAAGTTTACTTTTAAATGAGAGTTTAAAATTTCAATAAAATAATTTAACTTTTAATTCCTCTTTACAAATTACGAATGACTTTGAAAACTTTGATTTATTAAATTCCATTTTCATAATCAATTAAGATTGTTAAAAGAATTTCTTAATTAAAATGAAATTTATGGACTTTTTTGTACATTTTTTTGTCTCTATTCCAGGATTATAACAAAAAAATTTTTCGTAAAATAATATCCGAAAAAAAATCAATAATTTAAAAAATGTTTTATAGTTGTTTTTTTTTGTTGTTGTTGCTTAATCTAATGCTTCAGTAACTTAGATAATGAATATTTCTTTTTAATAATGCCGGACCTAGATAATGACGTTCAGGAGATATGAAGTTAAAAGAGAAAGAGTTAAAATAAAGCGATCAAACAATGCAACAGAAGATTAAAACCACCGCCACTATCAAAAAAATTTAATAAAAAAAAAGAGAGAGAAAATAATTAAAATATTTAGAAATATTAAAACAGACGAACGGGTCCATATCCTCCATCAATCAACCCGTAAACAAATTCAAAAGACGAAACAAACATTGCTCAGAGGGAAAAGCAGGAAAAATAATTTGCCACCAGTCATCGTCGGCCAACAAAAGTCCACTATACAGAACGACGAACATGGCGGCAAACATCAATATTATCGTCACTGAAATATACTGCAAAACGAACACATCGAATTAGCATAATACACGTTCATCTCTAATCGCACTGTCACCACAGTAAATTTCAACTTAGTTGTCACCATCGGTTTTGAATCTAGCATTATATATATGCTTGGAAATTATATCAGTTTCATGAAAGGAATCAATTTTTGGCTTTAGTATCATCAGCATACACGTAAGAGGCACACTATTACATTCTCTGACTCACATTCAGCTTCTAACGATTCTATCTATCACAATCAGTTGATTATCTATCTATCTATCTATCTATCTATCTATCTATCTATCTATCTATCTATCTATCTATCTATCTATCTCAGTCCGTTCATTATCTATCTATCTATCTATCTATCTATCTATCTATCTATCTATCTATCTATGTACGTATGTAGTTAGCTATCTACGTCATTCACTTATCTATCTATCTATATATCTATCTATCTATCTATCTATCTATCTATCTATCTATCTATCTATCTATCTAGGAAGGTAGGTAGTTATGTATCTAGCTATCTCATAGACATTATCAATCTATCTATCTATCTATCTATCTATCTATCTATCTATCTATCTATCTATCTCTTTCACTTAATATCTATCTATCTATCTATCTATCTATCTATCTAGGAATGTAGGTAGTTATGTATCTAGATATCTCATTGACTTTATCTATCTATCTATCTATCTATCTATCTATCTATCTATCTATATACGTATGTAGCTAACTATCTACGTCATGCACTTATCTATCTATCTATCTATCTATCTATCTATCTATCTGCTATATATTGGGAATTTTCTTCGACTGAAGACTTCGCCCGATGAAATTCTGTATTAATCTATCTATTTATTTCTCTATCTGTCGGTCTGTCTGCTACATATAAGAATTCTCTTAATAAAACTTGCTCACTTATAATTGCTGGCCTGATGCATACTTTGTTTTACATATCTGTGCTTGAACATACAAGCCATTGAAAACAAATTCCAATCTGATATCATTTGGTCCTTTTTTGGCAAGTCACCAGAATAAAATTTCAATGGTACACCCCCACCCCCACCCCCACCCCCACACACATACACATACACACACAGATGCATATGTGTGAATATGTGTTGTAAACCATTATTCATGTGCAACGCATCCGTTTGATTTTCGTCTAAAGAATTCTCCCGGCGAAATTCACTATTGATTTATAAGCCGGTTATTTTAGAATCATTCGCAGTTTTTGGATTATCAGCAGTTCCACTTAGGCGGGAATCAAAAGGAATCAGAAAATGGCCGACAATCAGAAAATGGCCGACAATCAGAAAATGGCCTACTCATAGGCATCATAGTTTAAAGTGACAATTAGTGATCTTAAATGTTAGAAATTTTAGAGATCGGTATCCTTGATATAATACCTACATAATTTTATAACGAATGTGCGTATTAAAAAAAAAATTAATGCATACGATATACCGGGTGTAACAGCAAAAATGTCCAAATCGTGTAACAGCCCGGGATAACTGTCCATCCCACAAAATGTTTAATATGTGAAAAAAGAAGCAAAAAACAACAAAAAAAAAAACAAAACAAAAATAAAAACAAAACACTAGACTAATTGAGTTTCATTTTTTCCAGATTTTCAGATAAGACGTCTAGCCATTTTTACACTATTTGACGTAATAATCACTAAAACAAACCTTTGTGCTATTCAGCTACAAAACGAACAGATTAAAATTGTTTTGTGTCAGCCCCACTATGTCTTCGCAACGGTGAAAGGAAAAAGATAATTCTGGTCTTCCGTAATGTTACCAACATTCATACTCTGGCTTTCATCTGCAAAGCCCATTCAAGAACAATCAAAAGAACGTCGAATAATTTTAACGAAGAGGGGAAAAAAAGGAAAACTGAATCAAGAAGTCACAACAACAAGAGGTGTAATCTTATCAACTCAGAGCTAAATGCATTTTTTTGGTTCAAAGTAGAGTTCAATGGTGCTATAAAAAAACTCGGAGAATTCCAGTAGTATATCTTTAATCATTTCCAAGATACAACGGTTCAAATCTTAATTTAACAATTGGGCAATTTTGCTGTTACACGATTTGGACAATTTTGCTGTTACACCCAATATATCATTGAACAATGAAAATAGGTATAGTACCAATCAATATGGAATGACAACATTTTAACAGTAAATAGAAAATAAAAATAATAAAAAAAAATTTAGAAAACAAATATTCATAAATTCATTGTTACAAGAGACTAATGCTTTAAAATCTGAACGAAAGAAAACGTTTCGTATGTGGACCTTGCTGACTATAGATAGAGAAAACACAATTTGCCAATATTTTCTGGAGTGTTTGGATTCGCAATAGAAACAAGTAAAAATCTCACTGACTGGGAGAGAGTTACGGAGACAAAATAGATGGGAGAGTAATATAAAAATGTTAATTTATGCAGAATAAGTAAACTCTCAAGGAATTGAAATTAAAACCTTGGGCCCCGGATGCTACAATCCCTAACCTGGGCTGGGTGGTGAACAGAATTTCGGCACATTCACTGACACTTCAAAACACAATTCTGGCTCCTTTCGCACAAACCAACTACATTTTCCCAGATTGCACAAAAACCTAGTGTCGAATAATTTTATTTTTTGTAAGTTAGTTTTTACTTTATTTTGATTAACACGCTTTTTATTTTAGAATGACGTATGTACCTCCCTCCTCACTATACATAGAAAAAAACGTTTACTTCTGTTGCTGGAGTGGGCTTATGAGAGAGAAATATTAAAAAAGTTAATTTACTGAAAATAGGTAAAGTCTCAAGGGATTGAGATTAAAACCTTGGGTCCGGATACTACAATTCCTAACTTGGCGTGTGTACTGAACTGAATTTCATTACATTCACTGACACTTTAAAAGACATTTCTGGTTCTTCCACACAAACCAACTTTGTAACCAATTCGCACAAAAATCTAGTGCCGAAGAAGTTAATTTTCTTTTTGTAAATTTGTTTTCATTTTATTTTGATTGGCACGTTTCTATTTTGATTAATACGCATCTCACTTTAAAAAAACATTTAATGGAAAATACATTAAAAAAAAAAAACATTGGTATGAAGGGTCGACTTTACGTTAGATATTAAGATTAATGAGATGAAACCCTCTGTTGATGTATGTAAACGCATCTTATAAAGTTTGCAATAATAATAGAAACGGAATCGATTGAATATTTTTTGCGGTTTATCTACATTTCGAGGGGGGGTAATTAACCCACAAAGTATTGATAAAACGAAAAATATTTTGAATTATAAAAATCATTCTTTGTTTTTTGGGGCCGAGTAATTATTGTATTTACCATAATTTAAACAATTATTTTTTTCCAGATAGAATTCCTAATATTTAACTGGGGTAGAAGTGTTCTGTCCATAAATAATTGTGTGTAAGTGAATCCCACGAATCCGACAGCCCTTCTAACTCGGCTCTCTGATTTTTTCATTTTCGAGCCTTTATTCATTATAGAATCCGTACATAAAATCGACGTGGAGAAGGAAATTATTATACGGAAGTGACAAAACATTTTTTTCATACATGAAGCTTTGGTCGGGGGAGAAATATTTCCCGTGGTAATTTTGAAAAGATTAGCGTCGTGTTTTGGGAAAGACTGCGAATTTAATAAGAGACAAGAAGGATAGCGGAAGAAAAGGAATAAGCGTCAGTTATAAGAAGAGAGAATGTCTGGTTGTTTTAAAGCAAGGAATTACAGAAATTAGAAAAAATACTGTAAATACCATTTTCCGCTCTTAGGAAGCGGATAGATTATATTGAATCTGTTTCTATGTCTGCTGCTAGGAAAGTTATTAAAAAAAATCCAATGAGATATTCGATTTATTTTCGTTGAGTTGCCAAAAAACAGAAAATTCATTTGTACAAACAAACAGGCACATACGAACACTTAGACGCATGTATTTAAGTGTTTAAACCATTATGAATATACGGCCCATCCATTTGACTTTGGACTAAAGAATTCGACCGAAGAAATTCAGTATTAATTTATCTATTTTTCTATCTATCTGCCTGTCTGTCTGTCTGCTACATATTGGACATTCTCTTAATAAAACCTGTTCATTTATAATTGCTGGCCTGATGCATATTTGGTTTTACACATCTGCGCCTGTACATACAAGCCGTTAAAAACAAATTCCAATCTGATAGGATTTGTTCCTTTTTTTGGCAAGTTACCAGAATAAAATTTCAATCGTACCCCTCCCACACATACACATACATATGCATATGTGCGTATATGTGTTGTAAAGCATTATGCATGTGCGACGCATCCATTTGATTTTGGTTTAAAAACATTGTCCGATAAAATTCCGTATTGATTTATAAGCCGGAGATTTTCAAATCATTTTGCAGTCTTTGGATTATCAGCATTTCTGCTTAGGCCGACATCAAAAGAAATCAGAAAATGGTCGACCATCAGAAAATGGCCGACCACCAGAAAATGGCCGACCATCAAAAAATGGCCGACCATCAGAAAATGGCTGACTATCAGAAAATGGCCGACCAATAAAACCCATAGATTAAAGCGGCAATTTACCTGCAATTTCATTGTAACTCATAAGTGATGTTATAAATTTTAGTGGTCAATATCCTTAATATAATACCAATATATTTTTAAGCAGTTAAGTCACTAATAAATAACGATTTGACTTTCAAAATAAGAATAGTGAGAATGAAAATGGACTAGCGCTAATCAAAATGGAATAAAAACATTTTTTAAAAAGGCTACATTAACAATAATTTTTTTTAAAAAAAAAAGCATGTTCACCATTCATTATTGGAATGGAAGAAGATGTACCAATTTTTTTTTAATAAAATAAATAAAAGAAAGTGTTTTATATGTGACCCACCATAGTCATGTATAAGGAAATCATTTGTCAATGTTATCTTGAAAAAATTTTTTTTGCCAGACGCAAAACTCACTGTATGCTATTATGCCTATACCGGATACAACAGTAAAATTGTCCAAATCATGTAACAGCATAATTCTCTATCTCACAAAATGATTAATATATATATATATATATATATATATATATATATGGGCTTAAAAATTACGGTTAGCAATAAAATAAAAAAAAGTGGACTTTCTAGATATAACATTAGATCTAAAAAAATAAATACACACCTTATAAAAAACCCAACACCAATCCTTTATATATACACCCTAAATCAAATCACCCCCTATCTATAATTAAACATATAACGTTATCTATCAGTAAACGAATTAGTACAAATTCAGCAAATGACAAGATTTTCGATGGGCATATCAATTCCTATAATAAAGCTCTAAAAGAGATTGGCTACAAAAACCCAAAACTAACTTATATAAAAAATGAAAATGGAAAGCATAGAAAAAACAGATGTAGAAAATAATTTGGTATAACTCCCCCATACAACCAAATGGTAAAGAACAAATTAGGACATAAATTCCTCGCATTAATAGTCAAGCATTTACCTAGTGAAAGTAAACTAAATACTATTTTCAATAAAAACACACTAAAATTGAGTTATAGGTGTACAGAAAACTTAGAAAAAATTATTAAGAACCATAATGCTAATATCTTAAATAAACACTTATACCAAAACCAAAAAATTTATACAATTGAAAAATAAAGATAAAAACTGATGAAAATAAACAAAAACTATGTAACTGTAGAAACCCTCATAATTGCCCCCTACAAAATAAATGTCGCACTGAATCATTAGTATACCAATGCAACATATCTTTGATTGAAAGTCCTTAAAACATAAAAATATATATATAGGTTGCACTAGCCATGAGTTCAAAAAAAGATTCAACCAACATCAAACTTCATTTAGGATAAATAAATATAAAAATCAAACATCTCTCTCAAAATACTTCTGCCATCTAAAAGAATCAAATAAAACACCTACAGTAAAATGGAAGTTAATAAGAAAAGCTAGAATATGTAGGTCATTAAACAACCCATGTTCTTTGTGCATACATGAGAAACTATATATTACTAAGTTTATAAAAAATAAAAATTTACCGAATCAGAGAAATAAAATAGCTATTTTATGCCGTCATTGTCAAAAATTTTCCTTAAATAATATTTAAAAATTTAAAAATAAAAATAAATTTAAAAAAGTGCGATCAGGTAGTATACATACTTATATTTAACCTGAAAAATAATTTTATATACTGTAAGTAATTCTATTACATTTACATGTTTTTTCTTTAGGAAAAAAAAAGAAAGAAAGTCTATTAAAATAACAGTGAAAATATTTTAAAGTTGTATTTAAAATTGTAGTTAAAACGAATTCTAATATAAGCATCTTTTAAAATTGCAGTTAAATAAAATGTATTCTAACCTAAACACCTCTCAAAAAGTACTACCGGCACTTAAATGAATCCAATAAAACACCTACTGAAAAATGAAATTATAACGAAAACCTAGATGATGTATGCCATTGAATGACCCATGTCCTTTGTACATACATATGATACTTTATTACTAAGTTTATATATATATATATATATAATAAATAAAGTTTAATAAATCTGAGAAATGAATTAGCTATTTTTGCAGTAAGTGCCATAAATATTACTTAAATAATATTTAAATATAAAAGTTTAAAAATCGTAATATACATATACTTGATATGAAAAAATAATTTTACTCATTATAAGTAATTCAAATACATTTCCTTCTATTATAAAGTAATATAGTCTATTAAAACTAACAATGAAAATATTTTAAAGTTGTAATTAAAATTGTAGTTAAATAAAATGAATTCTAACCTAAACTTCTTTTACTTAAAAGAATCCAATAAAACACCTACAGTAAAATAAAATTAATATGAAATGCCAGAAGATGTAAGCTTTTGAATGACCCATGTCCTTTGAACTTACATGAGAAACAATATATTACTAGGTTTATATAAAAAATAAAAGTTTACTAAATCAGTGAAATTAAGTAACTATTTTTGCCGTCATTGTCATAAATTTTACTTAAATAATATTTAAATACAAAAAAAAAAAAAATTGTAACCTAATATACATAATTATACTTGATGTAAACATAATTCTACATACTATAAGGGATTCTAATACATTTAATTGTTCTTAAAAAATATAGTATAATAAAAATTAAAAATTAAAATATTTCAAATCTAAACACCCCCAAAAATCTTTAAATTTACAAATAGAAAAAAATGCCGTAAGATTTTTTTTGCCGTTAACAATAATTTTTTAAAAAATCCAGACGGCATGCATTCAACGGATATCAGATTTCATTGAAAAATACATCCCTAACCCTTACCAAAACGTAGCTAATAACGGATACAATAATACAGACATAATGAATACCCAGACACCCATTGTCCAGTTTAAGTAGATTTATCTGTAACCTTGGAAACGTGAATTATAATTTTAGCTGTGTCTTTAAAACCCAGTAATTTTAAAAGTTACTCCAAAATTCGCTTGAGGATGAAATGGAACTAATGTCTTTAATTTAATTACAAAATTAAATTCGTAGCTTTTAGCTTCCATTTTCGAAACATGGTTAGAACTGTGTAGCGAAAAAAGCCATATTTTAAATAAATCAATTTATAATATTAATGCTCTTTAAATTTACATTGAGCACTGTTTTGTAAAAATAAAAATATCTATCAGAACACCGGATTATATATCTTACTGTTCTTTCTTTATATATATATATATATATATATATATATATATATAATAGTAATACTCGGTTTGAAAAAAAATCTCGGATAGCACAACTTGCAACTATATCAAAGCAAATTGGTACCCGAGTAAAAAAAAAAATGTAAAAAAAGAAAGAACAGGGCGAAACAAATCGTCTAGTGCCTTAAGTTTTTAGCCCAAAGAAAAACCTAAGGGAATATTAAAGCTAAAACGTAGAGTGCTCAATACACTAAGTAAAGCTGGTATAAATAAAATAAATCTTAATGAGCCAGGAACAATTTTCAGGGTAATCTGAATATATATATATATATATATATATATATATATATATATATATATATATAAGTTCTGAAAGTTCTCCACTGCCTTAACCGGGTATTGAACTCGCACTCACAGAGGGAGATTAACAGGAGTTAACTGATAACTGGCATCCATTAAACATGACACGGCGAACTAGAACAGTCTACCCCAGTGAGCGAAATAAAGGGTTCAGTTCGACATTCCAACCACCTGAAGAAGCCCGGAGCGTACAACGGCCGAAACGTTGTAATTAATATGGCGACAAATGAGGACAATAGTCCGAATAATGTAAATAATGTACATAATATCTCATCTTAGAAACATAGAAAATCTTCTGATATATGAAATTTTATATATCGTTTTTCACACACACACACACACACACACACACACACACACACACACACACACACACACACACACACACACACACAATCATTAAAAAAAACACACACACATATATATAATTCAAGCAAAAATATCAAACTGAAAAAACACACAAATTATCAAACAGCAGCTAAATTAATGAAAAACGCTCTATACAATAAAAAAAAAAACGAGAATGTAGAGAAATTTAAGACTAAAATATTTGGAAAGCCAAAATTCCTTGCTACCGCGGTTTCTACCAGTCAGGAAGCAAAAACTTCATTTCGCCTTATACCTAAATGGTAGAAAGGAAGGAACGTTCAATTTCTAAATATTTTATGCCTTACAGACATACACACGCACATATACATATATAGGTATGAGTATGATAATATATGCACATGCACACACATGCTTGCACATACGTACAAATATATTTATTCTCAGGTGTTATAAAAACAGTGTTCAATGTTATATAACAGAGGTATTAAGTAAATATACATAATCTCCAACGTCAATAGCACGACTCTGAATTTCATGTAGTTCTTACAATCTTCAGGTGCCAAACATAATCTGACCATTATAGAATTCGCATTCTCGTCGTGATCATTCAAAATTGTCTGTTAAAACTTTTCATTTAATTATTGAGGCCTAAAATATCACAATTAATATAAATTATTAGAATTGCTATAAATTATTAATAATTAATTCTAATATTTTAGGTAACAATAATTAAATAAACAAGTTTTAACATACAATTTTAAATCATGACAACCAGAACGCAGATTCTATAATCTCAAACTTTAAAAAAAACAACAATATTTGTAAAATGCAGAGCAATTTAAAATATAAAATATTTGGTAAGCCAACCTTCCTGCTACCGCAGGTTTCTACCAATCAGGTATCCTATCGCAGTGAAAAAAAAATTGCTACCATTCCAAAAGTCAGCCTACGTCATTTATACTTTGTATTAGGTTGGTGCAAAAATAATGTCGTTTTTTGACGTAACGTCAGAAAACGACATTATTACGTCATTATTTTTGCACCAACCTAATATTTGATGGGATTGTAATATTGCTTATTACAAGCTTCCTCCATAAATTCAGACGCGAATTCAATCAATTCCTCTTCTTTATTTGACCGATTAAAAGAAACCAGTCAATGAAAATTGTAATTGGCAAACCAAAGAGGTTTTTTTTTCTTCCATCAGGACGCTGTTCGACCTCACGTCTCTTTAGCTACCCGTCAAAAATTGACACAGATTGATTAAGAAGTCCTACCACCCCAACCGTTTATCATTTAATCTTCCATCATCGGATTATCCTTTATTGCGATACCTACAAAATTCTCTTTTCCAGAAGAACTTCAATTCTTTGAAAGTATATAAAAAAACCCTTTAGAACCAAACCAGCACCCAGAAATATGTCAAGTTCTGGGACGATGAAATCATGAAGTTTCCTCAAAGGTGCCAAATTTGAACAAAATTACACTTCTGTGTTTATATACATTTGAAATTCACTTTACAAACGCTACGATTTTTTGTCGCAATCAAATACTGTTGGAAATAAAGTGGGGGATCGTTTTTCTATTGTTATTAAATAATAAATTGATCCCTCGGTAATTTCGGAATAACTCTGTGTACAAATATCTAAAAATTGACAAAAATATGGAAAGGAAAATGTTGCTTGGAAAACGAAATTCGCTAGCGTTAACCATTCCAAAAGTCTGTCTAAAGAACGTTATACTGTGTATTTGATGGGATTGTAATATTGAGTATTACGAACTTCCGACGTTTAATCAGGAGCTGAATTCAGGCAAGTAGTCTTTCAAGTTAGACCGATAAAAGGAATCAGTCGATGAGAATTCTAACCGGCCAACCGAAGGAGTTTCCTACAATTTTCAAAAAACGAAAAATTTAGCGAAATTTAAAACAAAGTATTTGGAAAACCAACCACGCTGCTTCCGTGGTTTCTACTAGTCAGGAAGCAAAAACTTTATTGCAGGACGATACATAATTGGTAGAAAGCACAGTAGGAGGAACGTTCATTTTCTAAATATACACCTCTGGTCAAAACCAGATATAAAAGATTAAAAAAATATATAAAATACTGTTACTTTAATCAAAATATATTTGCGAAACATTTACATTTAATTAGAAAATGTAGTTTATCAACAAACAACTGAAAATGTTAAGCTTCCTTAAAAAAATCCTTTTTTCAGTGTTTGTTTAAATTAATCAATTCATGATTAATTTAAATAAACATTGAAAAAGATTTTTTTTTGGTTGGTCATAAAGATAAGACCATGTAAATAAAAATAGCAAATACAGAACAAATAAGTCACAACGACAATTTTCAACCCGAGCCGCTATCCATTACTCCACCATGCCCCCCACACACACACGCACACACACACACACACACACACACATATATATATATATATATATATATATATATATATATATATATATATATATATATATATATATATGAATGATAAAAATATACTTTGAATGTATGCTATATTTATTTGTTAGTGTTCGATTTCAGGGATAGCGCGTATATACATAGAAAAGTCGACATTGAAATCAACACCCAGCGGCGATAATCTGCTGATAACGACCAGATGACATGCGTTGAACAGATATCTTTCCTTGGGAAAGGGACTCCTACCCTACCTTCACTTAACCTCTTTTCGAAAGTAAATGTTATTTTGATACAATAGTTGTCAGTGAAAATGAATATCCTATCGCCTCTTTTTAAAATGATTCGATTTCTCCCTATCC
Source organism: Acanthosepion lycidas (assembly GCA_963932145.1). NCBI lineage: Eukaryota > Metazoa > Mollusca > Cephalopoda > Sepiida > Sepiidae > Acanthosepion > Acanthosepion lycidas. The sequence goes on along the minus strand of OZ010592.1, from coordinate 78,300,118 downwards.
TTAGAAAATAATATTATGCTTAAACGTAAGCGTCATGTCATAATATATATCAAAGTCTTAATAAATAAGAAAAAATAGACATTTAAACAAGAAATAAATTAAATAAACAAACAGAATACACCTATATGTTTTCACAATCTGTAGAAAACCGCAGAATATTCCAGAAACTTAGCCTAATTATAAGTTGTCTGCGACACTGGATTTAACATTGTTACATCATCATTTGACTCTCAAAGCCGACAGATAAAGAAAAGAATGTAAAGAATAGTGAGAGTGTATAAGAAAAGAAAATTCTGGAAAGAAGAATTAGTCACGTCATCCTACAACATGTGCACATATCCACACATAGAGTAATACGCACATATATGCATACACACGCAGACGCACATATGCATGCGCAGATATGCACAAAGAAGAAAAACCAATCTTACAGCAATAAAAAGCAGGTAATTCTTTCCCAAAATAATATAAAAATACGAAAAACAAGAAAAATAACAGACATTTGCTGATAGGCCTTGCCGAGTGGAATAAAACATTACACAAAGCTTTGTCTACGAAACCCTGGAGTAGAAGTGCTGAACATAACATCAGCGAAGTAACAAATTTTATATTTGTCTTAATCCTATATATATATATACTGCTGATATCTACTTACGAGTAGACGAAGCAATTGCCGTGGCGTCCATGCTATTGAGCAGAAATAATTGTGAATCACAATGAAGTTTAGTGGCTATTTTATAATGTTGTTTGCTTGTTAACTTTCATATTGATTGCTTTGCTATTTGTTGTTGAATTACTTGTTTTTATGCGTGCATTCATAGTCTGTAAATTTGTTTATTCTAAAAGTTTATAAACAACACTATAAAATAAACACAATACTGCATTCGGATCCACAATTATTTCCACTCAATATTTCCAAGAATAATTTGAAACATAACACTTATTGCATACCCAATAACCAGTAAAGTAATAAAACAAACAAACCCATCACTCAGCAGCATATACAAACAGACGAGCCAAAGCACAAAGCAAATGATCTGACGATTGCGTTCAGGGAGGAATCCGACTGTTATCGCTGCGTGTTGACCTCCATATCAACATATACTTTATGTATATGCCCACTGCTGAGTGGATGGATTGATTCTTGGAGCGTCCGTCTACGAAAATCTGGAGTCGGGATGCTGAAGGTGACATCAGTCAGCTAAGTGACAAACCTTATATATATATATATATATATATATATATATATATATGGGCTGTATAAAAATACTTTACAAAATTTGTGGGCGGCTTACTGACATCAAAACAAAGAAAAATGTCCATATAATCATATGTCCAAAAGGCCATCGTTGTACCTCAACTCTTAAGAAATATTCCAAATATCCTCCACTTGCTTCTACATTGCATCGGATCGTTGACTAGTGGACTATATCAGCTACTCCTACACGGCGTAGAATCGTTCGCAGGACTCAATGACACATTGATGAAACAGCTCTGCATTATTAATGTCTCCTGCATAATTGTTTTACGTGGTCCCCTAAATAAAAATACAAAGTTCGGGAGAACGTGCAGGCGATGGATCCAGTCCTCCCCTAACTATCCATCTTTCATGGTAGATATCAGCCAGCCCATCGCGAACAGTGTAACTAAAATTTGCTGGCACCCCTTTATGCATGAGCGACACGCGCCTTTGTATTAGCAGGGGTGTGTCCTCTAGCATATCTGGAAGTGTGTTCGAAATAAAAGCCCTGTAGACAGCTGCTGTATGCTGGGAGAACATATGAACCTACGAGACAGTCACCTACAATTCCAGATCTCACATTAATCGTGAACTGATGCTGGATTCTAGCCTCTATTGTACTATGTTGATACCGATGTGCCCACAAATATTTGTTGTGTAAATTTGTTATTCCATCTCGTCTAAATGTTGCTTCATCCGTAAACGAGACTGAAGTGACAAACAGCGGCTCCGCACTTTGGGTAAAAACCTTCGGCCAAAGTTCTCCCGTGGCGACTGGTCAGAGGGCGAAACACCCTACACCTATTGCAAATGATACGGATAGAGTAGCTGGTCTTGAAGTATTCTCCATGCGGTACTATCAGATGTACGACATGTTCGGGCCACTTAAGGTGTTCTGATACCTGGATTTGATCCGACAGCATGTAGAACGTGTTCTTCGGCGTACGAGTAGGTTTCGGTCTTCTTCGATCCATAGGTTGTAGTGTCATGGATTCTGTCCAAGCAACGCGACGATAAACAGCGGAAAAATTTTGATGACTTGGCTGCCTTCGATCTGAAAACTCAATCTGATACAGCTGTACAGTCTCGTGTTCATTACTATTCGTGCGGCCGTATGTAAAAATCGTATCTCACTTCTCACCATATCTCACTACTACACGCGTTAAACGTTGAAGACAGATTATCTACAAATGTACACGAGTGACAAGTGTAACCTAGTACTTTAGCAACAATTAGCGTTCTTTTAACTTAATAAATTCAAAAATGAAGGATTTATAGAACTTTTTTCCTTGTTTTAAGGAACACGCCCCCAAATTTTGTTAAAGGATTTTAGTACACCCTATATATATATATATATATATATATATATATATATATATATATATATATATATAAGAAGGCACGGTGGAGTAGTGGATATCAGCTCGGATTGAGGAATCGGAGAGGCGAGTCCGAATTCTAGCCGAATCTATTACATTCACTTACGTCCCAAAGAAAGGTATTAATCCTCATGTTCTCCCTCCAGGTATGGGTAAGTAGCAGGACAGACTGGGTTCTATAATCTTGGATGGCAACTGGTCTAGGAAAAGGACCACTCTGAATTCAAAATCTGCAGAGGGTCGTTTGGGAACATTGCAGCACGTAGTGCTCGAGGTCTCTGTATTCGGCCCTTCAAAAAGTGTGGTTGATTCTGCACAATGACTTCACTACAATAATCAAATCATATGCGTTGGTGTCTAGGCAATCTTTTCCTAGGAACTGAACTGCTTGACACTCATAAGTCGAATACGACGGGTGAGTCCACTATACAAGCACACACACACACACACACACATATATACATATCTATCTATCTATATATATATATGTATATATATATATATATATATATATATATATATATATATATATATATATATATAATAAAAGCAATTGCGAGAGAAACTTTAGCAAGCCAAACAGTGTTTGCATTGATAAAAGATTCTCAATTAGAAAACTAGTTTTCGCCCATTTACTTCGAGTAGTTATATCGGACTGAGACCATTTTCCACATTAATATACAGACAGGTAAACTCTGCATTTATAACAATAGGCAAATCATTGACAATAAATAAGAAAATAGTTCCTAAGCCTGCTGACAAAATGATTGGCCCCAGCGGCGACAACGATGTAATTGAGATGTCACTGACCAAATACGGCCATTTTGGAAGAAACATGACGAACACCTCTCCTGGTATTAATTTGCTATAACATGGCTTCCGACTGTGTCGCGCGACGGGTTTGCCATCAGAAAACGAATAATTAAAAATACACTTTTATTAAATTAATTATGTCCTGAAAAAATGACATAATATGAATAATATTAAAATTTGAATAGTGTTTACATTTTAACGGCCATTACTGTATCCTCTGGATGAGAAGTGAGGTTTTATGAATAACGGATCAGCATGAGAAATCTGAGAGCTGCTTTCGAATTTCAACCGGGTTTGTTACAAGTACAGCACAAAAATATCCTTGGATATGAATCCATCTCTTGCCCACATATAGAGGTTGAATAGAAGAACAGATTGGAGCTTATAGCGTAAGTTGTTAAGAAGACAACCGTAGACTACTGCGGGAAAACTTTTGCCTATTTAGTTATGAAAAAAAAAAAAAGAAAAAACAGACTTGATCATTTGCCTGACTTGATTGTCTCTGCATATCCTAGCTTTTTTTTTGGTACGTCCTTCCATCTTTCAATCTTTTCCGTTCATTCTCTCTTTCTTTTTAATCTTCTTACACTTTATTTGTTTCAACGCTTCATTCTCTCTTTCTTTTTAATCTTCTTACACTTTATTTGTTTCAACGCTTCATTCTCTCTTTCTTTTTAATCTTCTTACACTTTATATGTTTCAACGCTTCATTCTCTTCCTTCTTTTTCATCTTCTACACTTTATTTGTTTCAACGCTTCATTCTCTCTTTCTTTTTCATCTTCTACACTTTATTTGTTTCAACGCTTCATTCTCTCTTTCTTTTTCATCTTCTACACTTTATTTGTTTCAACGCTTCATTCTCTCTTTCTTTTTAATCTTCTTACACTTTATTTGTTTCAACGCTTCATTCTCTCTTTCTTTTTCAGAATTTTCTTCTTTCTATTTAACTTTTCTCTTTCTTGCCGCCCCCTTATTTTTCTTCCGTTTTATTACAAATATGTTTTCATTCATCTATTATCTTCCTGCTTACGGACACATGGCGTTAAAACACTAGTACCCGTATGATCACCAAAAATTAAACAACGTTGAGCCTGGTCAGATGGGTGACTGCTTGGGAATATTAGATGATGTAATCTTGGATATGTAAGTGAGGTAATGGATAACGTCACGGAGTTGTTAAATCGGAGAGCCGAATTGCAGTTCTAGTTATATTCACATATGTGCATATACCTTCAAGAAAGTTATGTTTCTTCTCCCCTCGAGCTATGGGTTAATTAGTAAGATTTATATAACTAAATCTTTATTATCTGAAAAACATCTTACAATCTAAAAATATATTCTAGCTTTAAATAATCTGCAAAGGTGTAGAAAACAGATCAGTTTTTGTTGATATTATATGAAGGAGGGGATAATATATCTCGCTATAGTTTCCTTTCTTTTTCCTGCCTTGTTTTTGAATACATTTTCTCAGACTCTTATATAGGTTAATCGCTGTTTTTTCTCTGCTTTCTTATTTTTGATTTAACCTTTGAGTGTTAAAGGCCCATTTTTCTTCATCTTCGATATGAGAGATCTGATATTACATCGTAGCGCTTTCTTTTCCAATCTATAGTTTCATTATTATCTGAAATTCTTTCCTATTTCGATGCACATTCAGGTCTTTTTTTTCTTGTGTCATTCATTCCTAATATGATTCTAATTCTTGCGTCTTATACCCTTCGATTGATTTAGAAAAGTTTTAGCCCGTTTTTTTTTTCCTTTATGACTTCCGGGTTTCCTCATCTAACTCCAGTACTTTGTTGTCCGCCATCCGAAAATTTATTCTTTTTTGCTTTTAACTTGTCTTCCTCTCACAATCACACCTATTTCTTTTTTTGGGTTTTCTTCAGAGATCAGTTGATTGATTTGTTTTTTTTTAACGGCATATCAACTCCTTATGAGTTATTTAATGCAAATAGATAGATAGATAGATAGATATGAACAGATCAATATTTAATTAAGAAAGCTTAGCTTGGTTCATTGATGTGACTTATTAACAGCATATCAACCACTTATGAGTCTTTTAATATAGATAGATAGATAGATAGATAGATAGATAGATAGATAGATAGATAGATATGAATAGACTGCGATAGATAGATATGAACAGACTGAAATAGATAGAGGAATAGGTATGAACGAACTGGGATAGTGTTATGGGGTGCTCCTCTTTTTCATATAAGCGGACTCCACCAAAGTGTTACTTGGACTGCTGCCGTTAAATACCCAGAGTCAGTCAGAATATGGAGAGAGTGATCAGAGATTGTGATTGAGTTGGAAGTAGAGTAATAGTGTGAGGTAACCTCTTGTCGAAGTCACAGTTACAAGCACGTAAACTCTAAGGAAGTACTACTTTGAGACTATATATATATATATATATATATATATATATATATATATATATATATATACGTGAAAAGTGTGTGTATATAAATATAAATAAATATATATATGTATAATTATTTATATATTATATGCGCGGTACTTATTAGAAAGCACTAAATATCAGAGATAGAGCTAACATATTTGGTTGGATAGATGTGAGTTTGTGACCTTGGGTTTCACGCTTTAGCGATCGTCAGACAAACGCTAAATGCTGAAGATCGCTAAAGCGTGAAACCCAGGGTAACAAACTCACATCTATCCAATCATATATATATATATATATATATATATATATATATATATATATATATATATATATATATTATTGCTACTAACCGCGTTCCTGGATTTACTAACAGTATTACCCATTGTATTATTGTGTAAATACATTTAATTTCTTATATTTAATTCTAGCGTTTGTCATTCATTGGAGACCGAATTTCATCTCGGAATCAACAATAGATAGATAGATAGATAGATAGATAGATAGATAGATATGAACGGACTACGATAGATAGATATGAACAGACTAAAATAGATAGATAGACAGATAGATGTGAACGAACTGAGATAGATAAATACATAGATAGATATGAACAGATCTGTATTTAATTAATAAAGCTTAGCTTGGTTCATTGGTGTGCCTTTTTAACAGCATAGCAACTTCATATCAAGTCATGTAATGCAGATAGCTTGATAGCTAGCTTGCTAGCTAGATAGATAGATATGAACAAACTAATATAATTAACAAAGCTTAACTTGTTTGATTGTTGTGTCATTTTAATGGTATATCAACTCCTTATGTGTCATTTAATTCCGAAATTAATTTTCTTGGGAGTTTTGACGTAATAAAAATAAGTTATATGTTATTCTGCTTTCACAATTGAATACATGGTAGATGATACTCGGCTTTTGTGTATATAGATGTTTGTGTGGTCATATATACTTGAGCAAGTGTTATGTGTGTTTTATGTTGTAGTTTTATTGAAGTTATATTTTGGAGTGCAGTTTGATTTCTAATTGTAGGATTTTAATGACATGAAGTTACATTTATGTTGGTTGTTTGGTCGGCTGGCTGATTATTCAGTGGCATATCAACCGCTATGGGTCATTTAATGCTGGAATCTAGATATGGGAATATTTTATGGCTTCAACTAAGTATATTTTGGACGCATTTGTACACCTTCAACTACAGATAAATGTATTGATCGGCATTTTACTTTTAAGAATATAATGTTTCTTATTTTATGATAAATATGTATTCGTCACTTTTTATATAAAATGTATTTCTATTATTTTTGTTATAAAAATGTATTTTTATACTTTTATAATGTTTTTTTTTGGTTTCGGGGTTCACTATTTACCCATAGCTGGGACCCTAGCAGGTGCTACCACACCGTGTCAGGGTGGATCTGGGAACGACAGATAATAAGAAGTGATTCCAGCCTACTCAAAACTTGTAATCTCGGAGACCAACATGTAACCCCCAATTTATTTTTGACAATAGAGACCGCGCGGCTGTGTGGTTAAAACTTTCGCCTTCCGTCAATAAAATCTGGATTCAAATTTTAACGTATCCCATTCGTTCGGAAGGTAAGTTCTTGAAGGTATCGATCCAGGGAGGTATTCCTGGTGCTATAAAATACCTTTTTGATTCACTCAGACACTGAATATTTTGTCGATGATTGCGTTAGTAGGAAGTAACAAGTCATCGTGACCGAGGGTTTGACCGGTCTGGTCTTTTTCAAACTGTTGATCACGCCGGATTATGCGTCCCCAAGAAACTTTAACAAAAGTCTGTTTAGTATAGTATAAAACTCATTGCAACATAAAACTCATTTAAGCTCTATTGGTGTCGCAGTAACACGAATGCGACTGAGCGGGATCTGCGTCAGGGATTGACTGACCGCCCTATCAGACAGACCTAAAGGTTTTATTTGCCTCCCTTCCAATTCCTGTGGCGATACATATACACACACACATTATATATATATATATATATATATATATATATATATATATATATATATATATATATGATACTAGGATAAAAATTGCAGAGTCTCCGCGATCACTGACATGCTGGTGTCGGTATTTTGTCCACTTTAGTGCAATGAGGGAGGTTCTGCCACAGTTTGGAATCCCAGGGGCCAGGTAATCTTCAAAGCTTCTTCCGTGAAATGCCCTAAAACAAAACCATTTTTCTAGTGGTTTCCAGCTAATTAAACCGTTCCTGTGTGGTGCGGACCCATAAGACCATAGATTTCAGTTTTCATTTAGTTAGCGCTCAAGTTGGTCGTGATTTTATAATGATGTGTAATGTGTTAGCGTGACATGAGTTGGGTCCGCTAATCCGCCATAACACATCATCGATTCTCTGGAAATTGGTACACATTCTGTTACCACACCCAACAGAAGGGAGAGAGGAAATAACGAAGGAGGGTTACTATCCCGATGCTCGGATGTGAGCGGGTGCCGACTACGACTACAGGCTCCGACTGAAAACCCATTCCCAAATTAAAACAATCTCTGATAAATTTCCTTAAATTAATGTAGAAATGTGTCGAATACTTTGCAGATAGAGCAGTACTACTCAACTGTGGTACGCGTGACGGTCCCGGTGCCGGTACGCGAGGTATCGTCCGCCGGTACGCGGAGTGTTTCCAGGAATCAAAGAAACCGTAGTCCCATTCCACTCCACGGGAGACTGTCGGGATATCTGACACGATTTTATTTAAATATTTCATTTTAGTTTTATATTTATTATGGTTACATTTTTCAATTGCTCACTCATGTTAAAAGTCACTGTAACGTCACTAACCTATGCGATATAATGAAAAGCAAAACAGTGAAGTAAAATACGTATGACAACACCATCATCATAATGTAACGATTGACTGTGTGGGAAGAACATCTAGGAATATGAAAATGCTATCATCATGGACATATTTCGATAAAAGCAATATAAAATTAAAAAAAAATGCAACTTTTATTATATCCCTCATGTATTTCTGGTGTAAATGAATAATATCATGAATGTTGTAATGGATAACGAGACATCGGAGAGTCTAGTTCGAATTCCACTTGGATTTATTACAGCCCCTTACACGAATGTATGAATATCATCTTTAAAAATCTTTATTTCCATCCCTGAGTTATGGGTTTATTTGTTTGTTTGTTTGTTTGGGTTTTATGGCATATCAACCACTGTGGGTTATTTAATGCCAAATCCAGTTTATATGAATTTTAAATGCCTATTTTGTATAAAAAATGTATAGCTGGCAACATTATTGTTTCCAAAAAAAAAAAAAAACGTATAGCTGGCAACATTATTCCTTTACAAAAAAAAAAACGTATAGCTGACAACATTACTTCTTTCTACAAAAGAACGTATAGCTGGCAACATTTCTTTTTTTTTACAAAAAAACGTATAGCTGGCAACATTACTTTTACAAAAAAAAACGCATAGCTGGCAACATTACTTCTTTTACAAAAAAAAAAACTTAAAGCTGGCAACATTATTGTTTCAAAAACTTAGAGCTGGCAACATTATTGTTTCAAAAATTTAGAGCTGGCAACATTATTTTTCTGAAAACATTATTTGAGACCTTGCTTCTGGATGCAGTTTATCGCCATACCCAGGACGCGGATGCAGTTTACCGTCATACCCAGGACGCGGATGTAGGTTACCGTCATACCCAGGACGCGGATGTAGTTTACCGTCATACCCAGGACGTAGTTATGGGTTTAATAACAGAACAGACTATACAGAACTTGAGGATATATACACTTGAGTCAAATTGGTAGCATAGAGGTTTTAGTGGAGTAAGTGAATTTGTGTTCATTGAAAAATTAAGTGAGCAATAACTGAGCAGTACTAAACTTTTATTATATTCGTTATGTATTTCTGGTATAAATGAATAATACTACGAATGTTCAAATAGTGTTTTTCGGACCGTTATTTTACAGTTATATGGCAAAAAATATGGCGCCGGTCCCTGGGACGCTGGGAAGACTTGTTACGTCAATGATAACACGCTTTAAAATAAATAAGACATCATGACCTCATGTTTAGTCTCAAAATATGTATCACATGTCTAAAAAAAAAAAAAAACATTTTTAGAGGGTAGCCCCCTCCAACCTCCCTCCGACCTGACGGGAAAACTTCGCTCACAGGTCCCCAAGACGTTGAAAAAGAAAACTGCCAATATCCCAGTTTGGGAAGCACTGACATAGAATTCAGTGTCTGCCTATATTTCTGAGATGAGGTATTATGTACAGTATTTACATTATGCGGACTATTGTCCTCATCTTTGTCGCCATATTTGTCACAACGTTTCGGCCGTTGTACGCTCCGGCCTTCTTCAGGTGTTTGGAATTTCGAACTGAACCCTTTATTTCGATCTCTGGGGTAGACTGTTCTAGTTCCACGTGCCATGCTTGATGGATGTCAGTTATCAGTTATCTCCTGCTAATTTTCCCTCTGATAAGTTCTCCACTGCCTTAACCGGGTATTGAACTCACACTCTTTGGGTTTGTCACTGGATCTAACCAACTCTTTGGATTTCTCTTCAAGGACACATGGCACAGTGGATAAAGGCGTTGGTTAGATCCAGTGACAAACCCAAAGAGTGTGAGTTCCATACCCGGTTAAGGCAGTGGAGAACTTTCAGAGGGAAAATTAGCAGGAGATAACTGATAACTGACATCCATCAAACATGGCACGTGGAACTAGAACAGTCTACCCCAGGGATCGACATAAAGGGTTCAGTTCGAAATTCCAACCACCTGAAGAAGGCAGGAGCGTACAACGGCCGAAACGTTGTGACAAATATGGCGACAAAGATGAGGACAATGGCCCGCATAATGTAAATACTATAGAATTCAGTGTCAGTCAAAGCAGATCATGTTTTTGTTTGTGACAATACTTTCTTAAACTACTGTAATTTAATGTAAATAAAAATAAAGTCGTTACTTTAGTGAAAAGTCGCTACTCGATATTAATAACATCAGCCAAAACGAAACATTAGATTTTTTTAAATATATGTTTATTTAACATTACGGTTTAAGATTTTCGAAATGTTTAACGAAATTTCACGTTGATACCGACAAAGTTTACATAACGGAGACAATATAAACATGTAAACAAAATATTATACAATATTAAACGCACATTTAAGACAATCATGGTAGACACGAATTTCTCATATCAACGTCGAAAACGTATCGTTTGAAGAAAAAATATTTTTGAACGCTATCGTAAAGGTTCTGCCGACATGAGTATTCTCAAACTCCCGCATCTAACTCTTGAGAAAATCCTTTCTCATGTTCCCTTTATTCACAAGGACGAAATCGTTCATTCAGTTGAGTAAACACTTTTTTTTCTTTTAGCCAAACGAAAACGTTAGACGACAATAGAACTTGGAGGACATCATGTGTGTGAATATTCTTTGAAGATAATCTTTGAAAAAGAATTAAAATATCTGAAATAGGAAGGGTAAAACTGGATTATAGAGACCGTTTTTTATTTTATTTTATTTATTAAGGGCTTTAGAAAATTCGCCATCAAAATCAAAGCAATGATCTCATTTAAAAGCGATCGACCTTGAATGCAAATTCGACAGCAGAATCGATTTGTGATAAAATTTTGCTTTCAAGACAAAAGCATTTAGAAGAAACGACACCAATGTTGAATGCACGTGAGAATGCAATTTTTAATATGCAACTTTAATAGAAATGTATGGTATTATTTTATTATTATTTTCATCATATTTTTCTCAGAAAGATCTTATATGGTATTTTAACGACCAGGAGTAGGTCATGACATACAATCACCAGTCTTAATCTTTCTTCGCCTCTATATCTACAAAACCTTTCTCACAATTCTGTCCATTCCAAATAGTGCTATTTTCTCAAGCTCCTCAGTTCGAACCACAGTCCCAATTTTGCCCAGCAACATTTTTGTATATATTGTCTGTCATTGGTCCCAGTTCGCCCACAACAACAAGAGGATTTCCCACTAAAAGCCACATGTTAGAAAATTTCATACCTTTTCCAATTTTCATTGACTTTCTTCTTCTTTGTACTGTGTCCCTTCAGGGCATAGGCGATCATGGCTCTCCATAACTTACTGTCCTTTGTAGCTTTAATAATTTTTTATCTCATAAAACTTGTTCAGCTATCCATTAACTGAAGCTCAATCTTCTATGCTCTGTGTACCATCAGGATGTTGGCGATCATGGCTCTCCACAACTTCTTATCCTTTGTAGCTCTTTTTTTTCTTTTTATATCTCTCATAAACCTTGTTCAGCTACCCATCAGGATATGGGCAATTTTCATTTTTCTCTAAAACTTCATCGTTGCTCACGTGTTCGGTATTTCGAACTGAACCCTCAATGGCACAGTGGATAAATGATTTGGTTAGATCCAATGACAGACCCAAAGAGAGTGAGTTCAATAGCCGGTTAAGGCAGTGGAGAACTTTCAGAGGGAAATTAACAGGAGATAACTGATAACTGACATCCATCAAACATGGCACGTGGAACTAGAACAGTCTACTTCAGTGAGCGAAATAAAGGGTTCAGTTCGAAATTCCAACCACCTGAAGAAGGCCGGAGCGTACAACGGCCGAAACGTTGTGACAAATATGGCGACAAAGATGAGACAATAGTCCGACTAATGTAAATACTATCGATAGATGTGTTTGGGGCCTTGGTTTTTATTGGAAAAGTTCTGAAGAGAACCCAGGTAGCCTATGCTTTAAAGGAATACAACTTAGGAAGATATTTTTTTCTGTTCAGCGAAAACGTCATGATGTCATTTCTGACCTTAGGTCTTTGGTTGGGACCCGGAAAGAAGAAATAAGTTTACAACAGATAAGAGCGTTGCTTAAGAAAAGAAAATATACTGTTTAGCAATGCTTAACAATATTTAACGATATTTCGACAGTATATTTGTCACTTTCAAGATCTGTTGCATGCAAGCATGACAAAAATGAGGAAGTTGTTCAAGTTTTTTATTATAAGTAGTACGGAAACCCCGATTTTTTCACAGCGTTTTGCAACTTATTGTGAATTCAATATCCCAGAAAAAACTATCAATAACTCTACATAAACATCGTAACATGAAATGGTGTTTTGCATTAAGTGCAAAGAACATCAGCTCATCCAGTAAAAATTTTGTTTACGTGTAACTTTGCCTTGGTTTTTGCAAAAAGTCGTTCCTACCTCCAGTTTAATTGATTTTTCTGCTAAACCCGGTGGATTTAGACAATGAAAAGTTGGTCTTGATTTATTGTCGTTAATTTGCAACACAGGTGTGCACAATTTCATCGAAATCGGTCGAGAAATGAGGACGTGCATAAATAGCATACAAACACATACAACAACACACACACATACACATTCACAGACACATACACACATCATTTTTTAGATATAGTTCAATGCGACAAGACGAATAAAACTCTGCCAACGTGGATGGAATATAACTGAGACGTAAATAACCTGATGATGGCCGGAATCATCTTGAAATTTTCCTTTCGTCCATTAGTTATTTAGAACAGCTAATTAACTTTTTAAGATAAACCATGTCTTTTAAGGGTTGAAAGGTCTGCCTGAATCATTTTAAACCTTAATAGGCACTAACATGGAACCGTCATTTCGAAAGATTGTTAAACAATGTTTTCTCTTTTTTTCTTGTTGCAACATATTCGAAGAATAACAGCTATCATTTTATTTAGTGATAATAATAATAATAATAATAATAATAATAATAATAATAATAATAATAATAATAATTGTTATGGGGTCCACCCCTTTTTCATATAAGTGGACTCTACCAAGTGCACCTGAACTGCTGCTGTTAAATACCCAGAGTTACAGTCAGTGAGGGTAGTCGGATAGAGAGAAGATATACGGAGAGTGAGAGAATATACGAACGGAGATAGTGTGAGATAACCTCTTGTAGAAGTCAGTTACAAGCACGTAGACTCTAAGTAAGTCCTACTTCGAGACTGTACATATCTATCTGTATTTGCTACTAACCACGTTCCTGGACTTACTAACAGTATTTACTCTTTGTATGATTGTGTAAATACATTTTATTTCTTATATTTAATTATTGCGTTTGTCATTACTTGGAGACCGAATTCATCTCGGATGACAACAACAACAACAATAATAATAATAATAATAATAATAATAATAATAATAATAATAACAATAATAATAAACAAGCTGTTGTAGACAAACCCCGTACCCATCAGTGGCAAAGTAGTGCAGGATTAAATGCTGAAACCGAATGTTTTATCCTTGCTTCACAGGACCAATGCTTGTTAACTAGAAATTATCAACCACACATACTAAAAAATTGTGTTAGCCCAGAATTCAGATTCCCTGATAAATATCCAGAAACAATTGATTATCAGGTTGCACAGTATTGGCACCCTTTGAATATAAAACACGACATGACAGTGGGCGTATATTTGCACTGGAAAGGAAACTGTAAGAAATTGGTATGAACACAACCCAGACCCGATTACGGATACGAGGCCTCTAAAAACGACATAATACACACAGAGAGAATATCAAAGCTATTCGCCCTGACATCGTTATTAGAAGCCACAAACAAAAATAATTGCTTCCTTATTGATATTGCAGTCCCTGTAGACTTTCATCTTTGAAGCTCTTGAAAAGCTATCAAAGTATAAGGAACTTGAAATCGAAAAATCTACAAAAAAATTAGAAGTTATTGTACAAACGTCGCTTGTCTTATAATGAAAAAAAAACAAAAAAGGATCTGTACTGGTAACGAACTTATCAAAGCGAATGAATCGCTGCCCGTGTGAAGACTTGCAACTGAAACGTCCTTAATATGATGGCGATCTTGTTCATCTTGGAACTTTCTGTTAGTTGATTAGTTACTAAAAGAAATTAATCAAACAGCTTAATATACATCATCTTACAGAATTCTGTTCATTCCCCCGGGCCGGAAATTTAATAATTTGCTTAGGTTACCATCATCAAATGTTTTAAGGGTCGACAGTTCGGTAGATTTTGAATAGTTTTTCCGAATGTGCAATTCTCAAAAAAATATTACCTTATGAAGATGATCACGTAAGCAAATTATTAACTTAACATATTTGTCGAGATTACAGTAATTTGTAATAAAATGTTGCGCAAGCTCCGTTGATATCACATTACTGGGTCTGACATCACACCAGTGTCCATTGATTTTTTTTTATTTCATTTTTCCGTTGTGTAACGCACATAAATCAAGTCATGTCTGGTACATTGGATGGCGTCTATTGAATGGGAATCATTACAATTGCCACCCTCTGTAGAAACCGTGATGTTTCTCTTTGAATTTGTGATAAAATTAATTTGACTCAAATTGTTGCACAACGCACAGCATTTTCCTGTTCTATAAGCGTTTTCAGGAATAATAATAATAATAATAATAATAATAATAATAATAATAATAATAATAATAATAATAATAAAAGCTATCAAAATACAAGGACCTTGTAATCGAAATTTCAAAAATGTGGCACATGGGAACATCAACAATCCCTGTTGTAGTTGGAGCCCTCGGATTGGTTGGAAAAGATTCCAGTAGACTAATTGAAGGGATTCCTGGAAGCCTATGCCTTAAAGTAATATTAGGTTGGTGCAAAAATAATGACGTAATAATGTCGTTTTTTGACGTTAAAAAATACGTCAAAAAACGACATTATTACGTCATTATCACGTCATTATTTTTGCACCAACCTAATACAAAAAAAAATGTTCTCCCAAGTACAGACAACACCTTACGAAGGGCTTTGTCTATGTAAAATATGTTTTTTTTTTGTTTTTTTTTCCAGTGGAAAATGTCATGATGCTAATTCTGACCTTAAGACACTGGACAGGATCCGGAAAGAAATGAGTACACAACAGAAATCACAAGGAATTAGTAATAATAATAATAATAATAATAATAATAATAATAATAATAATAATAATAAACAAAATGATAGACGCAATATTTTTCAACACTTAAGAGAAGAGCGTGATTTAAGGAAAAAGAAAAGCAAAAACACTATTTTAAAAAATATTTCGACATTATATCTCGCTTCTTTAAATTATATTTATAAAGATCTTTTCAAGTATAAAAAATATATAAACCTACAAGAAATTATAAATCTTTGTCCAAATGTTGTAATGAAGAAACGGCTGTACTGGTAATCAACGAGTCAAAACGAATGAAGCACCACCAGCAAAAAAAAAATAATGCAGGTGGAACGTGCTTAATATGGTGGTGATCTTGTTCGTCGTGAAATTATTTGATTAGTTACTAAAAGTAATTAATCTAACGGCTTAGTTAAAATCTTATGGAACTCTCCTGTCTCTCTGTTAAAATAATAATAATAATAATAATAATAATAATAATAATAATAATAATAATAATAATAATAAAGACGCGAATTAATGATGGGAATGAGTAACGTAGTAAATGGCGGGTAGTATTATGAATATCAAAAATAGGAAGTGACTGATGAAGATGGAGATAAGGCAAAAGAAACAGAGTTGGTCATTTTCAATTATAAGCAGATCAAAAGTTAATTCAGGCAAAAAAAAATATCATCTGTGAATTTCGAATTACCTTGTTGAGCAAAATAAAATATGAAGAGTTGCATTACGTACCAACCGTTTGAAGTTGGCAAAATAACGTTGAGAAAAGAAGAAAAAAGCTTTATCAAGAAAGCAAAATAAATTGGAAAATCTTCGCAAAACGTGACAGAGTTTAGAGTAGCAGAAAAGAGGAGGCATAAAGGGAGGAATCGAAATGTGTATTATTATTATTATTATTATTATTATTAATAATAATTATACTCATTATTATTATTATTATTATTATTATTATTATTATTATTAACTATTATTATTATAGCTTTTGATTTCTCCATTGATGCCTAGAAGAAGAAAACACAAGAAAGAAGGAAGACGATTTCAAAAAAGAAACGGCGACGAAAGATAAGAGAAAGAAGAGAAAATAATAAAAAAAGAAAAAAAAGGATAGGAAAAGGAAAGTGAAAAGACAAGGAAAAAGAGACGATGAATAAAAGAGAAATAGCCGAAAAGAAAAACAAAGGAAAGAGAGAGGAAAGCGAAAATGAAGAGGGAGACGATTGAATAGGAATCGGAAATGGAAAAGGTAAAGGAAATGGAAAAAAGGAAACGAAAGAGAAATTAAAGAAGAAGAAGAAGAAGAAGAAAGGAGAGGAAGATGAAAGGGAAGTAGGGGACGAATTTATAAAAGAAAAGGTAATAAAAAGGGGAACAAAAGATAAGTGGGAAAAGGAAAAAAAGTTAAGAAGAGATAATAACATGAGAAACAATCGATAGGGAAATAGAACAAAGTCTAGGGAAGAAAATATAAGAAAGAAGAAGAGAACAAAAGAGAAAAAGTAGAACATTAAAAAAAGAAGGTAAGGGAAAAGAATAGATTGGAAAACAAGAAGTATAGTGAAGGCCTCCCACCAAAAAAAGAAAAAAAAAATGAAAGAAGACGAAGTGGAAATGGCCGTTAAGTAGAACAAACATTTTTAACCTCTTTATAAGTTTATGAAGAAGAAGAAGAAGAAGAAGAAGAAGAAGAAGATAGGAATAAGTAAAAGAAGAAAAATAAAAAGACGTTCAAAGAAGAAGAGGAAGATAAATAAGAATTACATTGAGAGCAATGGAATCAGAGAGAGAGAGAAAGAGAGAGGGAGAGAGAGGTGAAAGAAGAAGAAGAAGAAGAAGAAGAAGATAGGAATAAGTAAAAGAAGAAAAATAAAAAGACGTTCAAAGAGGAAGAGAAAGACAAATAAGAATTACATTGAGAGCAATGGAATCAGAGAGAGAGAGAGAGGGAGAGAGAGGTGAAAGAAGAAGAAGAAGAAGAAGAAGAAGAAGATAGGAATAAGTAAAAGAAGAAAAATAAAAAGACGTTCAAAGAAGAAGAGGAAGATAAATAAGAATTACATTGAGAGCAATGGAATCAGAGAGAGAGAGAGAGAGAGAGGGAGAGAGAGGTGAAAGAAGAAGAAGAAGAAGAAGAAGAAGATAGGAATAAGTAAAAGAAGAAAAATAAAAAGACGTTCAAAGAAGAAGAGGAAGATAAATAAGAATTACATTGAGAGCAATGGAATCAGAGAGAGAGAGAGAGAGAGAGAGAGAGAGAGAGGGAGAGAGAGGTGAAAGAAGAAGAAGAAAAAGAAGAAGAAGATAGGAATAAGTAAAAGAAGAAAAATAAAAAGACGTTCAAAGAAGAAGAGGAAGATAAATAAGAATTACATTGAGAGCAATGGAATCAGAGAGAGAGAGAGAGAGAGAGAGAGAGAGAGGGAGAGAGAGGTGAAAGAAGAAGAAGAAAAAGAAGAAGAAGATAGGAATAAGTAAAAGAAGAAAAATAAAAAGACGTTCAAAGAAGAAGAGAAAGACAAATAAGAATTACATTGAGAGCAATGGAATAAGAGAGAGAGAGAGAGAGAGAGAGAGAGAGAGAGGGAGAGAGAGGTGAAAGAAGAAGAAGAAAAAAGAAGAAGATAAGAATAAGTAAAAGAAGAAAAATAAAAAGACGTTCAAAGAAGTGGAAGACAAAGAAGAATTACATCGAGAGCAATGGAATAAGAGAGAGAGAGAGATAGAGAAAAGGTGAAAGAAGAAGAAGAAGAAGAAGAAGAAGAAGAAGAAGAAGAAAATAAATTATAGAGATAGAGGCAGAAGAAAAATCAGGCAAGAAAAAAAAGAAAATAGTGAAGAAGAAGAAAAAAGAATCAGTGGAAAGAAGAGAAGAAGACTCGAATTGAAATATGACGAGAAGAAAAGAAAATAGAATGAATCGTAATAGTAAAAAAAATAACCGAATGAGCGAAGTATTGACTATAAAACAGACCTGTAAACTTTTTGGGCAAATCCTAATTTCTCATCATTTGAATCAATATCTTAAAATTCCCAATGAACCATTTATTACTTCTTTTGACTGACTCGCCCATGAACGCCCATGACGAAAAATAAAACGAAAGATTTTGTTAGAGGTCTTATCTTTCTATTAAAATTATTTTGTAACGCTCTGCAAGTAACAAACGACAAAGTAATGTCTATGAAGCGATGCAATAAACCGCAATGTTTTGTAAGATACTCGCTTTTTACTAGCCAAAATCGATTCCTAAATCGAAACGAACGATCAGTCAATCGATAGACAACAGTGTTCTTAACTAATTAGGTAGTTTGAAATGATTATTCCTTCGACACGATTGCAACGTTGCTCGTCTTTAAATAAACGTCATTTCTCCGAAATATTGAGTTCCGTGTCTGTCCAAAGTATCTCCTTTTCACTACGTATAACTGTGCATTTTTTTCTTTTATCTGTTGTCTCGCTACAGGATGATAGTGGCTCTCCATTATTTCACATCTTTTATTCAACAGAAGGTCCACTCAAGGTAGATGCTTACTAAATGTTGTTGAATCAAAGAAGAACTCAGACATGAGAAGCGGTCTAGATACCAAGATATGCTCGCTCTTTCGTTCCGGAAGACAAAAGAGACTTGAAGTATCAGAAATGTGGTTCTACAGAAGGATGCTGAGGATACCAAACATGTGACGAGGTATTGGAGACAATGGAAACTAAAAGAAAATTTCTACTTAACACCAGGAAAAGATAGCTGACATCTGGGGCACTTAATCAGGAAGGAGGGCTTCGGAAAGCTGATACTCACTGAACAGATTGACGATAAGTTGAACAGAGGAAAACGACACATGACGTACTTATCTTGACGAAATGGATGTCGGAACAAAATTTCTAATGAATACAAAAGACGGTAAATTTTTGAGAGCTATGGCCGCCTACTTCCTGAGGAAAGACGCTACATAAAGAAAACACAAGCCACATTTGGAACGGGTGGATAAGAAAGGTTGTTTGAGAGTCAGCTGACATTACCTACACCCATTTATGGTAGGTTTACTGGAGTATACCCCAATAATTAAATATACGTCAAGGCATTAATACTGGCCTAATAAATACGATTGGTCGTGATGACTTCAAACTAAATAGGATTTTTTTTTCTGTCTGAATATCTAGGATGATTAGTTATGATTATTTAGTGATTATATTCGGACTATTGTCCTCATGTTTGTTGTTGTTATCATATATATATATATATATATATATATATATATATATATATATCTTTATATGAAGAAAAATAAACGGAAAAAAACAAACAAAAATCCTAATATGCAATTATGCTCTTTTAATGTTAATATAATGTCAACGTCGGACGTTTCGGTCTAGTAGACCATCTTCAGGACATATTCATAAAACACAATTAACATTAGACTATATTTAATTCAACATGAATAGACGATGGACATAAGAGTAAGACTAATGAAAACAGATAACTGAATTTTTTCAAGATCAGCTTTCCGTTTCAATATGATCACGTCGGCGTCACGTGGGCGATGTTGTGAAAAATTTATAGAATAATGAACCGTTTGTTTTGTCTACATTGTCATTTCACTGACCTTATCTAGAGATATCTTGTTTAGTTCTTATTTTTAGTACTGGCCGATTATTGCTCCTTCTGTCCATTGAGACCAAGTACACACAGCCAGGCCAAAGCATTGAACTCACAATTACTATGTTACCAAATGCACGAAGAAATGGGACAATAACGTAGTGGATTAAGACGTTGGTTCGTACATGTAAATTCAATTTGTACTTTGACTCAGTGAAATAACTGTACAATACTAAAAATAAGAACTAGACGAGATATCCCTAGTGTTGTGGTGTTCTCCTTCTTAAGAGTCTATGTTAGACTCTTCCGTCTACTATAAGATAGTTGGAGAGAAGGCTTCGGGGAACAGTAAATGGAGCGCTAGTTTCATTCGATACACACTCACTAGTCGTGTAATACTCTTCTGGTGTACTTAGTTTAATATACGATATATCTGCAAACCTGGTTGTTGTCATTACTTAACCATTTACTTGGTCACAACACCTAGATATGTGCAGGGGAAACGAGAACAGTCTACCACTGCAGATTAAATAAATGTTTCAGTTCAGTGTAAGTTAACTAGATCGATATAGTCCTGATGAAGTTCCGAAGATACAACAACCGAAACGTTACGATAACAACAACAAAGATGTGTATAATAGTCCTAATATAGTATAAATAATAAATGGTTGCTATGTTTTGGGCTTATCGTCGCATCACGTTCAAACACCGATGCCTGTACGATCAACGAAGTTAAGCAACGCCGAGGCTATTCAGTAACTAGATAGACCGCAGTGGTAGACAAAGTGCTGTAAACTTGGATGTGTGGTTATTGTAAACTATAATGGCTCGGAATTGTTAGTCGTAGAGTCGTGTTTCAATTCCAGATGGTTTCGTTTTAGTCGCTTAGGTGCAAATACCCGTGAGAAAGGAACGAATCCACATTTTCTTTCTTAGCCTGCAGTAGATTAATTAGTAAGCCTTATATTACTAAATAATTATTACCTACCCGCCCCCCCCCAAAAAAAAACAAAAAACAATACAATCTAAAAAAAATTCTGGCTTTAAATAAACTGCAATGGGTTGATAAACCGTAAAAACTGTTTAACTTTCTTAAAGTCAGAATGTCTTCTACCTCAGCGAGAAGGGATCTACAACAACAACAGCAGCAACATGAAGGGATCTTCTGCTGAAGACAACAATAGCAGCAACAACAAAATAAAGAAAAATACTTTAATTACGTTCTCTTTTTTACCCTATACTTCGCTAAGATAGCCTACTTCTAATCACAAGTCTAGAGGGTCACATTTAACCTTCCCAACAATTTGAAATACATTCCGTTACGTTTACCGAAAAACAATGGCTTCTGACCAAGGCAACTCGGTCCGTTTGAAGAAAAAAAAGACATTATAAAAATAAGCTATAAAAGTGTGCATAGTTATATTTCAAGAGGTATTCAATTCTTCTGGAAGAGACAGCTTGGCTGCGAGAGATCTTTAAATTCGTTAGCGGAAGACACAGAACAACAACAACGTTTGATCTCATACTGTCCCTTCGGGTTTAAACCTTTGGGACTTGAGGGATGTCGATAAGACACGAATCCGATGTACTTGTTGAATAACAATAAAAGCCCTCATGAATTTGTCCAGTTCAAGATAACAATTGTTACTGTAAGACTGCGGGCGATGAAATAGATTTAAATCCCACGGGGCGGGAGAAGGAAAGGCAGACAGAGAGAAATTAAAGCTAGATTCTTTCATTGAGATATCAAAGATTTTAACGCGTGGAAAATGAAATAAACAAAAGAAAATATGACAATAGAAAACATTTAGAATTGATCACACGATATCTAGGAACGGTTAGTAATGGCCACACGATACTTAGGAATTGTTAGAAACGGCCACATGATATTTGGGAACGGTTAGAAACGGCAACACGATATTTAGGAACGGTTAGAAACGGCCACACGATATTTGGAAACGGTTAGAAACGGCCACACGATATTTAGGAACGGTTAGAACGGCCACACGATATTTAGGAACGGTTGGAAGCGGCCACACGATATCTAGGAACGGTTAGTAATGGCCACACAATATTTAGCAACGGTTAGAAACGGCCACACGATATTTGTTAACGGTTAGAAACGACCACACCATATTTAGGAACGGTTAGAAACGGCCACACGATATTTAGGAAAGGTTAGAAACGGCCACACGATATTGGAAACGGTTAAAAACGGCCACACGATATTTAGGAACGGTTAGAAACGGCCACACTATATTTAGAAACGGTTAGAAACGGCCACACGATATTTGGGAACGGTTAGAAACGACCACACGATATTTGGGAACGGTTAGAAACGGCCACATGATATTTAGAAACGGTTAGAAACGGCCACACGATATTAGAAATGTCGTTAGTAACAGAGAGTCCTGAAATTTTATAGAATATCGGTTTTCCTCTATGACAGTAAATGTTCGGAAAATCTCTTGACAGATAATGAAGAGTAAGACGAAATAGGAAATATATATATATATATATATACATATATATATATATATATATATATATATATATATATATATATATATATATATATATATATATATGTATGTATGTATGTATCTATGTATGTATATATATATACTAGTAATAATCTTATAAATATAAGAAATTACTCGCCCGGAAAACCTTCGGTGTCATGATTTGCAAATAACCAAACCAATACCAAAGGGTGAAAAAAATTAATTTAAAAAGAAAAAGCGGAAGCCGATGTTTAATAATGTTTAATACGAACATACACACACGCCACACATCCATTTCAAAAGAAAAAAATAAAACCATCCTTGATAGTGGCTAAATGTATAGACGAAATCGCGCGGAATTACAGAACATTCGGACAGTTTCTACACACTTTGTGTTCCCCCCCCCCCAGAAAAAAAATCACTTGTTCGATCACAACAAAAATTAAATAAAATCTTAATCGTAGTACATTGTCTGTCGTTTTAAATGAAATATGTGGATATGTATGTATATATATATATATATATATATAGATGTATATGTCTGTGTGAACGTGTATAAAATGTTTTTTTCTTTTATTTTTTTTATTGGAAGTACATGGGTCATCGTAATGGTGTTTTAAATTTACTCTTTTTAGTATTTAATATCACTTTTTCTTTTAATGTTCTATAATTAGAATTATGAGAGTGTATATTTATCTTCTGGAGAGAGAGTTTCATTTCAAAATTGATAAATTAATTTAAGTTTAAATATACCACTCTTTAACTATTAATAGTAATAATAATATTAACGAAATTCCTTTAATAATGAAGCATTTCAGAAGTCACCTAAAGTTAAATTTTAACTATGAAATCAAACTAAAATCTAAATAAATTTCAAATATTAAAATATAGGTAATGATTGGTAAATGTATGTATAGATAAATTATGTATGAAGATAGATGAACATTTGTGTATATTGTTACACGTATATCTATGTGTGTATTTGCACATGTAAATAAACGTATGTATATATGGGATTTGCATGAATATGTTTGTGAGATATAAGAAGAAAACAAAATCTTTAATATTACCCTCAAATATTATTCAATAATGAAACCTAGACCCTAACTAAATTTACCCATATAATAATAAAGAAAAATTGCATTCATAAATTAGATTAAAAGTAAAACTAATAAAGATGTTACCGAAAACTTTTTTTACAATATTAAGGAAGTACAATTGGTCGGGTAAATAAACTACAATAATTAAAAATATTTCTTTAATATGTTCTCTATAAATGTACTAATATAAATAGTAGTTAACTTATATTAAGTCCCTAAACTATTTACTTAAAAAAATAAATATTTAAATTGATAACAATCATCAATTTTTAAACATCTAAATTTCTATCAAGCATTGAAATCTATCTTTTACATAAATTTGTTATAACACAATTAGAGCGTCTTTCGATTAACTTCCCTCTCCCCCTCTCTCCTTGTCGTAACACTCAATTGTATATATCTGTATTACTGTCTTCTGTCTCCTCTCTCTTTTCCATTTTCCCCTTTCTTTTCACACCACTACCCCCCTATTTCTATATATCATTTCCGTTAAGTTAACCATCTAAATAGGTCAAGATCCCGTCACGCATCCTACCCCAATATAACGCAAGCTTAAGAGAGATATGAAATTAACCCCTCCCAATACTCTAGCTTGTCTCTTTAACTACACCCCCCCTCGTTAAATTACAAATATTACACTACCCATCAATTTTTAATCTCATTTTTCCTTTCATTTCGATGTTGGAAGTGTTACCTGATGATCCGGAGTCCTTTAAAAGGATTTTGGTGAAATAAATTATTGTAATGGTACTTTAAAGTGGTCTGCTTTTCTTTAAATATTAGCTCTGGATTCACATTGAGCTCACAGGATTTCATCCTCCTTGTAATTACCCATACGGTTTACCAAGTTCTTCGTACTTATATATATATATATATATATATATATATATATATATATATATATCTTTCATTTAAACTATATACATTTATACACACACACACACACAATATATATATATATATATATATATATATATATATATATTAGGTTGGTGCAAACATAATATCGTTTTCTCACATAGTAACATATGTGAGAAAACGACATTATTTTTGCACCAACCTAATATATTTCATTATATATATATATATATATATATATATATATATATATATATATATATATATATATATATATATATATGCGTGGGTGTGTTTGTGCATGAGGCTGAGAATGTTCGCATTTCGACTATGGTCAATTTGTCAAGATGGTGATTTCTTGTCAGCGTTCAGTAGGTCTAGAACGTTCCTGAAAACAGTACCGCCAATTCAATCCAGCCGGAACTATATGGGAACTTCCAATGGTGGAACTTGCATAAAGTCTCAAGTCTCTGACGGTTTGAGCGTATTGACTTTTGTTAAGCAGTTGATCAGATAACGTTCTCTCCCAGAAACGGTAACTTATAATAATTGTGTATTTGGGAAGCAATCCCTCTTTTATACATGTTTCATTTAACACGTCTGATAATATCATGCGGTTACTTTCCTTGTTGGCTACCGAGTCATATAATTTAATAAATGTATATTTGTGCAGTAGTACCTCTTTCATACATGCTTCATTAAAAACGACTGACAAGGTACTGCGATTAATGTTTTTATTTTATTTTTCTTGTGATTTTATCATTTTCTTCATTCTTGGATATAAATTATGTTAGATGTAATCAGAATGTTCTGTATGGCCTAAGCACTTTCAGTTATACTTTTAATCATTATCAAGAACGATTTTATTTTTACTTTTAACAGAATGTAGGGGTTATTTTATGTATGTATATAGAGTTATAAGATGTTTTATTTTTCAAAACTATTTTCCAGAACATTGTGAAAGTGTTCATAGTTGATTTTATTGCCTGATATCTTTTTACTTTTTATTAATAATGCTTCCATTTTTTAGCCTTTTTTTACACGTAAGCATTATTAATAATATATGTAAGTAATAAGCATGCAACTGCAGAAATAAAAGTAGATGTCTACTAGATGAACTTGCAAAGGTGATGGAGTACTTTACAAAGCCGGAGTAAATATAAGTAGTGTATACTGAAGAAGAGTTGATATACTCATCATACAAACTAGAAACATTTAGACCAGCCAGTCATGAGTGGAAATTAAAAGAAAAAAAAAACAAAGATCGGATTGTAAACTGGGAAATATCTGCAATCTTTGACACGTAGAAAAGTTAACAATAATGACATTTCCAGGTCAAAATACCTTCAGTATAAGAGAGCAGAAATAATGACAGGATGCATAAAATCTAAAAAAGTTCGTCTTGAGTTCGTAGGAACCAGGATGAAAACGTATACCTTTCATATAGCTTCCATCCGAAGCAATTTGAATTCTCCTCTCTTTCTATTACGCTTCAGGTTGTGAGTTTATTTATTTTTAAATAATAAAGGTTTAGGAAATTGTTTAACCCGGATGACCTGACGATATCGAAAGGTTGATACCAATGTAGCGTGATCTGCTTATCTCATATATATATATATATATATATATATATATATATATATATATATATATATATATATTCAAAAATATACCAGTCTATACGTAGGTCGAATAAGACTGACGAATTTCATTGGTTAAATATGTTTATCATGAGATGACTTGGAGTTTTATTGTGTATTAAATTATTTGTTTTGTAATAATAAGTACATTGAGAACTTTTTGTAAATCAATTTTAATATTTTATATTACTAGGATCTACTTCGATTGTATATATATATATATATATATATATATATATATATATATATATTCAGTTGTATGGATATGAGTTTGTGAGCCTGGATTTCACTGTTTTTTTTTCGATCATTAGACAAGCCGTTTTATTTTTTTTTAATTAGATCTATTTATGCTATGTTTGGTGGTGTCGGGGGGAATTTTCTCTCGTATCTGTTTCGAGGTAACACTCTCACACACAGATACAGGTATAGCCATTTATTTCACACGCACTCATATAAACAATCGGGCATACATATATACGCAATTTTAATTCTATTTTGGTGTCGTGGCTTTTTATGTCACGTGATGTTTTTTTTTTCAACAAGAAACTGGTAGGGGTGTTCTTGACATTTCTCTGATCTACTGCTTACGCTTCCTCACACACAAATACGCACATGTAGACGCGCGCATACACTCTTGTTGGACTTGTCTTTGTGGTCCTGCCTGTGAGCATCGTGACGATGATGTTTGTATCTTAACTGGCTGCTTGTGCATTATTGACGATTTTGTTTATGCTGATCATATTATTTTTAATATGATAATAATAATTATTGATAATATATATATATATATATATATATATATATATATATATATATATATATATATATATATATGTATCTCATTCATTTAAACCGTTATTTAACTCCTCTCTTTAAAACTTCTCTCGGTTAAATTTTAATCCCTACCTTCAACTTTAGGCCTTCCTGTTCTTCTTTCTTCTGTTACACCCTATCTCTGGAGCTTTCAGACATTTCCCTCTCACACTTGTTTCCCACTTCTACACATACACTCTCACTAAAATTTCATTTTTTATACCGGGAGTTATATTTTCCATTTACTTTTTGAATTGTAGGTCTGGTGAATTGGATCGTGATTACGATTCCAATTTAATAAATTATAACCATGGAATATTAGTGTTTGAGCCTTTTTTATTATATTCTTACTCTGTCCTGGACATTGACTTCTACCTAGATTCTTTCCTCTTGGAGATATATATATATATATATATATATATATATATATATATATATATATATATATATGTGTGTGTGTGTGTGTGTGTTTGTGTGTGTGTGATGGGTCCTTACCTATAACTACGGAATGAACTCTTCCTAAGACTATGTATACTACGCCTCTCAATAGAGAAGGACGAATCGAGCCGAGCTTCTCGGCTTGACGGCCGAACTCTCTGCCTTTGAGCAGAGAGGAACCCCGACGAGGCTCCGCCGAAGGGCAGAGTCACATTCGGGGAGGTTGGCCAACCCGATCCCGCTTTATGGATTCTACGGGCATTTAACCCACGTTAAACTCGGTCTTGTGCCACATGCAACCCTCGTGGGGGTGGGTGGCTAGATACCGAATCGAATCGAGACGATAGTAGTTTACTGCAAACCAGACTGACAGTCATTCTAACACCTTTTACATCTTGTATTATTTTTTCGTGTATTATACCTTCGTTATTTCTACTTTTATGCTCGTGTTGTTCTTCCTTGGTCCTAACTGGACCATAATAGTGGCGACGAGGATATTTAAGAAACGAATTCTACGCGGAGGATATAAAAAAAACAAAAATATAACATTCTTTGCTATCGGTCATTCATAACAGAGGCGACGGAGATATCGAGAAAAAAAAGCAAAAAAAAAAAAGAAGTTCCTCGCGAAGATAAAAGAAAAAAAATACTTTTTGCACACCAATCATAACAATGGTAACGAAGACACGAATTTTTACCTGTCAGCCAGAATAGAATCGAATTCTACACAGGAAAATCATTTCGTACCAGGGTTCCAGAACAACAGACGACAAAGACCTGAAATCTACATTGAGAAAAAAAGGAAAAACCATTACACAAGTACACAACTCTAGGTACAAAGTAAATATTACGAAAAGAAAAAGTAAGGGGAAAAAGTGAGTTTTTTTTCCTCCTATTCTCGTGACAACAGATAGCCTGTGTTATTACTAAA
This sequence comes from Acanthosepion lycidas, assembly GCA_963932145.1. Lineage (NCBI taxonomy): Eukaryota > Metazoa > Mollusca > Cephalopoda > Sepiida > Sepiidae > Acanthosepion > Acanthosepion lycidas. The sequence goes on along the minus strand of OZ010592.1, from coordinate 78,271,435 downwards.
TTACATGGAAGACTTTAAGGCAACCATATTGGAACTAATGAAAATTCAATTCGAGCAGCCAAAAAAAAGGGAGGAAAGAAATATTAGGCTCGAAGAAAAAGAATTAGAAATTCAACAGAAAAACGAAGAAAAGCAACTCGAACTACAAGAATTACTACTACGGCCAGTAACAAATAAAGGACAAAATTCTGAGAATGAAACGTCTTTCTCGCAAAATGCTATATGGAGCTCAACCAATGACTTCACTTATGCACCAGACGAAGACAACACCTTCGCGGCTTACTTCAGAAGATATGAAGATTCATATGAGTTTTATTGCGAGAATTGGTCAGACGCGAAAAAAGTACGTCTACTACTGAGGAAACTAGGGTCAAGTGAATACACTAAATTCGTAGACTACATCCTACCGAGGAAAACGAATGAGTTGACTTTCAGGGAAGCCATGAAACTTTTAACGGAATTATTTAGTTCGAACACTTCACTATTCCACAAAAGGTGGAAATATCTAAACTTAACAAATAGGATAGCGAAGAATATATAACATCCGCTGCCGTAGTAAACAAACATTGCGAGGACTTTAAGTTATCTGAATTCAGTTCTGACAATTTTAAATGTTTGATATTCGTCCAAGGCCTGGTTTCGGCTAAAGATGCGGAAATCAGACGAAGTATTCTAACAAAACTGGAGAGTGAACTAAAACTGACGCTACAAAAATTGGCTGAGGACTGTCACAGATGTATAAGCGTAAAAAAGACTCGAAAAATATCAAAGAGACTGGAATCGCTCACATACGAAAAGTATAACGACAAACATGTTTTTCTCCCTCCTCAAAACCAAACCAAACCAATTATTTTACTACAAAGAGTCAAATAAAACCTCAGAATAAACCACCACCCAGTCCATGCTACTGCTGTGGGATTTGACATTGGTACAAATATTGTCCATACCGCTATAAGACTTGTCTGTCGTGCAATAAAGTGGGACATAAAAGTTCGCACTGCAGAACCAAGAAAGACAACCAAAGCCGAGTAAGAGTCACTAGAACTGACCAAGCGGGCGGGATAAATATACGAAAATACGGACAAGTAGAAATGTTAAAATAAAAAATCAGATTGCAATAAGATTCCGGATCAGATTTAACCATTATTAGCCTACAGACGTGGAAGAAATTAAACAAACCGTCCATGTTGAGAACAGATAAAATAGCCAGGCCAGTAACAAGAAGAAAAATCAAATTTAAAGGGGAGATTATCACAAATGTGACGTTCAACGGGATGACCGAGAAATTAAAGATGTATGTTCTAAAAAATATGGAAATTTTTTTTGGAACTGACTGGATGCAGAAATGTGACCTCTGGGATTTGCCGATAAATACGTTCTGTCTAAAATTAGAAAGGTTATCTACTGAGGCAGAGAAATTGAAGGAGAAATTAAAGAAGAGTTTCCCTGACGTATTTTCATCCGGCCTCAAGAGGTGTAAAAAAATGACGGCCAAAATCGAACTAAAAGAAAATGTACAACCCATTTTCAAGAAAAAAAGAAATGTACCTTTCGCATCATTAGAAAAGATAGACGAAGAGTTGGATAGACTCGTGTAAACAGGTATATTGACAAAGGTGGAATATAGTCAATGGGCCGTACCTACGGTTTACGTGAAAAAGAAGTCGGGTGAGATACGAGTAAGCGCTGATTTCTCGACGGGATTGAATGCAGAGATTAAGGATTATCACTATCCTCTCCCTAGTCCAGAGGAAGTTTTCACAAAGTTGAACGGAGGAAAATTTTTCTCAAAAATAGACTTGAGCGAAGCATTCCTACAAGTACCAGTAGATAAGGAAAGCTCGAGGTTGTTGTGCATAAACACACATAAAGGATTATACAAGTTCCAGAGATTACCATTCGGGATCAAGGTCGCGGCGGCGATATTTCAGAAAATAATGTAACCTATGCTAGGCGGACTAGATTTCACGATCGCATACCTTGATGGCATCCTGATAAATAGAAAAAATATTGAACAACACTGGGAACACGTTCAAGAGGTTTTCAAGCAGGTACAAAAATACGGTTTTAAGGTAAAGGAAAATAAATGTGACTTCTTTATGAAGGAGATAAAATATCTGGACCATATTAACGAAGAAGGAAGAAGACCAGACCCAGAAAGAGCCACAGCAATAAAAGAAAATTGCCACCTTCAAAAAATTTTGCCGAGTTACAAAGATTCTTGGGCTTAGTAAATTATTATCAAGAATTTATTCCTAACATGCACAAATTACGCCCACCCCTAAACGAACTGTTGAAGGAGGAGAAAGTTTAGGAAAGGTCATATGAATGTCAGAAAACTTTCGACAAAATTATTAAGACTCTAACAGCAGATTTATTTTTAGCGCATTATGATCCAAAATTGGAAATAACACTCGCGAGTGACGCGAGTGTCTATGATGTTGGGACATGTATACTTCATAAAATGCCGGATGGGACACTAAAACCCATCGCGCATGCGTCAAGAACGTTACTACCAGCCGAACAAAATTACTCGCAAATCGAAAAGAAGCGCTGGGGAATATTTTTGCGGTTACAAGGTTCCACAGATATATTTACGGTAGATTTTTCACCTTGCAGACGGACCACAAGTCGTTACTAACAATATTTGGACAAAGAAAGGTCTACCTGTCTACACTAATAATAGATTACTAAGATGGGGAACGATTTTATTAAATTATAATTTCAAATTCCATCAAACAAAATCGGGCATGCAGACGGTCTTTCGAGACAAATACCAAAGAAAACGGAGCCATTAGAAGATTCCGTAATTGCAGCTCTACGATATGAGGAAGATATTAGAACATTATTATAGAGTACAATTCGAAACCTCACCGTCACATTACAGGAAATAAGAAACAAAATCAGTGAATGACGAATTTAAAAAGGAAACGAAAACAAAAATTGCAGGAAAAGGTAAGCATATATCAGACAGTTTTTCGTTATGTGATAATGTTCTGCTATATAATGAAAGAGTAGTAATCTGGAAAACGCTACAAAGGCGAATCCTCAAGGATTTTCACATGGGCCACCCAGGAAAGAACAGGATGAAATGCTTAATGCGAAGTTACGTGTACTGGCCAAACATGGATTAAGATATTATACATATGGTGGACAAATGCAAGGGCTGTTCCTTAGCAGGCAAGGCACCTCCGATCACTCATAAGCCATGGCCTAAGACAGATCGACCGTGGTCGAGAATCCATGTAGATTTCGCAGGTCCATTAGAGGGTTTCTACAACTTGATTGTAGTAGACAGTTACAGCAAATGGCCAAAAGTATTTCGTAGTAGAAAACCTACTTCTGAAACGACAATAAATTGCCTTCACGAGCTGTTTGCTCGTTTCGGATTGGCTGATTGTTTAGTCACCGATAATGCGACACAATTTACATCTGCGGATTTTCAAGAATTTTGTGAAACTTTTCAGGTGAAACACATCAAATCTCCGCCATATCACCCAAGGTTGAACGGGAAAGCGGAGAGGTTTGTAGATGCATTAAAAAGAGCACTAAGGAAAGCTTATAACGTACCAACAGAAAAGGCTTTACAACAATTCTTGCAAGAGTATAGAATTACACCGAATAGTAACTCCGCCATAGGCATTATCGCCGGCGGAAGTAATATTCGCCCGAAAAATTAGATCGGTATTCGACAAATTACTGCCAAAACAGATAAAGCAATCACCAACGTCGTTTGTACCTAAAAGAAAATATAGCCAAGGGGAGAAATTTTTTAAAAATGTTCAAAAGAAGACATCCTATTGGGAGCCAGGTACAACAGAGAAACGAATCGGGAACGTGATTTACATAATTCAGGGTCCTAAGTTCTCGCATAAAAGGCACTTAAATCAGATCAGAAAGAGGCTGCTAGAGGATTCTAACGGTTTACCTCAGGAAGAGGAGGAAGTAATGGACACAATATTTGACACATTCAATATGCAAAGGCCTCAAGCAATTTCAGAACCGCGGAAATCAAACAGAAAAAGAAAATTTACAGAGCCTTTGATGATTAATCCGAAGAGCAAAAAATATTAAAGACACCTGCGATGGGGGTATCATGGTTCCTTACGTATACCTACAGAATGAACTCTTCCTAACACTATGTATACTACGCCGCTCAAGAGTGAGGATCAAATCGAGTCCAGCCGATAGTAGTTCACTCCAAACCAGACTGACAGTCATACTAACACCTTCCACATCTTGTATTATTATTTCGTGTAATATACCTTCTTTATTTTTACTCTTGTGTTCGTGTTGTTCTTTCTTGCTCCTAACCGGGACCATAAAATATATATATATATATATATATATATATATATATATATATATATATATGTATATTGACAACTAATATTATTAATATATATATATATATATATATATATATATATATATATATAAGTGAACATTCAAATCAACACTCGTAGGCGAGGGCTGTTTCATGCTGAGTGTTGACTTCAATGTTAACTTTTATATTTATGTTTACATATGCTTTATCTGATATTGAGCACTTTATTCCATAAATATAGCACACCTTTAAACTATATTTCTTCATATATATATATATATATATATATATATATATATGAATGGAAATTATGAATAAAAGATGTGGGCTAGTCGTTCGAATTCATTATCCTTGCTAAAAATAGCAGAGTTATTCCAAAACATTACAGAACATTCTGTAATGTTTAAATAGTGCTCTTAGAACACAAACTGTTGGCGAAATGATTTCATCTGTGTCTGAAATGTCTACGGCTACCAACCAACAAGAATTGAACAAAATAAGTAGTTAATTAAAAGAAACTTTCGGAAACATGTGCCACTTTGACGGAAGATAACTATTTCCGTCGACATTTAGTATCGGTTAGTGTAAGAGGGAAGAGTATAGGTCTGTGCTAGTAATTCCGACAATAGATGTCTCTTGACATAAGTAAGAATATGCGACGTCCAATGTTCATACAAGAAAAGCAAGCCAAGTCATGAACGTGTGCATATATATATATATATATATATATATATATATATATATATATATATATATATATATATATATATTTATGTATGTATATATATATATATGCCTAATTAAGTTTGCATTATATTTCTCTTTCTCTTATCCTTTCTAAGCCTATTCATTTTCATTTGATGTTTGACCTGTTGTACACATTAGTAAATTTACTGGTAGAATCTCTTGCAGAATTGTAAAACTTCACCATAAGAGTTACTTATCTATCTATCTATCTATCTATCTATCTATCTATCTCGAGCTATTTTTTCTCTATGCGATCTCTATCCATGTATGAGAAATTCTATCTATCTATCTATCTATCTATCTATCTATCTATCTATCTATCTATCTATTCGTTTTCTCTGACTACCGACCCATAACTTTAATTACCTCTATAGTTACAAGAAATCCCTTATGGAAACGGCCATATATCGTATTAGCAACCATATTAACATTCTAATCTCACAGTAGTCTTTTGAGCCAATATCATTGGTGCAATCTGCCAGTTTCATTTTTATAGCAACTGCAACAATGATATATTCTTCAGTGTGAGATTAAACCTAAAAATCAAAAAAAAGTCTATCTTCAGCCAGATAAAAAGGCAAAGGCAAAAAAAAAAAAACAAAAAAAAAAAAAACGATTTAAATGAACAAACAGTGAACATTGTTGAAGTTCACAGAAAGGGAAAATCTTGCCTGAGCCCCCAAAATAAGGACATCAAAATGATTTATAAGAAAAATAAAAATTTCGTAATCTGCATATTCAGCACATATCCATCATTTCTGAAAGCGCACAAGAAAAATATGTTTAGATATTAAATGGGGTGAGTTATATCCTCTATCTACGACTGTTCGTATCTGTGAGTGCTGATTATCTATCTATCTATCTATCTATCTATCTATCTATCTATCTATCTATCTATCTATCTACAGTTCTTTTTACCTGTGTGTACTAAATATCTATCTATGTGAGAGTCTATCTATCTATCTATCTATCTATCTATCTATTTTTCTATCTATCTATCTCTGTATGTACTATGTATCTATCCATCTATGTGTGAATCTATCTATCTATCTATCTATCTATCTATCTATCTATCTATCTGTATGATTATTTATATCTAGCTATATATCTACCTATCCTGATAGTGAGTTTACCTGTGACTGTGCACATTAATAATCTTTTGGCATCAGTGTCTACTAATATCTATCTATCTATCTATCTATCTATCTATCTATCTATCTATCTATCTATCTATCTCTGTATGTACTATGTATCTATCCATCTATCTGTGAATCTATCTATCTATCTATCTATCTATCTATCTGTATGATTATTTATATCTAGCTATATATCTACCTATCCTGATAGTGAGTTTACCTGTGACTGTGCACATTAATAATCTTTTGGCATCAGTGTCTACTAATATCTATCTATCTATGTATCTATCTATCTATCTATCTATCTATCTATCTATCTATCTATCTATCTCTGTATGTACTATGTATCTATCCATCTATCTGTGAATCTATCTATCTATCTATCTATCTATCTATCTATCTATTTATCTATCTATCTATCTATCTATCTATCTATCTGTATGATTATTTATATCTAGCTATATATCTACCTATCCTGATAGTGAGTTTACCTGTGACTGTGCACATTAATAATCTTTTGGCATCAGTGTCTACTATCTATCTATCTATCTATCCTTTAAAAAAAATTCTACTCCCAATTCCGCTCACTCCATCTTTGCCTAGCCTCCGGACATTAAGTCTCCTTTTCTGTCAGATTGCATCCGTCAGAATTTAAATGGGGAAGAATTCTTTTCCCCAGGAGCTGCCGGCCATCAACCTCTGTGGCAGGCAATGTGACAGGCTTAAGACACACCCTCTGCCCTGTCACGTGACATCCACTCAGTAGGCGGGCAACTTATTGGCTTAATCGTAGAAACTCTAAACTCTTCTATTGAATATGAAGCAGTTGCACCCTTTTATTTTGTTTCTTTTGTCCTCGATGGCAAAACATATGCAACTGCACAGCACACAGTGACATGCAAACGCAGTCACATGCCAGAAATAAACAAAAAACTTAAATGCGCACTAAATTTGAAAAGCGTACGTTTACTCACACATTTGTATATATATATATATATATATATATATATATATATATGTGTGTGTGTGTGTGATGGGATCTTACCCATAATAATAATAATAATGGGCTATTCCATACTTAATAAATACTGCGCCTCGGGAGTAGGCAAGAAGTCAGTCGCTCAACTTTTGGACGACTGTTCGGTTGTACTCTCTTCCTACGGACGGGAGGAACCCGAAGGAGGCTACGCCGAAGGGCGGAGTCTCCTTCGGGGAGGTAGACCGGCCCTGAACCCGTTTATACGGGTTCAAAGGGCATATTTTTGGCCGAGACCACGGGCTCGGAATACCCACGTTAAAAAGGCCTTGTGCCACATGACAACCTCGTGGTCGGGTGACTGAATATCGTCAGTCGCTCAACTTTTGACCGACTGTTCGGTTGAACTCTATGCCTTCAGGCAAGGAGGAGCCCGAAAGAGGCTACGCCGAAGGGCGGATTCTCTTTCGGAGAGGTAAACCGGCCCCGAACCCGTTTATACGGGTTCAATGGGCTTATTTTTGGCCGAGCCCACAGGCTTGGAGAGCCCACAGGCTTGGAGAGCCCACGTTAAAAAGCCTTGTGCCACATGTCGCCCCAGTGGGAGGGGGTGACTGAATATCGTCAGTCGTTAAAGTCTTGACAGGCTGTTCGGTTTAACTCTCTGTCTTCTGGCGGGAAAAAACCCGAAGGAGGCTACGCCGAAGGGCGGAGTCTCTTTCGGGGAGGTAAATCGGCGCTGAACCCGTTTATACGGGTTCAATGGGCATATTTTTGGGCTGAGCTCACGGGCTCGGAGACCCCACGTTAAACCGGCCTTGTGCAACATGATGCCCACGTATGGGGCGACTAAATATAGCCAGTCCGTCGTTCGAGTCAGTCAGTAGTTCAAGTCAGTCTGTAGTTCAAGTCAAGTCAGTAGTTCAAATCGAGTCAAGAGTCGAGTCAGAGGCAGACTGAAACAGAGTCGCGTTCAGACAATTACTGCAAGACATTGGAATAGTGATACTGGTCGAGACTACATTGTTCTCTCTAGTAAACCTGATTGTTCATACTAACACTTCTACATCTCTGTATATATTCCGGTTTGTAATATATCTGTTATTCCATACCCGTGTTCGAGTTCTTCTTTATTGATTCTACCTTGGACTATCACCGTGGTACAAGGAACCGGGCCATAACAATATATAATGAAAGTAACTGCAAAATTGTCTAAATCCTATAAAAGCAGATTTGACCATCCCACGAAATGCATACTATCTAAAACAAAACTCTTAAACTCATTGCGTTTCTTTTAGCCAGGTTTTCAGATAAGACATTTAGGCATCCTGACCCTATTTTTCGTAAGAATCAACAGAAACCACTTGGAGTTATTCAACTAAAAATAGAGCCGGTTAAAATCGTTTTGTGTCATTCCCCATGTCTTCCCAAATGAGAAATGTTGAATAGAAAAAGATCTTTCAGGTCGTCTGTACTGGTACCATCATTGAAACTCTGGCTTCCATCAAAAAAACTCCTTTCGAGAACCATCAACAAAACGGTGAATAAGTTTAAAAAGAAAGAGTAGTATGGCAGCCACAATAGGATTGGGATCATTATTTCAACTTAGAGCTTAATAGATCAGTTAGAAAAGATCCAATTCTATCCATGAAACGTTTGGTATGTAGAAGGATAGTTTCATATATGACAGACCAACGAGCAGTGAAAAAGGAGTTGAAAATTACATCGTAACTGTGAGGGAAATTGTTACTAGAAGTTTAGAAGGTTAGAGAGGGCGAAGACCATCTTGAATAAGTTGGTGAATGATCCTGGAATAATATATATATATATATATATATATATATATATATATATATATAGATAGATAGATAGATAGATAGATAGATATTCATAATATTAGTGGTAAATAAACACATACATATGCAATCATATATCTAAAATATATATAAATATATATACATGCATACATACACATACATATTTATTTGTATAAAAACTAAATCCAGGAGGATAGAATCCAGGTAGAACTCAATGTCCAGGACAGAGTAAGGATATATTAAAAAGGCTTAAAAACTAATATTCCATGGTCATAATTTATTCCATTGGAATCGTAAATACGATGCAGTTCATCAGACCTACAAATTCCAAAAAAAAAAACAGAAAAAAAACAACTCCTGGAATAAAAAATAAAATTTAGAGAGAATGTATGTATGAGAGTGTGGGACGAACGTTAGAGTAAATGAAAGCTATAGGGAGTGGTAACAGGCGAGAGAAGAACAGGAAGGTCTAAAGAAGAAGTGGGGATTAAAATTTAACGGAGAGAAATTTTAAAGAGGGGAGTCAATAGGAAGACACTGAAAATTAGTTACTCATGCGTTAGAAATATGGAGAAAATTATATCTTCCTATAATTGTAGAATACTTAGAAACTACCATATCAATCGAGTAACTCTACCTGCAATTGTAGGAGTAAAGACCATTGCTCAATCGGGGATAAATATATGTATGAAAATGTAGTATACGAAGCAACAATCTTCTCCGAGGAAAATATAAACCAGAAAAAAAGATATATAGGTATATCCGCCGGTGATTGGTAGCAGCATCTATACAACCATAGACACTCTTTTAGATATAGATATCTCAAAAATCAAACTTCCTTATCCAAATACTACTGGGATTTGGTGAATAAGGGACTAACCCGACTTTTCGAATGGAGATACTTATCAAGAGTTAGAATCCCTAATAACCTCAGCGATCGGTGTGATCTGTGTATGGCGGAAAAGATTTTTATGATTAAAGATAAGAATCAAGATGAGTTGCTAAATTTTCGGAATGAGATATTTTCTAAATGTAGACATAAGAAACAATTCAAAAGATAAACACCGTTTTATAACGTGCTGTCACCTATGTCAGTTCCATCTTGGTTCAATAACATCGGGCATGACATTTTATGGAATGACTATTACGATTATCTGTATGTATCATTGTGTATGTTTATGTGATGCGCTATGTATTTAATAGACAACATTTTTAAAAATTTACGTTTTGATTTATATATATTAGGTTGGTGCAAAAATAAGGTCGTTTTCTCACATATGTTACTATGTGAGAAAACGACATTATTTTTGCACCAACCTAATAGATATATATATATATATGTGCGTACATGTGTGTGTATGTGTGTATATGTGTATATATGTAGGAATGTATGTATAATATATATATATATATATATATATATATATATATATATATATGCGTATATGGATGTATGTATATGTAGGTAGATGTTTATATAGATGTGTTTATATGTGTGTGTGTGTATGTTTACGTATGTAGGTATATATGTATAGTTAGACGGATAGATAAAGGGATATATTGTTTATTTGTTTAGATGGGTGTATGTAATTGTATGGAGATGTAAGGTTTTATGTATATATGTTTATGTGCACGTATGTGTATGACCGTATGTATATATGTATGTAAATGTATATATATGTAGAAGTGGATGTGTATGGATTTATGTGTATGTGTATGTATATATATATATATATATATATATATATATGGGTATATGTATATGTATGGGTATGTGTGTACACGCCTATATGTATGTATGTACGTGTAAATATAAATATGTTTTTGTGTATGTGTGTATACGCATGTGTTTCTGAACATAGAAATATAGGTCCTTCCTAGATTAGATAATGGTTATGTTTGTATTTTTATATGTTTATATTTTATTTGTAACCTATAGTCGATATTAATTTTGTCAAATTTTCTTGATTACACAGCGGCCATTTTATAAATGCCCTTCGATTTTAGTCCCCCCGCCCCATCTTTCTCCCCCACCCCTTTTTTCTTTTCTTTTCTTTTCTTTTTTTTCCTCTCCCTCTCTCTTCTTCTGATCTTTAAGATTAGATCGTCTATCGTGTGTGTATGTCACCACAAAATGTATCCTTTCCGGTTACATCTTTAATGTATTAGACATCCGACAACATTCATATTTCTCTCACTTAAACCGTCTTCAACTCACCTCTCTAAAACTTCTCTCTGTTACTTTTTAATCCCCGCTTCATCTTTAGACCTTCATGTTCTTCTCTCGTCTGTTACCCCTCCCTATAGCTTTCATTTAATCCAACATTCATCCCACACTCTCATGTAGGAGTAAAGACCATTGCTCAATCGGGGATAAATATATGTATGAAAATGTAGTATACGAAGCAACAATCTTCTCCGAGGAAAATATGGGCTCCCCACTCTAAACCAAGTTTGGTCTCACTAAATTTTATTTTTATTACCGGAGTTTTTTTTTCTGTTTTCTTTTTTAATTTGTAGGTCTCATGAATTGGATTGTATTTACGATTCCAATGCAATAAATTATGACCATGGAATATTAGTGTTTAAGCCTTTTTATTATATATATATATATATATATATATATATATATATATATATATATATACTTTATTTCTATACTTCATGAGCTTCCGATCCGTAGCTATTAATGATGAACATGGCATTTTCGTTTATGATCGATTTCATCACGATACTTCTGTTAGTCTTGCAGAGTAAATATACATTCCTATTGCTCAAAGTAGAGTCCAGTAGTGTTATAAAAACCTCGGAGAATTACAGAAAGATATCTTGAATCATTTCTAAGATACAACGGCTCAAAGCTTAACGAATAGACCATTTTGATTTTTACACCCAGTATATGTGTTCTAAAAGACTCGTTCGTAGATTTAAAGAAACAAACGAATAACTTATTCGTAGAAACATACCCCAGTCTTCTTATTAAATAACTATTGAAAGCGAAGATCTTTTTTTGCCGAAAGAAGGCGATAATGCCATTAAGACACAATGGGTTAAGTAGAATGAACGATGATGAGAAAACTTTAGTAAGAAGAAAAGACAGTAAAAGAAAATTTTTCAAGAATATAGTGATTGATGATGTTTTTAAACTTTTGAAGATTGCAGGTGATAGGAAAGCAAGGAAACAGAAGAGATTTCCACAAGGGAGAAGTGCGAGAGAAAAAAAAAACATTAGTATTGAATTTACGCTTACATCGATATATTTCAACAGTAACACAGTTTCTAGTCGTTATTAGTTTTCTTGGCTTTTGATCATTTCACCCCAAGCAAGGCAATAAAGCCACTATAACGCAAAGGTTTACTGAGTGTTAGAGAATATGAGAAGAAAAAAAAAATTCCTATTAGGAGCAGATGGGAATAAAGGAATAATAATTAAGAAGACAGAAGATAAAGATTGACATTGCATTTTAATTTTTCAAGATCGACGTTGACCGAGAGGCAAGAAGACAGAAACGCAGTTGAGACATAAAATATACAGTGTGGTTCGAAAGTCTTGTCATCGTTGTATAACATACATTTCTATTCAGATGGCTGACACGAAAATGATGGTGTTCATACAGACCTTCTCCATGTGTGACAACGTCAATGAAAGTGTTATAAATTGAATCCAGTACATTACTGTATTTCTTGTTTTTCCTCTTGATCTCATTACTTTTTTGGGTAGTGGGCGACGAAACTTTCGGACCACGCTGTAGTTTGTTCCCCGAAGGGAGACTCTTGGTGTTAACTCATCCCACAAAATCGACGCGATATACCACAAAGTCAGGTTAAAGTGGGGAGCCCAAGCGCTTTCACATGGATTAAGCTCAAAAATTGCACGATACCCGCAACAAATGTTGCGCTGATTTTCTACCGTCACACCCTATTTGATGCAATGAGGGAGGTCCTGCCGCAGTTAGAATCCCCGGTACTAGACAGCCGTCATTTATTTGTTCTGTTCTGCCCAAAGACAGAACCAGAATTGAGAGAGAAAGACTGGTTTATTCGCCAGAAGGCAGATACTATAATTTGATCCTAGCAGAGAGCGAAGGAAAGCGTAACTCTACTGTTCGGTCAATGATGTGGCGAATGTTTCCTTATAAGGAAGCGGCTAGTATTTACTCGTGCCCCACGGTGACGAGCTTTGTCACGAGCTTGGTTTAGAGTGGGGAGCCCAAACGTATGCGCGTGTTCCAAGTCCAAAAATTACCACGTTCCCTCAATCAATGTCGTACTGGTATCGAAATTCCACCGACATCCTTTGTGCAATGAGTGAGATACAGCCACCCGGTTAGGTTGTGGTTGGTTTGGTTTTGTTTATTTTGTTTTACGGCATATCAACCGAAATCGGTCGTTAAATGCTGATAAGATTTTAGGATAGGTTCGATGAATAGAATATGTATTAATATTTAAAAAATAATTTGTAATAATTGTAATTTTTTTTCAAAATTGTATTGCTGGTAATATTTAAAAATGTATTGCTGGTATTTTTACTATAATTTTTTTTTATAATTTCATGATGTTTTGACCCCTGTAAGTGCGGGTAATTGTTTACCCATACTGGGACCCTAACCGGTGATACCCACCTAGGTCAGGGTGGATCTGGGAACAACAGCAATTAAGAGGTGGCTCCACGCTCCTCAAAATCTCGCGATCAGAGGCCTTGCTACCGGATGTAGTTTATCGTCATACCCAGGACGTAAGAACCTTGATTAGGAAGCTTTGTTTCCAACCCAAGGGCCGATGAGATTATTTAACAAATGCAGGTCACAAGGACGTTTTTAATCTGTATAGCACCCCATACCCATAAATAGATCCAAGGACAAAAATATACCGCGATCACTGTTACGCTGGCATCGATATGATACCGCAGTGCATAAGGGAGGTGCTGCCACAAGGTTGGAATCCCAGGAACCAGGCCTCCCTCATTTATTGGTTGTATTTTGTCCAAAGACAGAGACACAACTGAGATATAAAATGTAGTTTATTCGCCGTATATGCAGACACTGAGCTTGCCTCCCCACTTTGATAGGATGTGACTCAAGGTCAGGTTTAATCCTGGGTAGGTGAAAAAAATAACCCAGCCGCTGCCACTATAAGTTTTTCTCGGATCCCTTCTCTACCGTGGACAGCCGTGTCCCGAGACCGGGAAACTTTCAATATTTTCAGTTGCCCTCTGACCAAAATGCAGTGGCAAGTGAGTTATAAAATCCGACCGATGGAAAATACTACACTTTGATCTCAGCCCAAAAAGGCAGGGGAAAAGATCAATAAAATTAAGAATGGTCAAAATGCTTTCTGCAACTGAAGAGCGTCGTGTAAATTCGTTTTTGTTTAATTCTAAAGATTCTTGTGATGTGATGAATAAATCTTTTTTTAATTCGTTTACTATATTATATTTATCAGTATTTTAGGCTGAATTTGACATTTAGTCGGACAGCCTATGTAAAACGATTATTTATACATTTGTAATCACTGAGTTCTCACGCAAGCTGCATTTGTCAGGTTTCAATGGTGATCACCTGAGAGGAAGCCTTGTTAATATACAGACAATTTACTCAGTAATGTTATGTAAGTTTTATTTTATTTTACTTTCCTTATTTATTTTTCACCATTTCACCCCAAGCAAGACGATAAAGCCACGAACATGTAAGGTTTTACTGAGTGTGAAAAAAATATAAGAAAAAAAAAACTTTATTAAGGAGGGGGAACAATAAAAGAATAGAAATGCAATAGATAAGGGATAACCATTGACACTGGATCAAAACTTTTTGAAAAATCAAGCCTGACTGGCCAGGAAGAAACCCGAAGAGATTTACGCACGCAAAATTGTCCAGATCGTGTAAAAGCAAAATGGTCCAATGATGTTATGGAGTGATTTCACAGTGGAGGCTTGTATTTGTACTGTCGGTCCTAAACGTTAGGAACTTGATATAATAGGTCTAACGCAGAGTAATCTAGTTGTGGTCGCTAATACTTTAGTATTCGACTAACTGTCGTCCGGCACCGACTCACTGACCGACTAGTATTTAGTCACCCCACCCACGAGGGTATCATGTAGCACAAGGCCGGTTTAATGTGGGATCTCCGAGCCCGTGGGCTCGGCCAAAAATATACCCTTTGAACCCGTATAAACGGGTTCAGTGTCGGTTTACCTCCCCTAACGAGATTCTGCCCTTCGGCGTAGCCTCGTTCGGGTTCCTCCCCGCCCGAATGCAGAGAGTTCAACCGTTCAGCCGGTCGTCCGACAGCGACTGACAACTCACTGACCGACTAGTATTTAGTCACCCCTCCACGAGGGTATCATGTGGCACAAGGCCGGTTTAATGTGGGATCACCGAACCCGTGGGCTCGGCCAAAAATATACCCTTTGAACCCGTATAAACGGGTTCAAGGTCGGTTTACCTCCCCTAACGAGATTCCGCCCTTCGGCGTAGCCTCGTTTGGGTTCCTCCCCGCCCGAATGCAGAGAGTTCAACCGATCAGCCGGTCGCCCGACAGCGACTGACAACTCAGTGACCGACTCACCGATGTTACTATTACTACTCCTACTTATTATAGGTTGGAGAGTCTATTAACTATAGAATAGGTGTGTTCCACTATAACAAATGATTAGATTAAGATTTGAACTGTTGTCTCTTAGAAATGATTAAAGATATCTTACTGGAATTCTCAGAGGTTGTTATAACACTGCTCGACTCTACGTTGAGTAATAAGAATGTATAAATGCTCTACAAGCTTAAGAGAAAAATCGTGATGAAATCGATCGTAAATGAAAATGGCGTCCATCATTAATTAACCATAGCTAAGAATCGGAAGGTCATGAATATTGAAATAAAGTTCATATTCATATATATTATTCCAGGATCATTTTCCAACTTATACAATATGATCTTCGCCCACTCTAACCTTCTAACTTAATGTCCTGGTCAAAAAGGTGCCTCACATGTTTCACGTACGATTTCGTTTTTGAAGTAATTTTTCACTGCTCTTTGAACTGTCATAGCGGAAACTCCCCTCTCTCGCGTATCAAACGTCTTATAGATTGAGTTGGATCTTTTCTAACTAATCTCTTTAGCTCTAAGTTGAAATGATGATCCCTCTTCCTGTTGTGACCTCCTGATCCAGTTTTCCTCTCTACTGTTCACTTTTTAAAACTTATTTACCATTCTCTTGATGGTTCTTGAATGGACTTTGAAGATGGATGCCAGTGTATAAATGTTGGTACCATTAGTGAATGGCTGGATGATCTTTTTCCTGTTACTATTTGGAAGACAGTGGGATTGACACAAAAGATTTTAAACTGCTCTCTTTCTATCTGAATGGCTCAAAGGGTTTTCAGCGTAAGGGCTTCAGTACACCGGTTGCCATTAATATGGTAATTTTCATTCGCTCAGACATGATGATTGGTTTTCTTGAACCTTGTTCCACATGGCACTGGCCTTCTTCATTAAATTTCTTGACAATAATTATTAAACGTTTGATGATTAACCTGGAAAAACCTAGCAATTTCTCTATTTGACTTGCCACACTGATAACATCCTATTATTTGCCCTCGTTGAAATTCACTGATTTCTTTACTTCCGCCAACTTTCATTGCAAAATATAAGTCAACTATCGCTCATAGATGGGAGTAGCTTGATAGTAACATGGTATTGTCCGAAAAAAAAAAAACAAACAAACGAAGAGACGTTATTACACAAGCCAAAATAGCTGTAATCAACGGTGGCTAAAAACTTATCATAGCCCACTGTACGGGGTTAATGTGTGTGAACCGACTTTGTGTTAGTAGCATGGCGTGCCCGGGCTGTAAACCTCTGAAATAATAGAGCTCATATAAACATTTGCCGTGGAAATAGCGTTAGAAGATCAACATGCTTTAGACGTTACGTCTCAGGCTGTATAGTGGAGAATAGGACTTCCCTCATCAACCAAAAGACGTCGTAAACAACTTTTGAACGGTATCAGTCCTGTAAAGTGACGACAATTCCACGCCGATAAACGCTACGCCACCTGTACACCCAGGACCATTTATTATGGCGTTTATACGAAACTACTGATATGTTTTCATGCCGTATAATAGGCAGACAGTTACAAATTTAGAACTTCTTTAGCCAATGAAACGTAGTCATGTTTTCTACGAGGAAAAAGTTTTAAATGATTGCCATCGGTAAAACTGGGACTAATGCAACAAGGTCTGCGATGGTCCAGTTTCCGTCTCGGTGACTTGCGGTTTTGTTTCGTCTTTGTGAAGTTTGGCTTCGAAGATAAATAGAGAACTTTTGTCGCTTCTTCCGCGTTGATGGCTGTCGGGGATAATATTAGGTTGGTGCAAAAATAATGTCGTTTTCTCACATATGTTACTATATGAGAAAACGACATTATTTTTGCACCGACCTTATAGCTTGGAAATAGTGTTTTCCTGGCTATTTATTCACAATATTGTACATACCACTTTAAAAAAAAAAAAAATAATTCCAAAAAGTTTCTTTTCTGTCAAACTGTCCGTGACTGGTCGGATCGTAGCGGCACCGGTGGTGTTTCTTGGGCAAGATGGCCTGACAGGGACCCAGCCCTCTCCGGATTTGAATTCAGTGTTTTTCCTTCTGCTAAATCGGTTGCCATCCAAATATGTCCTGCTTTTCACTGGGAGGAAAAGAAGAGGATCAATAACTTTCCCAATGGTAATAGCACGTAAGTGAATATAACAGATTCAACTGGAATTCGAACTCGGCTCTCCGATTCCTCAATCTGAGCCGCTATCCATTACTTCAGCATACGTGTTCATACCCTCTCTCTCTTTCTTTATCTCTCTCTCTCACTCTCTCTCTCTCACTCTCTCTTTCTCTCTCACTCTCTTGATATATATATATATATATATATATATATATATATATATATATATATATATATATATATCAAGAACAGTATAGGGGAAATTGTATGATAAACTGAAAAAATTACTTGTGATGAGTTTCGTCCATCAAGGCGTCATCGAACTAAGTTGTTTATGTTGGTATTACTACGCATGCGCACGGCAGAAGGGTGCTGGGAATTTTAGAATTCATTTTATATCTAGCCGAATTCATTTAGAGTATTTTTATTTTTCGTTCATTTACTTATTTTAGTAGGTACCCCACACTCTGATATTAGAAAATCTACCAGAAATGGTGAAATGTTTTTATAGCAAGAGCGCAAATTTACTGTAGATGACCTTGTTATTAAGGCACTCTCTAGACATTTTCGTCGTAGTGAATTATTTTCTTTTTTGATGAAAGTAGCATTTTCATTTTTTAATGTCAAATATATGGTCAGTCTCTTTATGGTTGGCATCTAACGCATTTGAACTGTTGTTTCGTAAAATATCCCCTTTTGTGTTCAAATAATCTTTCATTTATATGCCTTGAGGTTTCTCCGATGTATTTTTGTGACAATTATCACAGGCAATGGGGTAAACCCCTTCTTCAGGTTATAGCTTATTGTTTTGGATATAGTCGTAACAAATTTTATGTCGCGTTTAGATAGATTCTTTTCGATTGTAGCTGTGTTAGAGTTAGTTGGTAGCATAATATTTTTTTTAATTCATTTGGTTTTTCAGGAGGAGACTAGGGGAGAGTAGTAACTGAAATCTATTTAATGTTTAAACAATCAATCTAAAAGGCATCAGCTCGAAAATAAGAAACACCTGTCAGTCACTTGTTCCAGTAAGTTTGCTCACTTAAAACATGGGTGGGTTCGAACAAAAGGTGGTATGTCATAAGTTGTTTAACACATCGAAATATGAATATCAGGAAATAAAAGCAAAAATACCGAACTCTCCTCTCATATTCATATTTTGATCTTAAACCTAAATGTCTTCAATGAACGACAAAAACAAAGTAATTGGCTTTGCCTTTTCGATACCTTTGGAAGGGGACTGTATATTATTTTATCTCTTTAAGTTGCTATGAATCTTTGGCCATTGTGTTACTGATAGCATTGAATTGTAATGGTTAGGAAACTGGTTTCGCAAATCATTAATATTGTAATGTTAGTTCAGTGTCAATAGACTTCAACATATTTGTGGCTTTGTGCCAAAAGTTGGACTACGCTTTCTCTAAATATTGTAAGTAACCTACAATTACTGGTGGCAAGTGTGGGATCATCAGTTATCGTCAATTGATTAAAAAGTCGCGTTTAAGCTGCGGTTGTTTATGGTGAAATTATTTAGGAAACGTTATGAATCCTCGTCCACACTCCAGATAACTCAACAGGAATCTTGTGCCAGACATGACAAATCTTAGAGCGAGGTGACAATGCTGTGGGTCAACACCGCTTTCCTGTAACTACGATCGAGGAAGGAAAAACAGTTTTCAGACTTTTGAGATGTCAACACAAGGCCATTTGGATATTTTCTACAGTTTGACTTTCTCTACCCCGTGCTTACGTTCAAATCAGGCTGAAACCAGTGTTTCCCGTTCGGTCGCCCAAGTTAAGCAGTGGCGAACTTGGTCACTAGTTAAATGGATGACTGCTTCGGAACACTGAGTATTGTAAGGATCCTCACACAATCTGAGATATTATTCGGTCTTACATAAAAATAATGTGTTGATAATCTGTAAAACATCATCCAATGAATCTCTATCCCGGCGCTCAGTCAATCAGTCATGTGCCATGATTCATACACGCTTAGGCAATAATGTATCTTTCGATACATGACTGACGAGGCAGATTTATTTCTCGCAGTAGGTTTACCATTACTTTCTTCGGTAGACCAGTTGCCATCCAAAGCTATAGAACCCAGTCTGTTATGCTGTCTACCCTTATCTGGGGTAGGGGGAGAAGAAGAGGATCCATGCCTTACCCTTGGTTATTAGCACGTAAGTGAATGTAATGGATTAGAGTGGAATTCGAACTCGGCTCTCCGATACCTCAATCCAAGCCGCTATCCATTACTCCACCGTGTCCCCTCGGCGCTCAGTGATCCGTCATATTTGTCTGTAAAGTTTTGATTTCAGCGAATAAACAAAAACAGAAGGACAAATATCCTTACTGAGAACCTTTTACCGCAGACAATGCGACAATCCTGCTAGGACGCAAGGGTGGGGTTTAGGGAATGAAAGAGGATAAGAATACTTTAGTGAGCAGAAGTAGGGAAAAGAACAATGGAGGAACATGATCCAGAAAGGCAGATGACGATTGACATAGCAATTTAATTTTTAAAGATTGTATGTTCCAGAGAAGCAAGAATTCGCGCGCTAGAAGGCCGAGAAAAGGACATGGTAAAATAGAACTTATGACTGCATCTAGTGAGTTCAGCAGTAAAACACTTAGAGCCAACGAACCGATGCTAAACGATCTGTAAGTCCTAAAAAAATTATTATGACACTCTTTTGATGGCTGACCTAGAAAGGGGACTGAGAGAACTCTTAAATTATGCGGAGGAGAATGAGAAGAAAAGACAAACTATTAATTGTAAGAAAAAAGAAGTCAGGTTTACATCCAAATAGACAGATCAATGTATACTTTTCGACTCAAATGTAAACAGTGCCTATATTTACATTTTGAATAAAATATACATCGAACTAATGTTTACATTTTGACACAAGTAGAGTCAACGACGTAATTATTCGTACACACATCAATTTTATCATTCATATAGATTTTTCAAAAATCTAATATCCGTATGATGCCAGATTATTTATATGTTAATAGGCACTAAAAAGGGAATATAAAACTCCATTTTGCAGAATTCGCCTCTCAAATTTGTTGTTTTTAACCTATTGTTCGTCAAATTGAGTTTAATATTCCTTTCTTTATGCTTATTAACATTTAAAAAGCTTTGCAACATACGGCCCTTAAATCCTGAGGAATGGATAAAAATATTAAATATTGATGAGTGAAGGAATAATTTCGTCGTTGACTATATAAACTGGGACAAATATTTACTTTTTGACTCAAGTATATGTGGGAATAATATTTACAATTTGCCTAAAGTATACATTGGAGTAATGTTTCATTTTTTACTCAAGTATAAATCGAATCACTGTATACACTTTAAGTAAAGTATTAGGTGGGTGCAAAAAACAATGTCGTTTTCTCACATAGTAACATATGTGAGAAAACGACATTATTTTTGCACCAACCTAATATAAACAGGACAGCGTTTACTTCTGACTTAAGTATAGATCGAACTGATTTGTACATTTCGACTAATGAATAAATCGAACTAATTTTTACTTTTAAGTCAAGTATAATAGGATAAAAATGAGGTTGATTGGTTTTTTTTTTAATTTAATGTATACTGGGCCGATGTTTACTTATTTAACTCCTGTATTATTCGGAACAAAGTTTATTTTTTAAAAGTATAAACCGGGCAGATTATTTCATTTTTAACTCGTATAACATTTACATTTTGACTCAAGTGTAAACATAACCAACGTTTACTGTTTGACTCAAGTGTAAACAGAACCAACGTTTACTATTTTTATGGGGTCCACCCCTTTTTCATATAAGTGAACTCTACCAAGTGTACCTGGACTGCTGCCGTTAACTACCCAGAGTAAAGTCAGTGAGAGTGGTCGTATGGCAGTCGTAGTCAGTAGTCGGTGGTCGGTAGTCGGTGAGTGTGAGAATATACGAACGGAGATAGTGTGAGGTAACCTCTTGTAGAAGTCAGTTACAAGCACTTAGACTCTAAGGAAGTCCTACTTCGAGACTATATATATCTATCTGTATTTGCTACTAACCACGTTACTGGACTTACTAACAGTATTATTCTTTGTATCATTGTGTAAATACATTTTATTTCTTATATTTAATTATTGCGTTTGTCATTCCTTGGAGACCGAATTCATCTCGGAATCCACAACAACATGGCGAACGAGGATTCGAAACTCACGCGGATAACCACGACAACTATTTGACTCAAGTGTAAACTCAACTAAGTTTTACGTTTTAACTGCAGTATAAACTGCACCAACATTTACTTTTCGGCTGCAGTTTATTGACTTTTTGGCTCAAGTGTAAAATGATTCTACGTTTAATTTTGACAAACATGTAAGCTGAACCAAACATTATATTTTTACTCACGCGTAAACTGAACCAAGGTTTATTTTTTTAACTCACGTGAAAATGAATTAACATTTACTTTTGAGCCACAGTATAAACTGGAACAAACATCATTTTTTGAGTGGAGTGTAAACTGAACTAGCGTTTGCTTTTTGGCACGATTGTAAATTTAACCAATGTTTAATTTTTGGCTCAAGTATAAATTGAACCAACATTTACCTTTTGATCAAGTATAAATTGAACCAACGTTTACTCTTTGGCTCAAGTGTAAATTGAACCAATGTTTACTTTTTGGGTGAAGTATAAATTGAACCAATGTTTACTTTTGGGCTCAAGTTTAAATTGAACCAACTTTTTCTTTTTGGCTAAAGTATGAATTGAACCAATGTTTACTTTTTAGCATAAGTGTGAATTGAACCAATGATTATTTTTAGGCTCAAGTATAAATTGAACCAGCGTTTACTTTTTGGCTCAAGTGTAAACTCAGCCAACGTTTAAGTGTAAAATCAGCCAATGTTTACTTTTTAACTCAAGTGTAAACACAACCAACAGTGATATTCTGACTCAAATGTAAACTCAACCGACGTTCACCTTGTCTCTAGTGTAAACTCCGCCATTTTTTACCGTTTCACGCAAGCGTCATCTCAAAAAACGTTTATCGTTTTACTGCTGTATAAACAGGATATTTGTTTTCATATGTGTCCTTATTCTGGCTTTAAATACTCCTATAAGTGTTGATTTGTCTCCACATTAAGAATACAAATAGTGTCGTTGTGGATTGACCGTTTGAAATGTAGTTTTGTCTACCACTACTAGTATAGTGAATTCGAACGTAATTAGATCTACTAAGCATTTAGCCCTATGTCAGACTTGAGGAAATGCCATAATTCACTCTTTTTACAATCCTTCATTATTTCAACATCTTTTCTCACTTCTTTCCCGTTCAGAAGATGGAAACTTTGTATGTGTCACCTTAGACTTTTCTTTTTCAGTTTCTAATGCAAGCTACCCCATCCGCCTACGTCTCACTTCCTCGCCTTGTCCCTTGCAAATTGACATGCCTCGACGCTCGCGACTCACTTGAAAACTACCCACGCTTACAAGCTGACAACACTCGTACTAATGACAGGTGTTATTTTCAAGTTCAATACTGACGTGTGCAATCGTCGACAGCTTGTCAATGTTACCTGAAAGCATCGTTTCGTGTATTCTTCGTGCTCGCAGATAGCAAATTCTTCGCAATTCACACTCCATTCCGTCCTCTCAAGCACACAAATTGCGAATACGTTACTCCCAATGTGCTGATTTAATTTTCGACATTCTCCAGCCTCTCACGTCATTTGAAGTCAGACATCTCTATTGAGAACCCTCGTTTCGTTTCAGGTATCTTTGAAAACGGCCTCTTTTGATATCAATGCTCAACTAAAGAAGAAAAACGGCTGTCAACAAACTCAATGTCATGTTTTTCTCCTTTCTCTTCTGAGTCACTTTTTTTTTCCTAATTGAAGAAAAACTATTCGATAGCTTTATAAATTCCCATTCAAATGTAGAAATAGAAAATAGACAGAATTCTGTTTCACCTTCTTGTGGTTATCTCTTAATAAAATGAACCCACTGCTCATGACCACTTAAAAGGAAGCTCTAAAATAAATTAGCGTACACAGTGTTTTATTTATGGATTCCAACTCTTTTGAATCTCATGTCAAATCTTCCGCAAATTTCTTTGAACTCTTTGTCTTTGAGTGGATTATTTTGATTGGCTACTTGTAAATGCAAAGAAATACATTTGCTGCTAATATTGAGAAAGAGAGAACTGAAATATTGGTGGCATAATAACAGAGGAATTCTTAAAGAATCTAAGACTCACACAGCATACCGAAGCAGAAGAAAGAGGCAAGAAACCTGTTTGAGAAATCTGCACAAATGTATTACGGGGAAAAAGTACAACAAATACAAAAGGAAATTTTTAGACCCTTTAACGCGCGAGAAAAAAGAAAAAAAATGCGCGAACGTGCACGAGAAACGGGTAAAAAGGATAATTTTCACTTCCTTTTTTTTTTTAAGATATTCTTCATACTTATTTCCGATTTTAATTGTAAGTAAAAACTATAAAAATATTTTAAATATCAGATCAGTAAACTAAAGAAAACCTCGAAATAAAACAATATTCATTGATATATTCTATCACTAGGAAGAATTCTATGTACACTTGAATTGGACATTATTGCATAAAGTTGTCACCAATCGTCGTTGATGTTGATTTAATTCTTTTGTTCATAAATGCGCAGTTTGACAGTCCTTAAGCGACATGTTCAGTTGGTTAAATACTGACAAGTAACAAGCAAATCTGTTGTACCCAAAGGGATATTTACTGTAGTTCGTTTCGTGCAGCAAGAATATAAACTTTCAGGTTCTGCTTTTAATATTTTCTCTGTGCAACCACTGATGAGCATGGGGTGTCTCTACATCAGCTTGTTTTGCACGGAAATATTATTGACCAGACACAAATTTATCTTGGCATCCTTAATACGTTTGGTACGCTGCATTTTCTTTTGATTTCTTTATTTAGGTACTTTGCAACTGCAGCCAGTGTACTATGGTTCACTTGAACTCCTTCACCAAGTTGAAATTCAATGTAGAATTTCTTTCTTTCTTTTTTTACTGAATAAAGATTCTTCTTTCTTTTATATTCTTTGACATGAACCATAATCCAATATTATATGGTGTCTAGGTATTTTTGAAGACCAGTTTCTTTCCGGGTCCCGCCCAGAGACTCGAGGTCAGAAACTGCATCATGACATTTTCCACCGAGTAATACAAAACAAAACAAAACACTTATTTTACATAGATAAATCCCTTCGTAAGGTCTGGGCTGTACTCGTGAGAACACATTTTTGTATTTCTTTAAGGCATGGACCACCAGGAACCCTTTCAATGTGTCTACTGGAACCTTTTCCAATCAATCTGATGGCTCCAGCAACATCAGGGATTGCATTTTGACGGCTTTTTCAACATCTAAGATACATTGCAGTCTGCAGAGATTGCCATATCAATAAAGAGGCAACTTTTATTGCTTGAGGTTTCTAATAACAATGCCTGGATGGTTAGCTTTGATTGTTCTGTCTGTGTGTATTGTGTAGTCCCATAAAATTGAAACAGGTCCTATCTCCGTAACCGGGTCTGGGTGGTGTTCATACCACTTTCTTTCAGTTTCCTTCCCGTAGAAGTTGCAGATTTTCCGGTGCAGCTATTGGCCCACTTTATCATTCCGTGTTTTATATTCAGTGGGTTCCAATACTGCACAAAATTATACATGATGATCAATTGCTTCTGGATATTTATCATAGAATCTGCATTTTGGGATAACAAAATGTTATTATTATTATTATTATTATTATTATTATTATTATTATTACTGATGCTGTGTTATTATTTTTAGCAGAGAGAGTTTTAGTATTAAGTCCTCGCCGGGTTTTATATGTAAAATGGAGTATTATCTATCCACATTTGTGACGTCTCGTTTGGATGGAGAGGGTTTCGTAAATGATAGGTGCCGTTTCGAACAAAGTAATGTTTTCTAACTGTGAGATTCTGATATGTCCAGGAATTCTAATCACATGATTTTCGGTACCCTTCTTTATCATACCCAACGCCCCTATCAAGACAAAATCAATCGTAGTTTTAAGTTTCCACATTTGTATTACTCCGATCTGCAGATCCTTATAATTTGATAGTTACTTGAAATTCTTTTTTATAGATTCATTGGAATTCAATGAACATGTCATATCAATTAGTTGGTAGGTTCCTTTTTTGAAATATGTTTTGACTATGTCTATTCTATTTTCATATCTTTTTTGTATTTGTGATTTGGGAATTGTCACAATATAATCACTCCATCACCATTTGTGGCATCATTTGAGTTGGGTTTGTAGCATAGATTTATTAATGTTATATTTTATTTTCCTTAGATTTCTGTTGTATTTACATTTCCTTCCGGGTTCCAACCAGAGACCTAAGTCTTAGAATGGCTTCGTCAACTTTTCCACTGATCATTTTTTTTGTAAACCAAAACAAAAAAAAACAAAAAAAAACACAAATTTTACATAGATAAATATCTTTGTAATGTGTGAGCTGTACTTTTATATTTCTTTAAGGCATATACCACCTGGAATCCATGAATGAGTGTATGGGAATGTTTTCCAATCAATCTGAGGGGTCTAACTACAATTGGAATGATCGATGTTCTCATGTGCCAGATTTCTGAGATATCCTCTTCAAGATCCTTGTATTTTGATAGCTTTTTTAAGATCTTCAAAGATACATTACAATCTGCAGGAAATGTCATGTCAATAGGAAAACACATTCTGTTTTTGTGGTCTTTGATCACGAGTTTGTTTTTTTTTTTTAAATGATCATTGGAAAATGTCATAAAGCCATTTTTGGCCTTAAGTTGGGAGCCGGAAGGAAATGTGTATGAAAGATAAATGAAAGGAAATTCTAATACTACTACTACTACTAATACTAATAATAATAATACTGATAATAGAGATGACATATTAATCGGCTCTTGCAGTCCGTCAACAGAAACGGAAGTACACAGGAAGACATCATTCATATGGCTCAAAACTAGGTAAATTTTAGTTCGGATCCACGCATGTATATCAGAGTAAAAAAGAAAAAGTAAAAAAAAAAAAAAAAATGACGAGAAAAATATCCACACAGATTGAACTTAACTTTCTGATGCGACCTTTACGTGGTCAATTGCCTGTCCCTCAGTTATGGCGCTTTTTCAAAGCGTAGCTTAGAGGTGGCACAAACCAGAAAGCATGAGTCATATAAAGGGGATCGAACTCACTATACAGTCGTAATTAATGTAGAGATACAAGCTTGCTAACCAATACACCACGTCGAAGTTGCCAAATATAGTGATTTTCTAAGCGAATCTTAGATATGGCACAAGGTCAAAAGTATGGGGCATTCACGGAAGAACGAACTCACTATTCACTCGTAATTAATCTAGAGAGACCAACTAATAAATATTAATCCATGTCGATGTGCCCACGTGTCCCTTACGGTGATTTTGTAACCGTGGCTTAGATGTGGCACAAGGCCGAAAGTATGGAGTATCCAGTGAAAACTGAAGCTACTATTCACTAGTAACGTGATCTAGGTCGACAAACTTGCTAAGTAATAACCTACGTCGAGGTACACGTTATAGTGATTTTCTAAGTGTAGCGCACATGTGGCACAAGGCCGAAAATATGGAGCACAGTGAGGATCCAACTCATTACATATGCGTAATTGTTCTAGCAAGACAAGCCTGATAACCAGTACACCACGACAATGTGCTTCTGTCCCTCGCTTATTTTGGTCAGAAACACTCCGAAGACACCTACCCACGGAAACCCGACGCTGACAACCGAAAATATCAACAGAGGAGCCTGGATTCTGATGTTAACAGCAGAAACTAAGAAACGATAAAAAAATACTACTTCTAATGCTATGGTTTCTCTACAACTATATGCAAGAACGAATCCTACGTATATTGTAGGATTCCGTGACAAAGTCTTTCATCATTTATGTATATCAACAGAGGCGAAAACTTAAATAAATCCTCCTTTTCATTTTAAAATCGCTGTTGACGTTTGCTAAAACTTTTTAAACTGAGTTAAAGTTACTTTAGACGCACATTCGAACAAGGACCGATCCTTTAGGCGGTGTTGTAGTTTCAATCTCACCGTCTTCGAGACGGATGTGAAGAACTTTGGGTAAAAATGGATCAGTCAAACAAGTGATCCGAACTTGCTTGTTTTGCGAATTATAAGTCGTCCCGAGCGACAATGACTGACAATATTCAGTCACCCCCCCACCAAACGAGGGCGTCGTGTGGCACAAGGCCTTTTTAACGTGGGCTCGGCCAAAAATATGCCCATTGAACCCGTATAAACGGGTTCAGGGTCGGTTTACCTCCCCGAAAGAGAATCCACCCTTCGGCGTAGCCTCTCTCAGGTTCATCCCGGCCCAAAAGCAGAGAGCTCAACCGATCTGTCGTTCAAGAGTTGAGCGACAATGACTGACGCTGTTGGAAAATAAATTCAAACCCCAAAGAAAGAACTTTCACGCATTTATATGTGCCATCTGAAAGGATAGATAGTGGCCAAAGAATTAGCGTCATGGGCTTTGGAATCAACGAGCTCAAAGTTCAAATCCCGGCCTCACCTATTGCGTTTAATTACTGCCCTTTTGAAAGGCATGAACCAATCACTTTGCCTCAAAGTTATATAGCAGCTTAGACACGTCTTTAAGCTGTTTTAAGAAAAAGAAAATTCGGAATTAAAAAACGAAATACGTAACCTCTTCACAGTTTACCCAAGCATTTGACACATATTAAGATATGGATACTCATACAAGCCTTAAAACTTAAAGGAACATATCAAAAATGTTTCAGTTTTATATTTAGATATATAGACCAGATAAAATATAGCATGCGGAAAAAACTAAAACATGAAAAAAAAAATATAAAAACATCATATGTATTATTACAGGCGTGGTGGAGTAATGGATAGTGGTTCGTATTGAGGAATCGGAGAGCCGCGTTCGAATTCCACTTGAATCCATTATATTCACTTATGTGCTAATACCGTTGGGAAAAGTGCGAATCCTCTTCTTCTTCCCCCTCTGCTGGACAGATAAGGGTAGATAGCAGAACAGACTAGGTTCTATAGCCTTGGCTAGCAACTGTTCTACTGCGGAAAAAAATGACAACCTTCTGCGGAAAAAATCTGTCTCGTCAGTCATGTATCTTTCGATACATGATCGCCTAAGCGTGTATCCCGCATGGCACATGTTAAGGGGTCCACCCCTTTTTCATACAAGTGGACTCGCCCAGTGTGTACTTGTACTGCTGCCGGCGAATACCCGGGAATTAGAAAGTGATACAGTGAGAGAGTAAGAGTGTGTGGTAACCGCTTTGTAGGAGTCACAGTTGCGAGCAGGTAGACTCAGAAGGAAGTTCTACTTCGATACTGAATTTCCCAGACTGTATATATATTATTATTGCTACTAACCGCATTTCTGGATCTACTAATCGTATTACCAATTGTATTATTACGTCAATACATTTATTTGCTATATTTCATTCCTGCGTTTGTCATTCATTTGAGACCGGATTTCTTCCCGGAATCCATAACAGCACATAACTGATTGACTGAGCGCAGGGATAGAGATTCATTGGATGATGTTTTACAGATTATCAACGCATTATTTTTAAGTAAGAACGAATAATATCTCAGATTGTGTGAGGCTCCTTATCGCCTAAGCGTGTATCACGCATGGTATATAACTGACTGATATTACTTCAAACGTTAATATATGGACACTTCGTATTTTAAATAGACGCCTCATTTTTTATATGTTAAACAACGTGTTTTACGTCTATCGGGGAGCTTCGAAGTGGTGTAGTGGTTAGCAAGCTTGTCTTGCTAGATCAATTACGACTGAGTAGCGAGATCTATCCTCAGTGGGTGCTCCGTACTTTCGGCCTTGTGCCACATCTAATTTACGCTTAGAAAATCATTGGTCATAATTGATGCAGTTTTTTTTTTGGCATATGTACTAGTGAGCTAGCCCAAATGACTTGACTCACTTTATAGTCCACCAATAGAAGGTTAACCAATCAGAAGACGTAGAATATTCAATCCGTTGTGTATAAAGGCGGCCATTTTGTTTACTCTATCCGAATGTCCAGTGCCAGCTTGTCAGGCGAAGAGGGACAGAAGGAAGAACTACGCTCTGCTACTTTACCGGGATATCCACTGCTAACCTGAACTACGCTCCCCTACTGTCTTCGAAATATTCACTGCTAACCTCTGGATTCTATACTCAAAGACGACCGTCATCATGAAAAACAGTATTTATTGCAATAAATTGACCTGTAAAGAAAATGCGTCCCCAAGTAGAAATCTAAAATGATGCCGCTTTCTAGGGTACAACACCATTTGTCGTAATTTGTTGTACTGGTCGGCAACGTAGAAGATCACATCAAGCAATGTTTGAAGGAAAGCATGTCTATTTTATCCAGATTATTTTCTCGAAGGCTTCATATATGCTCAGTTTGTAATCGAAATGGAAACGAAGAAATGTTTTCTTCAAAATTAGATATTTCATATTTAAAATAGACGCCCTATCACACAGACACACACACAGACACACACATACATATATATATATATATATATATATATATATATATATATATATATATATATATATGCATGTTTCATTAAAAAGAAGAGACAAGGTACTATGGTTAAGCTTTCTATTTAATTTTTCTTGTGTTCTGACAAGAGCTTTCTTTTCTGGACAAAGGGTGTGTAAGAACTGTCGAAATGTTTTACATTTCTGAGCTACACGTTTTATTCCTGTCTATATAGAGTCTATAGACTCTATATAGACAGGAATCATATATATATATATATTCATACACGTTTCATTAAATAATATAGACAAGTGTTGTCTATTTATTTTATGTAAATTTTTTCCGTAACTTTTGATAAGTTTAATAACATTATCGTTGAAAGAAGAAAGATATTCACAATAGTGATCCATATTTTTTTTAATACAATCTAAGCTTTCGGCTTACTTAAGCCATTATCAAAGATGTCAATTACAACATATTAAACAATATACGGACAAGACAGTGATGATAGTAAATACAGTGATATGTAAACATTGACAGACTATCATCACTGTCTTGTCCGTATATTATTTAGTGAAACGTGTATGAATGAAAATATGCAGCCTAAATACAAACAATACTCACACACACACACACATATATATATATATATACATATATATATATATATATATATATATATATATATATATATATATATATATATATATATATATAGACTCTATATAGACAGGAATTATACGGAACCGTTATGAAACCTGACATGCTATGACCGTTCAGCCACTGAGAACTTTCGGTTAAGCAAAGCTAGATTTTTTCGACCTATCATATCTGGTCTATATATATATATATATATATATATATATATATATATATATATATATATATATATATATATATATAATGATAATATTAGTGATCAGTGTGGATATCTCCAAAAGGATATAAATCCATGGGAGCTCTATGTTAGAATTAGACCAATAATTATTACTATAAAGGCACAAAAACTAAAGCTTCATGAGGCAATATTTATTTCATTAGGGTCGTAAATATGTATATAAATATATTTTTATGTTTATCCGTTCTTTTTTATAGATACAAACATTAATGACACCTAAAGTAAAAAATGGAAAATCATTAACAGGACTAGAACTTGCAAAACTTGGGATGACCCATGCCCTTTATGCCTCCATGAGAAACTACACATTATTAAGCTTCTAAACAATAAAAACCTATTAAACAACAGGCAAGAATTAACGGTTTTCTGCCGACACAACCGAACTTACACTCTGAATAACTAGCTAAAAACACGCATACAATAAAATAAATTTTAAAATCCATAGCGCATATACATAGTTTTAATAACCTACAAAAATTGATAACCCTTTATGAAGTCGTCAAATAACAAACGTTACGGCCTTTTCATATACACAAATCCCTTTCATAAAGAGATATAATAAAAGAATAAAATAAAAATAAATAAATAAATCTCCGTAGACGCTCAAGCCAGACTATGCGAAAACTTCCCCCGTCGTAAATTTAGCCACCCCCACCTTACCCTGACCCGGCATCTATGAAAGTAACTC
This sequence comes from Acanthosepion lycidas, assembly GCA_963932145.1. Taxonomy (NCBI): domain Eukaryota; kingdom Metazoa; phylum Mollusca; class Cephalopoda; order Sepiida; family Sepiidae; genus Acanthosepion; species Acanthosepion lycidas. The sequence continues at coordinate 78,239,563 of OZ010592.1, read as the reverse complement.
TATACTGATACAAATTATTAACACCCCACCCCTGCCGATTCTAAACAATCCGCCCTTGATGTTACCATGGAAATTTTTGATTTCAATTCTGACCATACTATTAAAACTCGTAAATTTCACAAATAAGTCATTCCCCAAAAAATTTCGCTTGAAGATGGAACAGAGCCTAATCTAACTCAAGTTAATTCAAATATTATTTTGAAGTTTTCGGCTCTTGTTTTGAAACATGAGACCTCTTATGTAGCGAGTTGGAATCATATTTTTAAATAAATAATTATATATATATATATATATATATATATATATATATATATATATATATATATATATATTATGAAATGGACAAAGTCAGATAATTATTATATTAGATCAATTTTAATTTCATTTTTCGTTTCATTTCATTTTTCGTTTCATTTCATTTTTGGAAGTGCTATCTGATGATCCGGCGTCCTTTAAAAGGACTCTGGTGAAATAAATTATAATGGTCCCTTAAAGTGGTCTGTTTTTCTTTTAAATATATATGTATATATCTGTGTGTGTGTGGGGTATTATGTGTGCGTGTGTGATAAATTTAGTTTTACGGTATGCTATATTTAAGGGAAAAATTTCTAAATATTATGGAGAGAGCATATGTAAATATAAAAGTGGACACTGAGATCAACGCTGAACGGCAAACTTTTGTTTTATGCTTGAACACAATTTTTAGGCTACATAAATAACAGACATGGCCTGAAGATCGCGTACTATCTCCTTCATAGACTGTGCGCGTTACATATACATATATATGTGTGTGTGTTGTTTACAAGACAAGACGGACAAATTGTCGTCGAAATTACGCAAAAATAAAAATAATACTGATATCTCATTTTAACAGATGTATATACCAAAATTACAGAAAATCTTGAAATACTAAAAGAGTAAAATTATTCAATAAAATCGCCATTGTTTTTCTGGACGCCATCCAGACGACTTCTGAATCATCTACATCTCTTCTGGACTGTCTCCTCCTTTGAGGTGGTTAATAATCCTTACCTTCAGTTGATTTTAGAAGGAATTTTGTTGGTCTCTCTCTCAAATGCTCCTTACATACAATAATCAAGGGCGTTGCCGTCTGGGGAGTTATGTGACAAGGGCAGATGTAATCGCAGAAGATGATCGTGGAAGAAGATCGAAAGTACCTGGGAAATGGGAAATAAATGTGATTTTAACAGTTATAGCATATTTCCCACATCATTTAATATCAATAAATGGAAGGTTATTCGTGAGTATGAAAGGACTTTTTTAAAAAATTAGCAAATATAATGTCTGTAATTCATTCAATCCGACAAGCCTAAAAGAGAATTTGCTGCCGAAATACACACATATACCATCTTATATATATATATATATATATATATATATATATATATATATATATATATACACCTACTTATATATAGATAGATAGATACCTACTTATATATATATATATATATGTATGTATATATATATATATATATATATATATATATATATATATATATATATATATATATATATATATATAGATAGATAGATAGATGGATAGATAGATACCTACTTATATATATATATATATATATATATATATATATATATATATATATAGATAGATAGATAGATAGATAGATACCTACTTATATATGTAGATAGATAGATAGATACCTACTTATGTAAGCAAATATATGGATATAGATCCGACAGTATGAAGAAAAATATACGGGAAAAAAAACAACAAACAAAACGAGATTAATGCTCGACAAGCGTACATATAAATTTTAGATCAAAATAGAATTCTTTTCATTTTTCATTTTTCATTCAAAATACTCAAATTTTAGGAATACGTTTTCACAGCGTCGCCCACGTGACGACAACGTGACCATGTTTTAAACGGAACGCTGATCATATAAAACTTTCAGTTATCTGTTTGAATAAGTCTTGTTCTTATGCCCATCGTCTTTGTCATGTTGAATTGATAATGTTAATTATATTTTATGAATATGTCCTGAAGATGGTTTATTAGACCGAAACGTCTGACGTTGACATTATATTAACATTAAAACAGCACAATTGTATATAAGGATTTTTGTTTGTTTTTTTTCCGTATATTTTTCTTCATACTGTCGGATCTATATCCATATATTTGCTTACACACACACACACACACACACACACACACATATATATATATATATATATATATATATATATATATATATAGATAGAATGATAGGTACCTACTTATATATATATATATATAAATATATATATATAGATAGATACCTACTTATATATGTAGATAGATAGATACATAGATACCTACTTATATCTATATATCTATTTCTATATCTATCTATCTATCTATCTATATATATATATATATATATGTATATATAGATAGATAGATACCTACCCATATATATACACACCTACTTATACATATGTATGTATATATATATATATATATATATATATATATATATAGATAGATAGATAGATAGATAGATACCTACTATCAATCTATATATATATAAAAGTACATATCTATCTATCTATCTATCTATTTATCTATCTATCTATATATATATATATATATATATATATATATATATATATAGATAGATAGATAGATAGATAGATACGTACTTTTATATATATATATATATAGATAGATAGATAGATACCTACTATCAATCTATATATATATAAAAGTACATATCTATCTATCTATCTATCTATATATATATATATATATAGATAGATAGATAGATAGATACGTACTTTTATATATATATATATAGATTGATAGATAGATACCTACTTATATATATATATATATATAGATAGATATATAGATATATAGATAGATAGATATCTACTTATATATATATATATATATATATATATATATATATATATAGATAGATAGATAGATATAGAAAATATGCACGAAAAAGTACACACTTGCACACATAGACACATGACATTACACATCGGCATTGGCATAAACTAAATAAACATAATATAAACATAAATATTTTTATAAGAAACAATGGCGTAAGGACATAAATAAAACTCGATTTAATTAACATGTATAACACCGACTCAAACGCAAAGCGGCATTTGCAATGAAACAACTTTTAAAGTCCGACAAGACATGTCCACCCAATTACTTGCCTCATACACAACGTTCTACGGATAAACTCGTACAATCTCAGATTTATGAAACTCATACAAACGTGTAGACACTGTATACGTATAGTCGATACACGACCCACGCCCACCGATCACCTACATTCCCCGACTAACCCAGGCTAAGAACATATCTACATTTCCTTTTAATGTTACATTTACACACCGCACGCACCGTCTGTGCAAGATGGTATGAACGCGGCTAAAATGCGCATATCTGTACAGTTACGGATACATATGTCTGCATGTGTGAGGTGTCTCTGGTAAACTTCCCGCCATTAACATCTCACGGGAGTCACGTCAGAAGGCGCCAGGTCATATCAGGGGAGGTAACTGTGTATTAATTATTTCCCGGCTCTCGGCCGCGATCCCATTAATAAAACATAAATCATGCTACAAACGGTGCGCTCAAAGCAAATGCAGAATCTAACGGGGAATATATTACTACGAAATTGACATCTTAGACCAAATAGGACGACGAGAAAAATAACAGTAAGACACACACAGTGACGACAAAGGAAAAAAGAAAATAAAAATAAAAAGAATAATAACATTAGGCGAAAAGGAAAAGAAATCGAAAGAGAAAATTAATGGAACATACCAGAATATTAATAGAAAAAGCAAAAAAAAATATTAATAAGAAAAATATATGAATAGAAAAGAAAAAAAAAGTAAAAATTAATGAAGGAAAATAAAATATGAATATAAAAGCCTTAGAAAATAAATTAAATTTCTTTTAATAAAGTACATGAAACATATTTCTTTTAACAATAATATTTACACTGTACGAGGCTCAAGAGCCACTCAAGGTAGATGGTTACAGAGCAAGAGGCACAGATTGTTGGGATATATGGAAACGGTAAAGATTAAGACTTGAGAAGGTTATGATTATAGCGATCGGTTACGCATCCTCTTGGGACTCCACAAAGAATTGGTTTATAGGAAGAATCTACTCAATTGGAAGTTACATCAGAGGAATACAAAGAGAATATATGAGTGGTTCACGAAAATTTGCGTAGGAGGGAGAGTCTTAGACATGAACCGGTGGAACTAAAGAATGTAATTTATCTCAACACTTTGGAAATAGTAATAATCGGGTAGTAGGTGAAAAATACATCATCACCAACAGAGACGCTTAGACATTTTTGGATACTATCGAGACTGGAAAGTGAAGACTGTGTAGCTTCTGGGTTCTGTTAATATATAGCAGCAATACTGTACTTTCGACCGGTTCTGCTTCTTGTCAACACACACACACACACACATACATATATATATATATTAGGTTGGTGCAAAAATAATGACGTAATAATGTCGTTTTTTGACGTAACGTCAAAAAACGACATTATTACGTCATTATTTTTGCACCAACCTAATATATATATATATATATATAAAATATTTTTAACAATATCAAGAGCCACTCGAGGTAGATGATTACTGAGGAATAGGTAGAGTTTATGGGGATATATGGAAAATATAACGATTAAGCCTGGACTTGAAAAGATTAAGATTAAAGTGATTGATGAAGCATCATCTTGGGAGTTGTTTCCACAAAGAAGTGGCTTATAGGAAGAATCTGCTCGATTGGAACTTACATCTCACCAATGGAATACCAAGGGAATACAAGTGGTTTGCAACAATTTGCGTAGCATGGCGGGTCTTAGACGTGAACTGGTGGAACTAAAGAATGTACTTCATCTCAACACTTTGGAAATAGTAATAAAGCAGCGATGATTCGTCTGCGCGAATCGGATTGTAGGCGGTAAATACTTCATCACCCACAGGGACGCTTAGACACTTGTGGATACTATCGAGACTGGAAATCGAAGACTCTGTAGCTTCTGCTCATAATATAGCAGCAGTACTGAATTTTCGACTGGAACTGATTCTTGCTGAGGTAGAAGATAAGATCAGGAGACAGATAGTTACTGGAGCTCTACAGGATAATCGGACCATTTTTTATTATCCGAGGCGAGGGATCATATGTAATAGTTTAACTTGATGTCCGGATTGAGCGTAAAGTATAAAAAAAAGAAAAAGAGAAAAAAAAAAACATGGAAAAGAAGAATGAAAAAAAAAACAAATTGCTTGAGATTGGGGGAGATGTAACAAGACAAATATACGAATAGAAACAGTAATTGGGGAAAATACAAAAAGGAAAATATATTTTTAAGAATTTTTATTCTTACAATTATAAGTTTTTATATAATTATAAATAGTTTTTAATTTGACATACTTGGGAAGTTTGTTAGAAAAATCACGAACTTATACTGGCAGCCAAGCACCTCCATCGAGACAAAGGGTGTGAAAGAGAAAGGGAAGACCTTAGTGAGGAGCGGGCAATAAACGAACAATGTTCAGGAAGACAGAAGATACCGATTGACATTGCATTTAAATTTTTGAAGATCGTAAGTGGCAAGGAAACAATCAATCAGAAAGGCGATTCACAGGTGGAAAGTGTGAGAAAACAAACTGTTAGAATAGAAGAGGTGGTTACATCAAGCTAGTTCAATAGTAAAACGGATGGGGCCTAGCTGCCACTCTAGTAGCAGGTTTCACTTCATGCAGTCGAGGCACTAAGGAAAGAGTCTCATCAGAACAGTTGCCATGAAAATATTTTTAGGAGAGACGGACGGAAACAACGTCATCAAGAGATTGAGGTCGAGCTGCCTGGTCAGGATCGGTTACATTACAGGTCCTTCTTTTGAATTTTGTCAAGAATTTCGAGATATATAGCAGTAGCACCAGTATTCAATGCCGGGACGGAGGGTAGATTTATAAACGGACATGATGCAATTAAACAGAGAAAGTATATATATATATATATATATATATATATATATATATATATATATATATATATATATATATATATATATATATATATTAAGAAATGGACAAAGTCCGGCAATTTATTTATTAAAGACATTTTTATGTTTAACGTTCTTTTTATAGATACAAGTAGTTAAGTAAATGCTCTGTTTATAATAAACAGTATTAAATAACATTTACCGGCCTGAATGTTCGAGAAATTTTCATAGAAAATATTCGTCCTTTGACAGGATTCAAACCTGCATCCTATACGGAACCGCCATTTAGCTTGACGTGCCTAACCGCTCGGCCACAAAATCCGTAAGTCGTAAGAATCACTGAAAAACCCTTTGAGTCATTTAGATAAAAAGATAGCAGATTAAAATCGTTTTTTGTTCGACCCACTGTCTTCCCAAATGAACAATGGTAGGAGGAAAAACTACATTCTGGCCTTCAGTAATTGTACCAAGATTCATATTCTGTCTTCCATCTTCAAAGTCCATTCAAGTACCATCAAGAGAACGGTAAATAAGTTTAAAAAAGAGGGAACTGGGGAGAGGAAAAATGGATCAGGAAGTCACAACAAGAAGAAGGATAATCATTTCAACTTAGAGCTAAAGAGATCAATTAGAAAAGATCCAACTCAATTCATAACACGTTTGGAACGTGAGAGAAGAGGTTTTATCTATGACAGTGCAAAGAGCTGCGAAAAAAGTCGTGAAAATGAAATCGTAAGTGCAACGTGTGAGGCAACTTGTTACTCCAGGACAGAAAGTTGCAGGATTATAGAGGGCGAATATCATCTTGAATAAGTTGGAAAATGGCCCTGGAATAACACACACAGACACACACACACTGACACACACATACACACACACACACACACATATATATATATATGAATAAATATAGTCTCAAGGTGTGCTATATTTATGGGATAAAGTGCTCAATATCAGAGAGATAGAGCATGTGTAAATATAAAAGTGAACATATTAGGTTGGTGCAAAAATAATGACGTAATAATGTCGTTTTTGACGTTAAAAAATAAGTCAAAAACGACATTATTACGTCATTATTTTTGCACCAACCTAATAGAAGTAAAAACTTAGAGGCGACAGTCTGTTTCATGCTATATGCAATCTTCAGGCCTGACGATTGCATATAGCATGAAACAGACTGTCGCCTCTAAGTGTTGACTTATATGTTCACTTTTATATTTATATATGTATATATATATATTTGAACTTTATTTCAATACTTCATCAAATGTCAATCCTTATCTATGATTAATTAATGGGAAACATGTCATTTTCGTTTATGATCGATTTCATCACGATTCTTCTGTTAGGGTTTGAGAGCAATTATACATTCTTAATGCTCAACGCCATGTTCAGTAGTGTTATAAAAAAAACCCCGGAGAATTCCAGTAAGATGTCTTTAATCATTCCTAAGAAACAACGGTTCAGAGCTTAATCTAACAATTGGACAATTTTTTATACGATGTGAACAATTTTACACTCGGAATATATCGTTAGATATAATCGTTCTTTCTTTTACTCGTGTTCTTCGAATGATCTCAAAGAATAATCTTTCGCAGCATTTTTTGCTTCTTAATAAATTTGGTCATCCTGTGAAACTCTTGTCTAACGTTACTGAAACTTTAGTTCAGTTGAGACACCATTTGAGATGGAATGCCAAGGAGACAAGAATGAGCATATCCGGTATCTTCTCTGCTTTTAAGCCCACATGAACACCATTCTTTAGGGCGACCAGTTGATACATTTGTAGCTAGGACACATGTTTCTTCCAAGGAGACGAATCACCCTCATTGCCTTCCTGTTCCAAACATATACAGATCCACTCAGGCAGCTTTTTCCTCCCAAGAACTCTCATCTTGTGGAACAGACTCCTGCGTCGGTAATTCCCTAAAGATTACGATCTTATTCTGTTCAAATCAAGTGTTAGTCGTTCCTCTTTCATTACTCACCAATTTCGATTAACTCCTCTTTCATTCCTATAATACAACTCATTTATCATAATCTTTTTACAGTATCCCTCTTTTAATTAAGCGTCGATGGAGCCCAGTATTACGTGGATTTTAACATCAACGGGTCAGAGGGAAAAGACCTTGAATAAATTAATGACAGAGCTGGGGGAGTAGGAACACTGTTAAAGAGACAAATATTGTTTAGTGCTACAAGGGACAGGAAGACAAGGAAAGCCATGACCGCCCACATCTTGATGGGACAAGGTAAATAAAATAATCACTATAAAAATTTGGCCGGCTCGCTGTTGAGTAGCGGTTAGCAAGCTAGTCTAATTAGATAGGCTTTAGAATGTTCAATCGTCATTAGGAGCTCAAGGAGAGTGTCCTTGTGCCAAACTAAATGAAAACGTAGGAGGTACGAATTCATTATGAAAATTTCTGCAAGAAAAATCAAAAGAGTAAGAATATAGTCAAAGATAGAACACGACAGAAGAGAAAATTTTTAAGCGGGGAAAAATGTTTTCTTATGTGTGCCGTGTCCCTTCAGGAAGTTGGCGATCATGGCTCTCCACATTGAAAATATCGATGAAAAGATATAGTACTAGTAGTAGTAGTAGTAGTAGTAGAAGAAGAAGAAGAAAAATAAGAAGGAGAAAAAGAAAAGAAGAAAGAAGAGGAGGAGAAGTTGAAGAAGAAGGAGAAAAGAAAGAAGTTGTAGAAGATGAAGACGACATAGAAAAATAAGAACAAGAAGGAGAAAAAGAAGAAGACGAAGAAGAACAGAAGAAGAAAGAGAAGACAACGAAGAAGAAAAAAAGCAGAAAAGGAGGATAAAAAGAAGGAGAATAATAAGACAAAGAAGAAAAAGCAGAAGAGAAAAGGAGAAGAAGACAAAGAAGAAGAAAGAGAAAAAGAAATATAAGGACAAAATGAAGAAGAGAAAGAAGAAGAAAAAGAAAAAGAAGAAGGAAAAGAAGAAGAAAAATGCGAAGAGGAAGGAGACTGAATCATTGTACGAAAATTAATAAGATTAAAAGCAAGTAAATCAGAAATAATTATCCAACCACAGACAGCCATTATTAAAGCGACACACAGACAAACAAGAAAACGTCTTCGAAACCTGCATCCATTTTTCTTTGCAAACACAAATATATAGGCATTAAAAAAAAAACGATCGAAACTATAGAAATGCGTCTTCTTTTCCGCGCACACACGTACACAGTGACTTCAAACCAGAGACATGATCAACTTACAGAATTACAAGGGCGGGTCAATAAATTATGAAGCTTGCTGAATCTAGATTTGAAATTTTCATTGTATGATATTCGAACTATTTCATTAAAAGAAAAGTGTCGAAGAAATGTTTTAGAATAGATTATTCAACATTTTCTATATGAGGTATTGTAACTATTTATACTATGTATATTATTAGCATATTGTTATCATTTTTATTGCTATATTCACGACGTTTCGGCCGTTGTACGCCCCGGACTTAGTCAGGTGATATTTCTTGAACTTTTAAACCAAACCACTGTTTTAATTCTTCGTGACATGTCTTAGGATATCTCGGTTTTAGTTGTTACCTCTTGATAACTGACTTCTTTAGGTTTTTTGTTCCTGTTGCCGTGGCCAGGGATTTAAACTCACAACACTTCGGATCGGGTGATTTTTTCAATCAATCAACCACTTTTATACACTGGGTGATGTGTGAAGATTGTAAAACGCTTTCGGGATATCTAAAGCGGTTTTTGAGCGATAGCGTAGTGGATATAGGGAATGGTTAAATATGTGTTGTCGTCGTTTAGGAGTCGTGACTTCAATCAATGTGATATAAAGTTGAGCGTGTTTGACTTTTTGATCAGTCCCATGAACGAGCAAAATTACACACCTTGTCTCCCTGTAAGAGTTAGTTCAATTCTTAAGCCAGGTGATACAGTCTCAGACTCACTTGTATTCCTAGACACGTACAGTTAACACAATTAGATTAAATGACATATTCAGCTCAAAATATTGCCCGCTTCAGCATACACCTGAGGAAAGAAGGAGGACGCAATGATCGAAACGTTGCAATAACAACAGAATGAATATATTAGTCCGGCTATAAACATTGCAACTATGTTTTAATCGAATTCACCCCAAGCAGCGCAATAGGGTCAGGAAGAAAGAAGGGGTTACTAGGTGTGGACGAATTAGGAAAAACAAACATTACTCTGGAGCGAGAACACCAGGATCAGGAAGACAGTACATATCGATTGATATTGCATTTAAACTTTTTGAAGATTAAATTTGACTGGAAAGGGTGGAGCCGGAAGAAAGTTCTTATTGACATGGCAGTCTCTACAAATTGTAATGTATCTTTGAAGATCTTAAAAAAAAACGATGAAAATAAATTGATCTTTAAGTAGAAATCTCAAGAAAGTTGCACATACGGAAATCAATAATTACAGATGTAGTTGGAGTCCTCGATTTCATTGGAAAGGTTCCTGTAGACTCAGTGAAGGGATTCTTGGTAACCCATGCCATAAAGAAATATTAAATTGTACTCAAAAGTACAGCTCACAAATTACGATGAGCTTTATCTGTACAAAATGTATGTGAACTTAGTTTTTTGTCTTGTTTTGTTTTTTTTTTGCATAAATGATCAGTGGGAAATATCATGAAGCCATTTCTGGTTTGGACCCTAAAAGTATAAACATAATTGAAAGGAAGTAATAATAATAATAATAATAATAATAATAATAATAATAATAATAATAATAATAATGTTGATGATGATGATGATGATGATGATGATGATGATGATAATAATAGGTTTCAACATTCTTAATCATAACTAGTCCATAGCTGACATTAAACGAATGGACGCTAAAACGAGAAAACTTCTCACTTGCTGATGTTGATCGTCTGTATGTGCCCAGATCCGAAAGAGGTAGAGGATTAGTTCAACTAGAACTGTCTTACAAAACTACACAAGAGCTGGAAACTTCAGAAGACTGGATGATGATATGTGTCAAAAAACATGAAAGTTGTAAGCAACTTTATTCCGTAATAAAGCCAACACATTCAAAATGTCGTTTCAAATGAGTGAAGAAGTACAAGTAAAGCCCAATACACCGAGTGAAGTTACAAAATACTTAAAAAAAGAAATCTAAAGCAAATGCAACCGACCAGATACAGAAACGATGGCAAGATAAACCGCTTCATGGTCAATACTCTGTCCGTACCAAGCAAATAGATCTAGACAAACCCCATATCCATCAGTGGCTACGTAGTGCATCGTTAAAAGCTGCAATCGAAGATTTTATTCTTCGGTACAGGTCCAATGTTTGTTTACTAATAATTATCAAACACGCATACTAAAAAATTGCGTTAGCACAAATTGCAGATTCTGTGATAAATGTCCAGAAACAATTGACCATCTTTTATCAGATTGCACGGTATTTCTAGCCAGTAACTTTAAAACACGGCATGACAGAGTGCTCCAATATCTGCACTAGAAAATCTGCAACTTCTACGGGAAGGAAACTGAAAGAAATTGGTATGAGCACCACTCAGACCTGGTTACGGAGATAGGGCCTGTAAAAATTTTATGGGAATGTACAATACACACGGACAGAATAATCAAAGCTAATTGCCCTGACATAGCTATTATTATTGCAGACTGCAATGTATCGTTGAAGATCTTCAAAAAGCTATCAAAATACAAGGACTTTGAAATGTGGCGCATAGAAACGTCAACAATCCCGGTTGTAGTTGGAGCCCTCGGATTGACTGGAAAGAGATTCCTAGAAACTCATTGAATGGGATTCCTGGAAAAACAAAAAAAAATGTTCTCACGAGTACAGCCCATGCCTTACGAAGGGCTTTATCTATGTTGGTGTGTGTGTGTGTGTGTGTGTGTGTGGTTTGTTTTTTTAATTGCTCAATGGAAAATGTCATGATGCCATTTCTAACCTTAAGTCACTCGGAAAGAAATGAGTATACAACAGAAATGAAAGGAAATATAATAATAATAATAATAATAATAATAATAATAATAATAATGCGATGATAAAAATAATGATGATGATGATGATAATGATGATGATGACAATAATAATAATAATAATAATAATGATAATAATGATGTTGATGATGATGATGATGATGACAATAATAATAATAATAATAATAATAATGCGATGATAAAAATAATGATGATGATGATGATAATGATGATGATGACAATAATAATAATAATAATAATGATAATAATGATGTTGATGATGATGATGATGATGATGACAATAATAATAATAATAATAATAATAATAATAATAATAATAATAATGATAATAATAATGATGCGATGATAAAAATAATGATGATGATGATGATAATGATGATGATGACAATAATAATAATAATAATAATAATGATAATAATGATGTTGATGATGATGATGATGATGATGATGACAATAATAATAATAATAATAATAATAATAATAATGATGCGATGATAAAAATAATGATGATGATGATGATAATGATGATGATGACAATAATAATAATAATAATAATAATGATAATAATGATGTTGATGATGATGATGATGATGATGACAATAATAATAATAATAATAATAATAATAATAATAATAATGATAATAATAATATTTCGAGGTATCCTCTTTATTTTCGATGTCATAATTAACTTTCCATTATGATTATTCAACAGGTCAGATTATTCGAGTTGATTATTTCTGTTGTGTTTTAATCATCAATTCAAGATATTCTTCTGATTTGAAATGAAGAGCACCCCCCACCCTCATGCCTCTTTCTATTTATCTTTTATTTCTATTCTGATCTAATTGTCTATATTCATTTAGAAGATTTCGCTTCCTGTCTTGAACTCTCTACTCACATTTGGCATTTTATCTGAAGTCGTTTGTTTTAATGAACATCTATCGACCTGGTACCAGCTTCTGCATTTTCAGATACCCTTTGCTAAACTATGTCCAGGTCATTTGGTTCGGTAATATTTTTGTGTCTTGAATTCGTCTACGTGTTGATTTTAATTCTATTTTTGGCTCGTAATTTAGCGTTTTCTCCTCCGATATCTCGTGACCTTTCTCTGCTGTCTTGCAGTTTCTGGCCTCCTGATTAACCTCCCTTTACTATGCAGTGTGCGTTTTGTTATGCTTTTAATAGTCGTCTTACAACACTCTACAATTATTATAAATATTACCGCGTGAGATGGAGTGAGTGAGGGAGGTGGAGAGAGAGAGTGAGAGAGAGAGAAGCATGATAAATACGCAACGTTAGTGTAAAAATGCACACGAGTTCCAAGAATATACCAGCAACACAACTCACAGCTATATATATATATATATATATATATATATATATATATATGTGTGTGTGTGTGTGTGTGTGTGTGTTTGTTTGTGTGTGAAAATATATAGAAAATAGGAAAGAACTGGTTAGGTAAATAATCCAAAGTATTTTTGTTATCATTTTTTAAAAAATAGTGCTCGATACAAAAGTAGAATATAAATATAATTATTTATTTAAAAATATGATTCCAACACACTACATAAGAGTTCTCATGTTTCAAAACAAGAGCCGAAAATTTCAATATAATTATTTGAATTAAATTGAATTAAAGTACTAAGCTCTGTTCCATCTTCGAGCGAAATTTTTTTTTGAATAACTTATTTCTGAAATTTACGTGTTTTAATAGCAGATTCATTATTGAAATCAAAATTTCCATGGTCACGGCCAGCGCGATTGTTCATATAAAGAAGGGGGCATGGTGTTAATAATTTGTATCAGTATAGAGTTACATTCATAGATGTCAAGTCAGGTTAAGGTTGGGGTGTCTAAATTTAAAACGGAAGATGATTTCGTCTAGTCTGGTTTATGTGTCCATGGAGATTTATTTATTTTTTTTATTTTATTTTTTCTGAAAGGGTTTTGTGTATATATATATAAAAAAAAATGTCGTAACATTTGTTTTTTGACGACTTCATAAAGGGTTAACTTTTTGTAGGGTATTTAAGCTATTTATTAGGACTATGGATTAAAAAAAATATATGCTAATTATTCAATGCAAAGATTTGATGATGTCGGTAAAAACCGTTAACTCATGTCTATTGTTTAATAGATTTTTATTATTTAGAAACTTAATAATGTTTAGTTTCTCATGTAGGCATAAAGGGCATGGGTCATCCCAAGTTTTACAAGTTCTAGTTTTGTTTATAATTTTCCATTTTACTTTTCGTGTTTTATTCATTTCCTTCAAATGCCAAAAATACCAAAAATATTTAGATAGAGATGTCTTTTTGGCATTTGAAGGACATGGATAATATATATATATAAATATATATATATATATATATATATATATATATATATATGTGTGTGTGTGTGTGTGATAGTGTGTGTATGTATATATATATATATATATATATATATATATATATATATATATAGATAGATAGATAGATAGATAGATATGCAGCGGACTTCACCACATTAATTTATCATCAGATTAGGAAACTAAACTGACGTGGGAAAGGATAAGCATAAAATATATATTTAACAAGATGTACAATATCAAACAACGATGTGAAAGAAAGCAAGCATTTAAGTAAGAAAAGGTTGAATAAAACAAGAGTTGTCTCTTTAACTGTTATTTTTGTATTTCAAAGTTAACTGGAAGAAAGTTTATGATGACTCAGAAGATTTTGCTGTGTAAGAAAAGATTATGTGAGTGAGAAGGTTGGCGCATGGTTTCAACTGTCGTTGATTCGTTTGGCAGCTAAATTCTCACTAATTTGCTAAGAAAAATTCTTGCTTGTATAAGTGACTATACTCGAGGCGGGGAGAGTTATTCTTCACGTGCAGACGATGTGATTGGTTGCCATTGACCAATTAGCGAGCGAGTTTTTGGGAGACTTAAGAAAGCTTTTGGGACCCGTTTCTCCCAAAATAGAGCGATTACAAAATTGTCGCAATGCTGCGATTTGTAAATTGTCTATAATAACGTAGTGGTGATTTATTAATCAATGAATGCTTGTCGTTATTTGTGATTTGTATTTGTGTATGTATGTGTGTGCGATATAGATCGGCACAGAGAGATAGATAATTTCGATCCCGTCTTGAGGCAATCGGATGTCTTGCCACACTGATGAGCTGTGATACATCAAAACAGGCGTGTATGTATGTGACTATATTACGCTCTCTTTATTCGATCAACCACTATAGAGAAAAGGGTAATTTCAAAACAGTAGGTGTCGTTGCTATTAACGCATCTCTTTTCATTAATGAATTGAGCACTCTGGCATTTGTATACATCCGTACGTAATACGTTAAAATGTCCCTTTCTTTGCCGTGCAACTATAGCTCAGGGGTAGGATCTCTCACTGATGCCAAAGAATGAAAACGCGACTTGAAACGGAAAGAAGAAAAAGACATAAAAAGAAAAGCCTGTAATAATAGAGAAAGAAAGAAGGAAAGAAAGAAAAAAGAAAGAATGAAAACGCGAAGTGAAACAGGAAAGAAAGAAACCTTGAAAGATATAGAATAAAAGAGAATATTCTGGAAGGAAGAAAGAAAAAAAAAGAATGGATTAATCTATGAATGGAAACGTCACATGAAACAGAATGAAGAAAGGAAACAATAAGAAAGACATATAATACAAAGGAATGTCATGAAAGAAAGAAAGAAAGAATGAGTGCAAACGTGTCATGAAACAGAAGAAAGAAAAAAGCAAAAAGAAAGGGAATGTCAGAACAGAGAGAAAGAAAGATTGAAACAATAAATAGAAAGGCGATTTGAAACGGGAAAGAAGAAAGTAAAGCAAGAAAAAAGTTATATATAATTTTTTTGTCTATTTTTAATAGGATAATCTCTTAATTACGGACAATTTTCTTAGTATTCTTATTAAAGAAAGGAATAGAATATCACAATCAAATGCATTCTAAGTATAAACAGGACAAAAATACCATAAAAAAAAACTATTAAATACTAATATATCCATCACAGATCCTAGTAAAAAAAATAAAATTAATTGTGCATTATATTAAATGCAATATATCCAACTTAATCATTATTAATGTCTCCTCCCCACCAACTAACGTGTTGCAGAAAACCAACATTTTATATAAATTTAAATGTCCCTTGGGAGATTGTATCTCCAACAGAAAAAATAATATATAACATTACTATGTTGTCTCGAAGGCTGAGTTTTCATTTGAATGATGCATTTAACATCTCTCAGCATTTACAATAGCATCTTTGTCCACTTTCGCAATTAACGAAAATTCTTGTTAAAAATACATTTTCATGAAAATTATAAACATAAGTTAAAAATTCTTGAAGCTATCTATATTAAAAATTGGAACTAAGCCTTAATACAATTTATAAATATTGCACAAATATTTTAAATTATATGTAAATGATTTTAAATTATATTCAAATTATCTAATTTTAAATTGATGGTCTTAAATAGTTTCTTTTATAAAAAAAAATTAGAGATTTCAATAATTTAGTTACCTCACGTGACGTTTATTCATCAAATTTTTAAAAATCGTACAGTCAAAAGCTTAGCGTTATTCACTTCACAAGAAAAAGATTATTTTTCAGATGAACAGAACAATTTTGTCTTTGAAAAAAATAACCCTGATGATGACATTGTGCTAAAGTCGAAAGTACTAGAAATAAAACGAATGCACACCAACATTTTTCTTCCTGAGAGGATCCTATTATAAATAATTAGACAGAACTTCTCTGAATTATTTAATGGGACATGTCTTAATGAAAACATGCTGCCAAGATACACGCAATACATATATATATATATATATATATATATATATATATATATATATATATATATATATATGCATGTTTCATTAAAAAACGACAGATAAGGTATATATTAACTGCATCCACCAGCAAAAAAAGACTAAAAATAATGGAAGCTTTAATAATAAAAAAGAAAAAGCCAACTGTTAACAATATTAAATACGAACAAGGCCACAATGTGCTAAACGTATTCGGAAATTAAAAACATCCCTACCACACACTAAGACATACACATAATGCACACACGCAATTAAGCTGAAAAATCGAATCATCCTTGATAATGGCTAAAGGTATATCCAAAAGCGCTCGGAAATATAAAACATTTAGACAGTTCATTCACCCCCTTTGTCCAGAAAAGAGAGCTCTTGTTCAAACACAAGAAAAATTAAATAAAAAGCTTAACCGTAGTACCTTGTCTGTCGTTTTTAATAAGACATGCATAAAGGAAGGATTGCTGCCTAAATATACAACTATATATATATATATATATATATATATATATATATATATATAATTATTTGTTTAGACAGTTTATCTTTCTTCAAGCATGTTTGAATAATCTAGGCGTATTATGTCTATTTTATTTTAATCTTCTCAAGTTCACGCATTAAAGTTGGTACAAAACTGATTAAAAAAAAGACGTCGTCATTATTCTTATAGTTTTTATTTTCCCAAGAACTTTCAATTTCATCCAAGATCATCTTCCGTGGTGAATTGCTAAGACAAAGAATTTATCCATTTGACAGTTATGAAGACGTTCGGTTAATTAAAAATAAAGTAGGCTGAAATTGATATTCTACACCAGTCATTATCCCAAATAGAAGTTGATAAATAGAACTTCACTCAAACTTAATAAACTTCTCAAAGTAGAAAGACAAAAAAAATTCTCACTCCTCGCAATAACTATAACAATATCCCAACAACAAAAAACAAAAACAAAACTCAAAGCTGCAAAAAAAAAGAATGAAAAACTGTCATAATATCGTTATTAGATGAGCCGATATAGATAATACATACTCAATTTTAAAACACCTCATCTGTCTCTCTCTCTATCTATCTATCTATCTATCTATCTATATATATATATATATATATATATATATATATATATATATATATATATATCATAATTCAGAGTCAAATTGTCTCGCTGTATCACACCTGTTCAGTGTGGCTAGACATCCGATCGCTTCAAGCCGGGACCGAAACACGACCTATTTGGCATTAGTGGGAGATTCCAACCCCTACGCTGTCGTCGTCCGGCAGAGAGAAAGGCGAATTTTTGCGTATTTATTTTTTCATAAACATGCCAGTTATCTAGAGAACTCAATCCGGCTGGAGAGTCTTGGATTATCAGCAGTAATAGTGCCCAAGGTGCTCGAAAGAATTATTTTTCGGGAGCGAATATATATATATATATATATATATAGAATTGCAAATTAAAAAAATAATAATGTTCTTTTATGAAAGTATTTATTTATTTGTATATATATTTGATATTTCAGATTGGCCTCAATCTTACTTCAGAAATAACTGTTTTTTTTACAAGCAGCGTCCGTCGCGAGATGCGGACGTCACGTGATATGGGACGAATATTCCTAACGTAAATCTAACTGTAATAATATCTTAGATGTTGAAATAAGAAATAACATTTTTTTAACTATATCTAAAAAATGTTTAACTATTGAAATATTTATAAAGATTTAAAATACCCAAAACCAAGGTTAAGCAGATCAGTTTCCAGGAAACCGACAGCCCGACACCGGCACATGAGATTTGATTATAGTGGTGAAGACCTCGTGCAGGACCATCCACACATTTTGGAGGGACGAATACAGAGACCTGGTGCACCGAATGCCACGAGGTTCTCAAACGACCCTCCGCAGGTTTTGAATTGATTTTATAGATACAAGTATTTAAATAAATGCTCTGTTTAAACAGAGCATTTACTTAAATACTTGTATCTATAAAAGAATGTTAAACATAAAAATGTCTTTAATATATATATATATATATATATATATATATATATATATATATATATATATATATATATATATATATATAATGGGCACTGGTAGAGTGTTTAGAACGTTCGCATTCTGACCATTTGTCGATTTGTCAGGAAGGAGACTTCTTAATGTTATCGAAATTGAGGGGTCAATCCCAACGTGAAGCGCTTTTGGAAAGAGCCTGAAAACCATACCACGGGTTGACCCAGGCCTTGTGAGTGAAATTGGGTAGACGGAACTCTTGAGGGTCATCGATAGCTGTGCTAGCACGAAGACACAAGTCATCGTGGCCGAGGGCTAAAGCGTGATGGCTTGTTCCAATTGTTAATCACGCTCTTTCCTAGAAACTGTAACTAAGGTCTGATCATTATAGTTGTAGTATGAACTATAGGCGCCTGAGCAAGCGTCTGCAATAGGGATTGGCTACCTACCCTAGTACACGGCTATCCTCGAATACGAGTGGCCACATATACATATACATATATATATGGCTAATATATATAAAGCGCGCGCGCACACACAGACAGACACACACACACATATATATATATATAGTTGATATATATATATATATATATATATATATATATATATTAGCGATATATATATATATATATATATATATATATATATATATATATATATATATTATTCGTTTCACCCCAAGAAAGGCAGCGAAGCCACTATTACGCAGGTGGCTCCAACGAGTGAAAATAAAAGAGAAGACTGAGTATAGAGTGTGGTTGTTGCAGAAAGGAAGAAATATGAACGGGGTCCCAGAAGAAAGAAGATGGCGATTGACTTTTCATTTAAATTTTGGAAGATTTTAGGGAAGCACTGAAACGAAAGAGAATTACCACAGGTGGGAAATGGGAGAAAGGAAACTGTAGGCCTAGTAGTGAGGGTTGGATTTAGCTATTTTAACAGTAAAAGTATGGAGCCTAATAGCATCGATGAGAATGTGACTGAAGTCGAAATACCAAGACAAGATTTCTTATATTACATGCCATTCATTAGATTATGTCAAGAATCTCGAGATGTACACTTTAAATCAAAATTATGGTCATACCAATTTCAATGAAAAACAATGCAGAGGGTGTATTGATTTGTACAGTGTGTCCCAAAAGTTACATTACTATTGATAACCGTGTAAATTTTATATTTCTTTACGAAATAGAATCATGTTTCCGTATGTGACAAAAAATTAAGAGATTTTATTGATCGAATTATAGACGATGAAGTCATATAAATTTTCTCAGGTTGCTATTTCACAAGTGTATGTTTTCCCTGGTTGCTATTTCACAAGTATATGTTTTCCCTGGTTGCTATTTCACAAGTGTATGTTTTACCTGGTTGCTATTTCACAAGTGTATGTTTTCCCTGGTTGCTATTTCACAAGCATATGTTTTCCCTGGTTGCTATTTCACAAGTGTATGTTTTCCCTGGTTGCTATTTCACAAGTATATGTTTTCCCTGGTTGCTATTTCGCAAGTGTATGTTTTCCCTGGTTGCTATTTCGCAAGTGTATGTTTTCCCTGGTTGCTATTTCACAAGTGTATTTTTCCCTGGTTGCTATTTCGCAAGTGTATGTTTTCCCTGGTTGGTATTTCACAAGTGTATGTTTTCCCTGGTTGCTATTTCACAAGTGTATGTTTTCCCTGGTTGCTATTTCACAAGTGTATATTTTCCCTGGTTGCTATTTCACAAGTGTATGTCTTACCTGGTTGCTATTTCACAAGTGTATGTTTTCCCTGGTTGCTATTTCACAAGTGTATGTTTTCCCTGGTTGCTATTTCGCAAGTATATGTTTTCCCTGGTTGCTATTTCACAAGTGTATGTTTACCCTGGTTGCTATTTCACAAGTATATGTTTTCCCTGGTTGCTATTTCGCAAGTGTATGTTTTCCCTGGTTGCTATTTCACAAGTGTATGTTTTCCCTGGTTGCTATTTCGCAAGTGTATGTTTTCCCTGGTTGCTATTTCACAAGTGTATTTTTCCCTGGTTGCTATTTCGCAAGTGTATGTTTTCCCTGGTTGGTATTTCACAAGTGTATGTTTTCCCTGGTTGCTATTTCACAAGTGTATGTTTTCCCTGGTTGGTATTTCACAAGTGTATGTTTTCCCTGGTTGCTATTTCACAAGTGTATGTTTTCCCTGGTTGCTATTTCACAAGTGTATGTTTTCCCAGGTTGCTATTTCGCAAGTGTATGTTTTCCCTGGTTAGTATTTCACAAGTGTATTTTTTCCCTGGTTGCTATTTCACAAGTGTATTTTTTCCCTGGTTGCTATTTCACAAGTGTATGTTTTCCCTGGTTGCTATTTCACAAGTGTATGTTTTCCCTGGTTGCTATTTCGCAAGTGTATGTTTTCCCTGGTTGCTATTTCTACAAGTATATGTTTTCCCTGTTTGCTATTTCACAAGTGTATGTTTTCCCTGGTTGCTATTTCACAAGTATATGTTTTCCCTGGTTGCTATTTCACAAGTGTATGTTTTACCTGGTTGCTATTTCACAAGTGTATGTTTTCCCTGGTTGCTATTTCACAAGCATATGTTTTCCCTGGTTGCTATTTCACAAGTGTATGTTTTCCCTGGTTGCTATTTCACAAGTATATGTTTTCCCTGGTTGCTATTTCGCAAGTGTATGTTTTACATGGTTGCTATTTCACAAGTGTATGTTTTCCCTGGATGCTATTTCGCAAGTGTATGTTTTCCCTGGTTGCTATTTCACAAGTATATGTTTTCCCTGTTTGCTATTTCACAAGTGTATGTTTTCCCTGGTTGCTCTTTCACAAGTGTATGTTTTCCCTGGTTGCTATTTCACAAGTATATGTTTTCCCTGGTTGCTATTTCACAAGTGTATGTCTTACCTGGTTGCTATTTCACAAGTGTATGTTTTCCCTGGTTGCTATTTCACAAGTGTATGTTTTCCCTGGTTGCTATTTCGCAAGTATATGTTTTCCCTGGTTGCTATTTCACAAGTGTATGTTTACCCTGGTTGCTATTTCACAAGTATATGTTTTCCCTGGTTGCTATTTCGCAAGTGTATGTTTTCCCTGGTTGCTATTTCACAAGTGTATGTTTTCCCTGGTTGCTATTTCGCAAGTGTATGTTTTCCCTGGTTGCTATTTCACAAGTATATGTTTTCCCTGTTTGCTATTTCACAAGTGTATGTTTTCCCTGGTTGCTATTTCACAAGTGTATGTTTTCCCTGGTTGCTATTTCTCAAGTATATGTTTTCCCTGGTTGCTATTTCACAAGTGTATGTTTTACCTGGTTGCTATTTCACAAGTGTATGTTTTCCCTGGTTGCTATTTCACAAGTGTATGTTTTCCCTGGTTGCTATTTCGCAAGTATATGTTTTCCCTGGTTGCTATTTCACAAGTGTATGTTTTCCCTGGTTGCTATTTCACAAGTATATGTTTTCCCTGGTTGCTATTTCGCAAGTGTATGTTTTCCCTGTTTGCTATTTCACACGTGTATGTTTTCCCTGGTTGCTATTTCGCAAGTGTATGTTTTCCCTGGTTGCTATTTCTACAAGTATATTTTTCCCTGTTTGCTATTTCACAAGTGTATGTTTTCCCTGGTTGCTATTTCACAAGTATATGTTTTCCCTGGTTGCTATTTCACAAGTGTATGTTTTACCTGGTTGCTATTTCACAAGTGTATGTTTTCCCTGGTTGCTATTTCACAAGCATATGTTTTCCCTGGTTGCTATTTCACAAGTGTATGTTTTCCCTGGTTGCTATTTCACAAGTATATGTTTTCCCTGGTTGCTATTTCGCAAGTGTATGTTTTCCATGGTTGCTATTTCACAAGTGTATGTTTTCCCTGGTTGCTATTTCGCAAGTGTATGTTTTCCCTGGTTGCTATTTCACAAGTATATGTTTTCCCTGTTTGCTATTTCACAAGTGTATGTTTTCCCTGGTTGCTCTTTCACAAGTGTATGTTTTCCCTGGTTGCTATTTCACAAGTGTATGTTTTACCTGGTTGCTATTTCACAAGTGTATGTTTTCCCTGGTTGCTATTTCGCAAGTATATGTTTTCCCTGGTTGCTATTTCACAAGTGTATGTTTTCCCTGGTTGCTATTTCACAAGTATATGTTTTCCATGGTTGCTATTTCGCAAGTGTATGTTTTCCCTTGTTGCTATTTCACAAGTGTATGTTTTCCCTGGTTGCTATTTCGCAAGTGTATTTTTTCCCTGGTTGCTATTTCACAAGTATATGTTTTCCCTGTTTGCTATTTCACAAGTGTATGTTTTCCCTGGTTGCTATTTCACAAGTGTATGTTTTCCCTGGTTGCTATTTCACAAGTGTATGTTTTGTACCAATTATTGCGTGACATTTGGAACACTCTGTAGAACACTCCATTATGTATATATAATCTTTTATTTAAAGTGCTAAATGTTTAACCTATATACAATCTTGTGTAAATTAATTGAATCAAAATGAATACTACCGTTATTATTTACATTTTTTTTCCAATGAAACATGACCCAGTGCACATGTTAGTACTTCATATATCCATTCCACAAAGTCTTTACTTACAAATTGACCATAGATTCTCGATTGGATTTAAATCAGGAGAATTTCCGGGCCAATCTATAATACTTTGATTTGCTCACTGGTAAGGGATGCTAGTGTGTTCGATCAGCGTTACAGATTTTCGTACGCTTACCTGGAGTAACGTCCACCGCAGGCAATAGCCGTAAGACAACTAATTGATAGTCGGGACAATAGTGTCTCGGCGTGATAAAAATCTGATGCAATCAAAGATGACGCATTATATTTCAAGGCCAAACAAATTTCATCATACATCCCCAAAATAGATTCATATTACTGCACACCACTGCAAAAGACTTAATCTGAAGAAAAATAGAAATCAATGGTACCCTGACACTCCAGTGGGTCTAAAACTGACCGTATGTTGAAAGAAAAGAAACTAAAGCCGTTGTTTCAATTCGGTTTGCACAAGGAGATAGTTCTTTATATTTGTTGTCTGTATTGTAAATTCCTACTTCAGGATTTTCTTAATTTAATTAATTAAATCTGTGATGTTTTAGAAGTATTTAGATAAATTATTTTCAATTGCAGTCATAATTGAGTTCGTAGGTCGGATGTTTTGATATTAAATAAATGAAAATGAAGGCGCATGATGGCGGAGAGCTTGGTGAACAGTTGATTTACCCACGCAAAAAGATTAATGAATTCTGATAATGACGTGGAATAACACAGGTGAATTTACCAAAAAAGATGAGGAATTTACTTGCGAATTTACACGCTTGATTTTTTAGAATCTCGTTTGAGGAAAATGAATAAAGTTCGTTGTTTTAAAGCTTTGTCATAAAGAGGAAATATTCACACAACAGACTAAATGGTTAGGCACAAAATAATATTCAAAAATGTTTGACAAACGTAAGAGTTCTTTTCTCTTCGAAGGATATATGGTTTGGATACGTTCAAAACTAGATGAAAAGAGATAATTTGAAATACTTAGCTCTCTTGGATTTTTGAGAGGACGTTTTTTGAAGTGCTGTTTGGTTGCTTATATAATATAATATACTAGCAGTAGAGCCCGGCGTTGCCAGGGGATGTAACAGTAAGAGATAGATCAAGTATCGACCATCTTAAAGACTGAAAAATAAAATTGACAAAGATTATTGTTTAAGGTTGACGGACACGCATGCCTTAATTAGTTTTTTTTTTTTTTACGAATTGGTCAAACCCAAACTTAAACAAAAACATTGTTTTCAATCATTATGAGTCTATCGATTGAACAGAATTTTATTATAAACAATTGTCTTGTAAATGGAATTTTTAAAGCTTTCTGAATGTAAAAAGAAAGTAAAAAGTGTGCAAGACAATAAGAAACACTACCTGCCAATAAAAAGTGAAGTTTTGTTGAAATCGGTTGAAAAATGTAGGAAATCCGATCCCATATATAAACGAACACACACACACACAAACAACCTGGGTTTTATAATAAGTATAACTCGATATGAGTTGTCCCCCTTTCATTCTCTCGACAGCGATGTCTCTCACTCGTGTTTTCAAATTGATCTGGTGCAAAAACAATTGTGTTTTTTCCAATTTTGGGCGCTGTTAGAACCACCGCAAGGTAATTTTACGTAGTCCTGTGAAGTTTTGTTGAAACGAACAGACAGACACACACACACACACAAAACCTGGGTTTTATAATAGGTATGATTATATATAATATATTATATATATATATATATTATTCGCCGACAATATAACTGGCGAATAAGTTTACACTGGCAAGAACTTCAACACTGGTTGCTATGAACAGAAGCAAATCCTTTCACATGACTATTTTTGCTTTAATTTAATAAAGAATTTCTCATAGCCTCGCTATTTTTCTTTCTTTTTTCTTCTTGGATGATCAGTTCATTTCTCTGAATGAAATGGTTCCATTGGTCAAGAAACAATTTAACATAGGCTCGAAAATTATTTTCCTTCTTTTTCTTAAGTTTTCCAAATTTGAAAGGAATTATTATTTCGGAGTCACTACAAATAAAACTTGGTTAGTAAGGTAGAACCAATATGTCGGACTGCTGTCTGGTTTATTATGTCCATAGGGTGTGACCTCATTCAAGGGGCGTAATTCGTGTTGGTACAGAATATAAGCTGGAAATAAAGCAACAGTATTACGAGCCTATTTTTAACAAAGTTATAATGAAGATTAATACAATGTTTTTTATTTAATTTTCTCCATCTGCACATTGCTTTTTAAAATAAATATTGACGTCTTTATATTTCATACTATATTTAATATGTGGTAAGCCTTCAGCTTCATGAATTTATTCTTTGGGCAGACAAGTGTGATTTAGTGTAACTATAGCTGCCTAGTGTGTACTAATTTTGTTCATGCTACCAAATTTGAGAAAGTAATAGAATCGAGTGAATAAAACAACGTAAAGGAAAAACATTGGTAATCCTAATTATTATATTTATATAATTAGTAGCATTTATGCACTCAGTCATCTCATCTCAGCCAAGGTTTCCTAGTTGCACTAAATCTTTTCACAATTATCGATTTATTGGGAACGTAGTTTTTCGTTCAGAACTTCAAGGGATGGAGAAATTAAACTCGGCAGGTGCTTCTAATTAAGTAGACATCCGGTCAACAAAATGAACGGAAGAACTGCAAACAAAAATGGCCTCCTTAACTTCAGGATTTATTTTGCAGCTTTAGTTTAATCCAGCATAAGCAGCAGGCCGGTGTATCAGTTTCTCTGTTGATTTATTAGTAAAAGCGTAAAAAAATAGCTATAGCTGAGACAGAAGTAATCAATAAAATATATGCTAAATGGCATTAAAGAATGAAGAAAAATAAAGTTCTTTGAAACAAGATAATGATAGCAAGATGAATGCAATAAGAATAAGTCTTTAATTAAAATATACATCCGGGTTATAAAGTACCTACCACGCTTGGATTAAAGGAAATCTGAGTAGTGGGGTTTGATACTATTGTATTAATAATAATATTAGGGTGGTGCAAAAATAATGACGTAATAATGTCGTTTTTTGACGTATTTTTAACGTGAAAAAACGACATTATTACGTCATTATTTTTGCACCAACCTAATATATCATATTGAAGCTCCGTCAATATTTAGGCTCTTTGGGGTTGAGCCCTCGGTTTAAGGTTTAAAGCTTTTAGCTTATAAGATTTAGCTTTTATTCTTAATATTTGTATATAACAATAATAAAATCCTATCAAACCCTTCACAGAAGAAATGTCTTGTTCTGAGAAAAAAAAACCCACTTTGAATCATATTTCAACACTGAACACACTAAATTCAAGATGGCCTCAGATGAAGAACATATACCAATATACAGCAAATCCTTACAAATTTCGTCTCCAAACAAACAAAAATGAACATACCGATGAAAAAAATTAAGAAAACTATAAAGAACATTTCGGAATAAATAAGCGTAACTTGACATTCAAGCTGAAATTTAGAAAAGTGCTTACATTGTCTCCGAATACATTAACAAGTTTCTCAATTTTACGACGGAAGTTTGGAATTAGAAATGTTCCCCCCAAATGTGGAGTTTATCACGTATTAATGTATAACGAAAGCTTAAGGTTGGCCCTCAACACACTGACACTCACACAGAGATGTTTCAATTGATTCCAAAAATATTTTAATAATTATTTAAATCTTATTTATAAAGAAAAATAATAAAAAAAAGTTATTTGACTTAAATTTGGAGACTATTCTATAGAGTATAAGGAGTCAGCACTTGCACTGAGGATTCAGATGAGCACTTCTATCGAGAATCTATGGAGTATAAGGAGTCAGCACTTCCACTGAGGATTCAGATGAGCACTTCTATCGAGAATCTATGGAGTATAAGGAGTCAGCACTTCCACTGAGGATTCAGATGAGCACTTCTATCGTGAATCTATGGAGTATAAGGAGTCAGCACTTCCACTGAGGATTCAGATGAGCACTTCTATAGAGAATCTATGGAGTATAAGGAGTCAGCACTTCCACTGAGGATTCAGATGAGCACTTCTATCGAGAATCTATGGAGTATAAGGAGTCAGCACTTCCACTGAGGATTCAGATGAGCACTTCTATCGAGAATCTATGGAGTATAAGGAGTCAGCACTTCCACTGAGGATTCAGATGAGCACTTCTATCGAGAATCTATGGAGTATAAGGAGTCAGCACTTCCACTGAGGATTCAGATGAGCACTTCTATAGAGAATCTATGGAGTATAAGGAGTCAGCACTTCCACTGAGGATTCAGATGAGCACTTCTATAGAGAATCTATGGAGTATAAGGAGTCAGCACTTGCACTGAGGATTCAGATGAGCACTTCTATCGAGAATCTATGGAATATAAGGAATTAGAACTTCTCATCGAGGATTCAAATCTTTTGCTTTTCTCGACGTTCAATATCTTCTAATTCCTCTGTCACTATCAGTAGTCTATTGCATGTTACTCGCAGTGAGTGAATTGATTTAAAAAATATTAAATCTCTTTTTGCAAAACTCTTCACTTAAGATGACACTGACTTGATTCCAGGCACAGAAGGAAAAGTGCCATCAGTCCCTATAAAATTAAGTAAAGCAAAACCCCCTAAAAGAGAATTAACTATAAAATAAAAGAACACAGCATCCTCGATCCAAAGTTCCTTGAATTGTACACTTCATTTTCTCATTTAAGATGGTCTTATACAGGATGTATAGGTTTGTAATGGCGTATATTATTTTTGCAAAATATTCAGCTTTTGAGTCTTGTGCCTCAATCACTTCACGACCCTTAGGATGGGTCCTAAAAACCCGTTTTTGCATCTCAGTTATGATTAATTTCCTTGTTTCTTCCAAGAAATGACATAGCGCAAAAATATAGTTTGAAATAAAGAAAAAAAAATGATGAAATGCAATCAACCCATATAATAATTAACAATGTCTATTTATTTATATATTTTCTCTCCAATCTGTAGTTGGAAGGCAGATAAATCAACATAAGTTTGTAAATTAATCAATAATGTTTTTCCTTAATCATCTGAATAATCTACCGTGTGATTAAAAATAACCCCCTATTTAAAAGATATTTAACGTCGATATAAGTGGCCAGCCAGTAGTCCTGACTTAACACAGTGACTTTTTTCATTGAAGTTGGTTAGAGGAGGAAGTCTCCGATAACAAACGAAGACTTTGCAAAAACTTGTAGAGCGAATACAAGATTTCCTGTTGAAATCAGTTGACGTGATTTCTTGGCGGTTCGAGAAGCTGGTAGCGAAATCTGGCACCCATATCGAATTTTAAATAAAACCTCATATTCTCATATTCGTTTCTTGTAAGAAAATTATAGTTAATGAATCAATAAATTATAAGTATTTTAAAACAGTGAATTACTTTTCAGTCATCATGTATACGAATATAAATATTTATCTTAATTTAGACAAAATAACTTCACAAGCAAAATGAACTTTTTAATTACTCAGTTGCTTTATTTGTACGTTTCTCAGATTGCAGTCATATTTGTTCGAACTAAATGCATTTTGATTAAGAGATACAACATTATTTACACTGTTTACATTGTTCGGATGGTAACCTCATCTTTATTGCCAAATTCACGACGTTTCAGTCGTTGTTCGCTCCGTCCTCCTTCAGGTGACTAGAATTTCAAACTGAAACCTTTATTTCGTCAGCCGGAGTAGATTCTTATAGTTCCACGTGCCATATCTCTTCCGGATGTCTCAGTATTTATCTCTCTTTAACTCAAATCTTAAATGTTTTTTTTATTCTGAATAAGGCTGGAGCTTACAACAGCCGTGATGCCGTGAATACAGCAAAAAAGATTAGGACAACATCCGAACAATGTAAATACTGTAAGTAATTGCAATACCGCATCTCAGAAATATAGACAGACTTGCGGGATATCTTACATTGCGCAACGAAAAGCAACGGTTCAACTCTCAGAACACAGCAAGGAGTTATAATCAATGTTAAATGAAAATTAAATTAGAATTTAACAAGAAATATAGATTCGGGCTTGATGTGCGCGTAGCCTAGGGGTTATCAGCGCGGAAAATGTTACTAGAATGCCGGGATATAATTGCAGCCGAGGACGATGCATTCACTTTCGCAAAAAAAAAAAAAAACCCTTGTAAAGGTATCTCTGCTCCCTAAAGCTATAATTTAAATAGCAGTGTTGACTAGAACCTCTAGGCTTTGTCATGTCAACAAGTTTAGTAAAAGGAAAATTCTGAATTCATGTCTAGCCCGAAGATGAATGGGCTCTGTCAGGCTATACTGAATAATACTTTCTGTTGTTATTGACGTTGTGCCTAACGGTCTATCTATCTATCTATCTATCTATCTATCTATCTATCTATCTATCTATCTATCTAGAGAGAGAGAGAGAGAGAGAGAGAGAGAGACAGACAGACAGACAGACAGACAGACAGACAGATAGACTGACAGAGAGAGAGAGAGAGAGAGAGAGGGAGAAAGAGAGATAGAGTGTGTCTTTCATTCTAAACTCAGTCCTCAAGCCTGACGAATACGTTTAGCCAGAAACAGACTGTCGCCACTGAGCGTTGACTTCAACATTCAATTTTATATTTACATACGATCTATTCCTGATATTGAGCACTTTAACCCTTGAATATAGCATACCTGAACATTTTATCATATATAAATATATACGTATATATATATATATATATATATATATATATATATATATGTATGTGCTTGCATCTCTTCGTATCTATCTATCTATCTATGTTAGCCTACTCATATCTATCAATCTATACCTGTTCATATCTATCTATTCATGTAATTTATATAAATATCTATGACAGTCTGTGTGCAAAAGAAAACCTGTTTTTGAAAGCTCATTTTCAGGATAGAAAACAGATAAGCCGCTTTTTGATACACTGGCGCTTTCAAGTCCTTTCGCCAATAAATTACCGAATTTGTCCTGTCACTGATTCTGTTTTGACATTTATTATTATCGATGCGGTATGTGAAATGTTTTCGTTAAGTCATGGATTGTAAGCCATTTTCGGCTGTCTGATAATATAAGATTATCACTGAAAATCTGTTTCCTCACATCTAATTAAGAATACGCGTACAAAATGACGCACATGGATGCGCAGAAATATTATACACTGACGTGCCAAAAGGTAATCGTTTTCAGTATATAAAGATAACAGTAGGTGGAGCCATCGAACATTCAGTAGTAGGATGGTCTTCCGCAAGATCCAAAGCTGTTTTTAACTATTGATATTTGAAAATGTTTGTATGCAGCTAAAATTTTGGATATTTCTGACACGGGTTTTACGCTATGTATAGCAACCACCCGAAGGACCCGATCTGAGGAGGATAACATGTTTTCAGGTTAATGTTTGGGTTTTGTAGCAACTTGTGGTGTTGGCCGAAACTACCTCTCGCAAAGCCTACTCTATTATCAGCATATCCGCTCTCACCACAAGAATATTGGTAGAAGTAACAATGCGGGATTTGTTAGTTGATAACTTTTTAAATGATTAGTGCCCAACTCTTCACATCTGTGCTTGTAAATGCGCCGGTCATATTCTATAATATTTTCTGCTTTGGTTATCGCGAAGGTATTTGACACGGCTTGGCACATTGTTCTTCACAAGTTGAAAGGTTATGGCTTTACTGGGCGAATTGTTTAACTGAGTTACTCTTTCTTATCGAATCACGGAATTAACATTGTTTTGAACGGCCACTCTTCTAGATCTTTTCGCATTAATGCAAGCGTCCTCTAGATCTCTATCCTTGGACTGACGTTGTGCCTAATTTTCATCAAGGACAACTCGGTATCTATGCAAATGACACAACTATTTATTTCTCTTTTAATATTGAGTGTGATCGGTTCGACAAGGTAAAATTGGCAGCTAATCTGAAAAATGAACTAGAATATTTTGTTATCTGGGGCAAGGAATGGCATCTTATTTTTAATGCATCTATTACAAATCTACTGCGTTTTCATCGTCTGAGAAAACCCTTTTTGCTTTCCATAAGCATCACTCATGCTAACTTCCTAGATAGAAAGTCATTGTGACTTCCCGAGTCAACGTTTTCCACCGAAATCAAATTGAAATATTATATTGAATCAAATGCTACGTCTGCAGCTAACAAAGACAGTTTTTCTCGTCAAAATCTGTCTTACAGATATATAAGTCTACCGTTCGTGATTGCTTCGAGTATTGCTGTCTCATCTGGTCTGGTGCTCCTGCTATATCATTAGGAATACTTGATAAAATCCAAAAAAGAATCTGCAATGTTACTGGTCCTAACGTGGCATCTCGTCTTCAGTCAATTCCCCTCCCCACGTAATATAGTTTCTGAATTTTCTGAAGAACCTTCCTCTACGGTACGGAGGCTTTGTGGCTTTAAGCGCCGTACTAGTTAGGCAGTAAATTCTCATTATTTTACAACGGAAATGTAAGTGTTTTGATCTTCAAACAATTAAATGTAATGTCAATCGTTATATTCTGTCATCTTAACTCTCATTCTTTTATTGATAGCTTTCCTTAAAAGTACGTTGCACTCAGTAAACTCTTGCGTCCTAGTGGCTTTATTGCTTTGTTTGGAGTGAAATGATTGATAAAAATAAATTTTTTTTTCTAAAATGAGCTTCAGTGTTCTAAAATTAGCTTCAGATGACATTACTGTTTTAATTATTTTTTTCAGTTCCCAAATTAATCAGTTTTTACCCAAGTCTCTCAAGAAACACACGAATTAAGAAATTAAAAAAAGGCATTATACTAAAAGATTATTTTATGTTCTCTCTTGTGGAACTCTCTGCCCGTTTCTTTCTTCTCAGTCATCTTTGTTATTTAAAAATTTAAACGCAATGTCTATCGTTATCTTCTGTTTACTTAATTCTCGTTCTTTTATTGTTCTCTCACCGTCATAGTAATTTTTATCATATTCTCTAAAATTCAGTAACACATTACGTCCTTATAGTTTTATTACCTTAGTAAAATTATGAACATTGATCAGTGAAAACCTGAATGGAAATAAATCTTGGGTTGAAAATAAGCCAACTATCTTTATATTTAAGACGACACAAAAATTCTTTGATTGCACACATTACATTCTCCTCCGTGGTCTTTTGACCGGAAGAAGAGGATTATTCCTTATTTCCTATTTAAGATTGGGTTTCACGTTCCTTCTAAAATCTTCAACTGTACACTTTTAACGTCTCTGTCTTTTCTACGTGTATTTTCACGGCAACTTCTCTGACAAGCTACTTTCAGCGGTTCCCAAAATGCATGAATTTAGGCGCGCTACTAGGCTAGCAACTCGGTCTCCACATTCAATGTCGAAACAATTAAATGTAGCCGTCTCTTCTACTCCAACAGCTTCTTCTCTCGCACTTCCCAACAGTGGAACTCCCTTCCTCTTACTTGCTTCCCTGATAGCTATAATCTTCAAATTTTCAAATGTAATGTCAATCGACATCTGATGCCTTGACCGTTGTACCTACCCATCTCTTTATACTTTTCCCGAACACTCCTCTTTCCTCTTACTCTCTGTAATATTTTTCAAGGCCAAACAAATTTCATTATACACCCCGAAAATAGATTCATATTACTGCACACCGCTGCAAATGACCTAATCTGAGGAAAAATAGAAATCGATTACACCCTGTCATTCCAGTGCGTCTAAAACTGACTATATGGTGAAATAAAGGTAACTAAAGCAGTTGTTTCAATTAATTTGCACAAGGGTTTATGTAATTTTCTAGAGTTATTTGATAAAGCATCTACAGTTAGTATATTCTTTACCAGAACGAAAACCAAATCGTGAGGAGTTTACTTTGATAAAACGTTGATATAATATAAAATTCAATAATAAATTCACCATCAGGGATCAAACTGAGATATCCATCTGTGGATTACTTCAAGACGAAACATATTTTATTTTTCATAATAATTCATTTTTTTTTTTTTGCAAGTGAACATTTCATTAACAATGTACACGTCCAACTATTTCACCCATAACTGGAGCAGGTGAAGGTATTTGACCACAACGTGGCCAACAGGAATTCGAAATTTGCTGTCTGCCAATCTCTTAAATATCTGATTGATTAAGGGTATCAAAAAAAAAAACTGGTTTTACTAATTGTTAGAAAAAGATGAAGTATTTACTCGATTATTCATACACCTGAGTTGTGGAGATGAAAAAGATGTCCTGATAATTTAAAAATTCGGGATATTTGAATATCTAAATTATTGAAAAAAATGAAGGAAAAAAAAAGTTATTTTCTGAAAGATATTTAAAATTTATATCATCGAATAACATTTTCAAACGTTTTGTTCAAGGACGTTTCTATTTCGATAGATAGCGTGACGAAATATGTCAAAACGAGTCTCAGCTTCAGAGGTGAAACCTAAGAATACAGAGAATGGTGCCATCGATGTTATTTTCTAGAATTTAACAATTATGCCAGACTAAAGTTTGTTAATTCAAATGTGTGTACGTAGTATGAAAATGAGAATATTGACAAAATTAAGTGAATTAATTTCATCAGCCTTTCATCAATTGTTGAGTGTGCTCTATCTGTATGAGTTTTTCAAATCTATTTAAACATCGATGTTAATCATCCTTTTTATATACATCAATCTATACTCCCTTTTTGTTTAAATGTTTCTTTCTTTCTCTCTTTCTTTCATTCATTCTTTCTTTCCTTATTTCTTTCTTTCTATTTCAAGCTCTTCATTATCTATCTCAAGCTCCTCAGTATGTATGTATGTATGAAGGTATGTATCTATCTATCCATCTATCTATGTAAAACTCTCCATTATCTATCTATCTATCTATCTATCTATCTATCTATCTATCTATCTATCTATCTATCTCAGCCTGTTCCTATCTATCTATCTATCTATCTATCTATCTATCTATCTATCTATCTATCTATCTATCTATCTATCTCAGCCTGTTCCTATCTATCTATCTATCTATCTATCTATCTATCTATCTATCTATCTATCTATCTATCTCAGCCTGTTCCTATCTATCTATCTATCTATCTATCTATCTATCTATCTATCTATCTATCTATCTCAGCCTTTTCGTATCTATCTATCTATCTATCTATCTATCTATCTATCTATCTATCTATCTCAGCCTGTTCCTATCTATCTATCTATCTATCTATCTATCTATCTATCTATCTATCTCAGCCTGTTCCTATCTATCTATCTATCTATCTATCTATCTATCTATCTATCTATCTCAGCCTGTTCCTATCTATCTATCTATCTATCTATCTATCTATCTATCTATCTATCTATCTATCTATCTCAGTCTTTTCGTATCTATCTATCTATCTATCTATCTATCTATCTATCTATCTCAGCCTGTTCCTATCTATCTATCTATCTATCTATCTATCTATCTATCTCAGCCTGTTCCTATCTATCTATCTATCTATCTATCTATCTATCTATCTATCTCAGCCTGTTCCTATCTATCTATCTATCTATCTATCTATCTATCTATCTATCTATCTACCTCAGCCTGTTCCTATCTATCTATCTATCTATCTATCTATCTATCTATCTATCTATCTATCTACCTCAGCCTGTTCCTATCTATCTATCTATCTATCTATCTATCTATCTATCTCATTCTTTCATTTCTCTCTTCCTCTCTATAAATGATGTAGTGCAATGTTTAGTGATTCTACCACGGTTATCAATTCATGGTGACTTCAATATTAAATAACCCGAAATGCCTTTATAAGGATGAAACAACTATAAATTTCTATAAAAGTAAATTAATGTTTGAAAAAGCGTTTACATTTTCTGTATATACACGTATATATATATATATATATATATATATATATATATATATATATATATATATATCGAGAGAGAGAGAGAGAGAGAGAGAGAGAGAGAGAGAGAGAGTGAGAAAATGAGAGAGATTGATAGATGGATAAGTATGTTTGTGTATATGCGAGTACACATCCAGTTTTCATTTTTGTTGGATTTGATAACTAGGTTAATAGAAATTTATGCATTATCGCGTAACTTTTATATATTGCAAATGGCTTTTTGCCATAATATTTTCCCGCTATTTTGAGATACCCACTTTGAATATTATCGCCGCGAGAGCACAAAAAGTATTCTGTCAAAACGATAGCATCAAAATAGCAAAAAAACCTTTGTTGTGAAACGTAGCTATAAAATATGACCAATCAGCACAAACCGAGTAATATTTTTCACCCAATAAAAATAGGAAAATTACTGCCCGCCAAAATAATTGTTTCTGCCCCCGTAAATAGGGAATTCCAAACTATAACGTAAATATAACTCTTCAGTCCGTCTTAAAATCGCATGAACCGCAATAATTAGAAATTGACAATTTTTTAATGATTAATTCAGATGTTAAAACAAAGCAGGAGTTAATTCTTTACGTAGTTTGAAGATGTTTTATTAAATTTATTGGATTTATTAATAAATGACGTCTTTAGAAAATAACATTTTACTTCTATAAAAAGGTAATAAAATCATCAACAACTGATCAACACCTATGATAGAACAAATAACAAACATATAAGTCTTTGAAGAACTTACATCTCCATATAGTATCCCTTCTCAATAGCGCCCAGCGATATATTATTAAATGATTTCGTTCAATTTCGTTCAATGTTTTTACTTCCAACATGGTAGATTTGATTTCTTCCCATAGGTTTGTTTTACTGTTGTCTTCCTGTTCACCTTTCTGTAATTTCATCTTGACAGTTGACCGTAGATTTTAAATTGGATTCAGATCGAGGCTTTTAAACATTTTACATTCAATAAATTCATAAGTAACTTTAGACACGTAAGAGGGAGCATTGTCGTGTATGAATATACACTTCATTTTGAAGCTGCGAGACTGGGACTTGTATCATTTCAATAAATTTTTGTATGTACCACTGTTTAGTTTAACACCTTCGTCGACTTTGAATGGTCCAATAATAGTTTGGTTGCCATTTCCATCCTAAATCATCACACTGCTGCAGCCTTGCTGTATTGCTTTACCCACAGGAACATCTGCATCGGATAAAATCCATCTTTCGGCTTATCCATCGAGTATCAACCGAGATTTGTCCATGAAAATGTACATTCAGTGTCATTTTTCGTGTATTTTTGGTGCTCTAAAATATTTGCCTTATTTAGAAAATTTTGCCTTAAGAGATTCCTTGACACCTGTGGTTAACTGGGGTAGGAAATGGCTTGTAAACTTTAATGCCTCTAAAACGAAACTGCTCTCAGTTACCAACCAAACATAACCCTCCCTGCATCCCATCAGGATGGCTGATGTCCAATTCCACGAGAGTGCCTCTATAGCTTCATCTACCGCAAGGAAAGTTGGTTCTCTGTGTTATGGCAGAAGGTTCTTTCCGCCAGAGTCCATCCTTCAAATCTACAAATCAACCATTCGTCCTTGCAAGGAATACTTCTGCTTTATATGGTCTGGTGTTCTCACTATTCATCTCGAGGTCTTCGACAAAATATACAACGTGGTTGGTCCTGATCTAGCATCCCGTCTGCAGTCGTTTTCTCACAGACATGCTGTGGGTCCGCTCTGTATTTTCTCCAAGTAACCGATCCGACCAGTTACCTTCACTAGTTCCCAAATTGCATGGATTTAAGCGCACTGCTAGGTTGGCATGTTGGGTTTCATTGTCGAAGGATTCAATGCAGCTATCTCTTCTACTCCTATAGTTTCTTATCTCGCACCTCCCGTCAGTGGACCTCCCTTCCTATCACTTGCTTACAGACACTTCATTTGGTTTTGTCAATTATCTCGAGATGTACAACAGGGACACCGGATCAGATATAGCAACAGTATTCAATGCAAAGATAATTAATAGATTTGTATATGTGCAAAGTAGATTCAGACTTAACCACTTACGTATTCTACCTATCCGCATAATATAATACCTATATTTCTTTTACAGCATCCCTCTTTAGTACCGTTCTACGTTGAGTAGTTCTTGAACTTTTTATTGCTTGAACAATATAAACAAATAATAAGCAAATCTGTAGGTCTGAATGGTGTAGTTACCGGATTCTCCCTTAATTCACAAAGACGAAACTTATACAGGGCAGACCATTCGTTCTAGCATTGAATACTACTGCCAAAAATGTTCTAGTGCCCCCGCTGTTCATCTCGAGGTCCTCAACAAAATCCAGAGACGGATATGCTATATAATAGGTCCTAATCTGGCATCTCCCATATGCTCACTCTCTCACAGACGTCCGGTGGCTTCCCTCTGTCTTTTCTACATGTATTTTCATGGAAACTTCTCTGACGAGCTACGTTCACTAGTTCCCAAAATGAATGAATTTAGGCGCGCTACTAAGCTAGGAATTCGGTCTCCAATTTCACTATCGAAACGATTAAATGTAGCCGCTTCTTCTACTCCAACAGCTTCTTCTCTCGCACTTCTTCTCAGTAGAACTCCCTTCCTCTTACTTGCTTCCCTGATATCTATAATCTTCAAATTTTCAAATGTAATGTCAATCGACATCTGATGCCTTGACCGTTATCTTTATCGTTTTTCCGAACACTCCTCATTCCTCTTACTCTCACTTCCTGTAAACCCTTACGTGCTAATGACAGTCCTGCCTTGCCTGGGGCGAATTACTTAAAAAAAAGATATCAATTTGCTAAGTATTCTATATTTTTCTCCTTCTTGCCACCCCCAATTCAAAGACGGAGCACTAATTAAAAGTGACAGTCTCGTTTTCGTTTACGTTTCCATCGAGGAGACATGTTCTTAATACCTTTTCCTTTGCCTCTTTTTCTCAATTTATATTTTCAAAAGCCTCTTTATTGTTCGATGATCTCTGCAAAGCTCCTTTGATATCTCCAATGTGGACTTTCTCTCACTCAGTTACTTGTCTATTTCCTGCTTCTTAGCATTTCTAAAACCCTTTCCCTTAAATATGTTTCAATATGTATCATAGGAATAAAGAAGAAAAATTTATTAGATTTCAGAGGCCTTGAACTAATACAGTAGAATCCCTGACAACCGGAGTAGGAAGGTCTTCCGGATATGAGGAATTAGTTACAAAATCCGGATATGTGGGTAATATTAAAAGATTAAAATAAAAGAACTGAAATCAGATTTAACATTTATTTTCAGTGTTTTATAGTAAACAAAATAAGCTAATGGCGAGCGAAATATAACGGAATTGATTTTAAGGAAAAAGAAATAAATTATGTAATGTTAATGAAAATTCATTAAATTAAGTTTGCCACGGATGCAAAACAAATAATGTAACGAGGATTTTTTAATCGCTGTTGCATGATGATTCTTTCTCTTCTAATGAAATTCTCAACTTTTTACGCATTTTTTTGCTTTTGTTCTTGAATTTTTTAAACGAAATCCACTTTTTAATTCTGCGTGTGTTATTGCAATCGTCATAACTGAATGCTGGACTTCTTTCCATAAAACTGACAACCTTTTTAATAGCTTTTTCAATTTTATTCCAGGTTTCATCATAATCATGATTTTTTATTTCCTTGTTCATTGTGACAGTGTGAATGCTGGAGAATAATTTCTTTGGAAGATTTTATATCCTACAATGTTGACTTTCGTATGTTGAACACGGCCATTAGTGACAATGAACTTTCACCAACGTCTAGTCTGTTTAAAATTTCCACTTTTTGCGATAACACCAAAGTTGTTTTTTTCTTCTTATTCTGATATTCTTTTTCGCCAATACAAGCCATTAGGATGACTTAAGCGTAAGCAATTATCCGAAGTAAATTTCCTGAAAAACAGAATTTCAAATATACACATCACAATCATGTCCGGATATGTGGGATTCTGTATATGAGGCAATCCGGATATGAGGTAATCCGAATATGAGGGATTCCGGATATGAGGCAATCCGGATATGAGGCAATCCGGATATGAGGGATTCCGTATATGAGGAGTTCCGGATATGAGGGATTCAATTCTATATTTCTCTTTTTATGCCTATTGATTTTGGTACAAATGATTGAAAATATGTCGTTTGACGGTCATTGTTACCTAGTTTCTGTACGAGGGATTCTACTGTATTAGTTTAAGCAGCATAATAATTTCAGACTGTATATTTCAAAAAAAAAAAAAAAATAACTCAAATAATAAAGCATGAGTAAGCTACGAAAAAAATAACTCGAGCTTTGTTTTGGTGTCTAAACTAATAAAAAAAAATAAGTACAAACTGATGGATTCATGCCTTTTCCAAGTTTATTTGTGCGTGGGTAAATATAAAGAACTTGATTGGAATTGGGACTAAGATTTCCGATTAACAATTCCGAGTCATCATCCATTACACACACTAAACTTATATAACCTAGTATTCCTAAGTGATGACCCATGTAGATACTGACCAGTCTTGACTTTGCTTAACTTCGATGACCTTACGAGAATAAGGCCATAAGTTTAATAAACCACCGGCTCATCCAAGCTTACAGCACTTGGTATTCTGAAGCGGTCACTTATCTAGGTACTGAGCAGTCTTGACGTTGCTTAACTTCGGTGATCGTACGGGAATCGGTGTTTATACGTGATATGGCTGTAAGTCGATTATACAAACCGCACGTCCAAACTTACAGTACATGCTAATCTGAAGCGGTCACTCATCTAGGTATTGACCAGGCTTGGCTTTGCTTAACTTTAATCAGCGCTTTGATTTCTCATTGCAAGACGCTAACTATTACATAATCTGCACACTTATTGAGACAGGTTTCATTATCAGATTCATTTTCTATTTTTATAATTCGTTTGCAGATTATTTCAAGCCAGAAAATATTTTTAGATTGTAAAATTCTCTTTTGGAGATGATAATGATTTAGTGATAAAAGTTTTATTATTTAATCCATAGCTGGGGGGAGAAGATCTGAATTTCACAGGGGTATTTGCGCGTAAGTGAATATAACTGGAATTGGAACTCGGCTCTCCGATAGACAATTCCGAGCTCTTATCTATTAAACCACCCATACATCCAAATTTAAAGCGCTTGATATTCCTCAAGAGGTCACTCATATCGGTATTGACCAGACTCGACGTTGCTTAACTTCAGTGATCGTACGATCAGAGTAGAATAATAGATTTAAAAATATTCATATCATGATAGAATCGTTATAAATTTTAATTACCTGGAACATGCCGGTTAGAGTAATCATATGTCAATTGCGCCTCTGTTTTCGGGCAGAGTGAGACCCGGTTGTGTCTGTCCGCGGATAGAGACGCAGCCGAGGAAAATATATACTGTGAGGTGTCCGGCCCCGTTGCACTAAAGAGGCGGAATCAGTAGTCATACTGACGGTTGTGGGAGCTGAGCAATTTTTGTCCTTGGCTCGGATGTACCAGCACGGATTACCCACGTTAAGTGCCACCTTGTATCATATAACGTCTCAGTAGGGAAACCAAATTCAAATAACCATATTATGAGAAGATCAGATAAAGAAATATAATACAATCAGAGATCATTAATGTTTAATCCTTGACGATTTCTTACGTCTGGTTTAGGTGAATTTAGTAAGCATAGCTTAGTTGGGACATTGCTCACCTTAAAGAATCAAATACACTATTTATCCGTAATTCATCCTGCATGAAAATTTTCCTAACCATTGCAGAGCGTCTGATTTAGGCTTGCGAAGTTTTTATTTTTTATTTTGTAACGCCCTGCTTTCCCATCAAATGAATAATTACTGATAACGTACAAGCGTTTGTATGAGAACAATATTTTATGAATATTTTATTGTTCACAATTTAGCGACAAAGCCCCATTTCTTCTCATATTTGTATCCCGAATGCCTAGAACATTTGTATAATGCATCTATACATTACCATTCCTTTATTATCGTTAAAAAAACACTTATCATTTTTTGTGTTCTTTTAGAAAAAACGCTTTCATGTAGTCGTTTATTACTTCTCCTTTGATTGCTCTTTGTCGTGGTAGAGGGGGTTGCGTCGTCCAAGTACTCTGAGAACGATACCACCGAGAAGTCTAAACTACTGAGGGTCAGCCTTGGCTGCAAATTCCAGAACGATGACCCATACTAAGAGAGATAAATCCCAACGGCGGAACAAGCGGCTGACGATTACAACAGATCTCAACGGTTGAACCAGCGGATGCTGAGGGCTACGCATGACAGACATGTTACAGAAGGCGCCACTCGAAATTATAACAGAGTCAGCGGCAGTCAGTTTCAGTTTCAAAGCTGTATTCTGCATGTCTCATTCCATATGTGCCTCAGACAAAGGACATGAAAAGTATGTAGGCCACGTCCTGGTCAGTTTAGGTCCACCTGAAACGAAATACACGCCATCGGAACTTTCTTTAACTCTTATTTTCTTTCGCCGCCATCTCACACTTACAAAGCCAAAAAGCGACAGGGAATAGATGACCAGAGTAGGTGTAAGCTTGGACTTGCGGGAGGTATAATTTACTTACAGTCATGTCATGTTGAAACACCGGTTCTCGTACGATCACCGAAGTTAAGCAATATCGAGCCTGGTCAGTATCTAGATGGGTGACCACTTCAGAAAACTAGGTGCTGTAAGCTTGAATGTGCCGCTGGTATAATGGGTTTACAGTCATATCACATTTGAACACCAGTTCTCGTACGATCAACGAAGTTAAGCAATGTCACCAGTTCTCGTACGATCAACGAAGTTAAGCAATGTCACCAGTTCTCGTACGATCAACGAAGTTAAGCAATGTCGAGTCTGGTCAGTATCTAGATGGGTGACCACTTCAGAATACTAGGTGCTGTAAGCTTGAATGTGCCGCTGGTATAATGGGTTTACAGTCATATCACATTTGAACACCAGTTCTCGTACGATCAACGAAGTTAAGCAATGTCACCAGTTCTCGTACGATCAACGAAGTTAAGCAATGTCGAGTCTGGTCAGTATCTAGATGGGTGACCACTTCAGAATACTAGGTGCTGTAAGCTTGAATGTGCCGCTGGTATAATGGGTTTACAGTCATATCACATTTGAACACCAGTTCTCGTACGATCAACGAAGTTAAGCAATGTCGAGTCTGGTCACTATCTAGACGGGTGACCACTTCAGAATACTAGGTGCTGTAAGCTTGAATCTGCCCCTGGTATAATGGGTTTACAGTCATATCACATTTGAACACCAGTTCTCGTACGATCACCGAAGTTAAGCAATGTCGAGTCTGGTCACTATCTAGATGGGTGACCACTTCAGAATACTAGGTGCTGTAAGCTTGAATGTGCCGCTGGTATAATGGGTTTACAGTCATATCACATTTGAACACCAGTTCTCGTACGATCAACGAAGTTAAGCAATGTCGAGTCTGGTCACTATCTAGACGTGTGACCGTTTAACACTATCAGACGCTGTAAGTATGAATGTGGTATTATGTTGTGTAAAATCAAATCACGTTGACATACCGGATCTTCTACAATCGCAAAGTGAAGCAACGTCGAGCCTGTTCAGTATCTAGATTGGTAACCGCTTAAAAATTTCAGAAGTTCTAAGAGTGTGTGTTGTGTAATGGATAACAGCTCGGAAGTGAGAATCGGAGGGCAGAATTGCAATAATCTAAAAAAAAAATCTTACAGATTAAAAATATTTCCTGGTTTAAAATAACCTTCAAAAGGTTAAGTCGTAGATAATGAATGAATCAATAAATCTACTGATTAAGCAGAAGACATTAAAATGGGAAATTAGTAAGACTTATAAACCATTATTATCGCCAAAATATATTCTTAGAATTTAAAAATTATTTTCTGGCTTTAAATAAAACACAAAGGGTTGCTAAGCCGTAAAAACGAATCAATCTACTGATTAAGCAGAAGAAATTAAAAGAAGAAATTAGTAAGACTTGTAAACCATTTTTATCGCCAAATATAATTCCTAAATCTAAAATTATTTTCCGGCTTTAAATAACCTGCAAAGGGTTGATAAGCTGTAAAAACGAATCAATCAATCAATCTACTGATTAAGCTGAAGAAATTAAAAGAAGAAATTAGTAAGACCTGTAAACCATTATTATCTCCAAAATATATTCTTTGAATCTAAAAATAATTTCTGGCTTCAAATAACCTGCAAAGGGTTGACAAGCCGTAAAAAACGAATTAATCATTTTCTTAGCAAAAAGAGATAGAGAAATAAATTATCCGAGAGATCATCTAAATTAATGATTTAATAATTATCACAACGTTTCGACCGTTGTACGCTCCGGCCTTCTTCAGATGGTTGGAATGTCGAACTGAACTTTCTTTCTTTCTTTCTTTCAATTCCCTTTTTTTGTTCTGTATTTCTTTTTTTTTGATCATATCACACATTTCTTTCTATCACGATTTTTTCCCGCCTCTTTCCCTATTAATCTTTCTTTTTTTCTTTCTTTCTTTCTTTCTTTCTTTCTTTCTTTCTTTCTTTCAATTCCCTTTTTTTGTTCTGTCTTTCTTTTTTTTGATCATATCACACATTGCTTTCTATCACATTTTTTTCATGCCTCTTTCTCCATTAATCTTCATTTCTTTCTTTCTTTCCTTCTTTCTTTCTTTCTTTCTTTCTTTCAATTCCCTTTTTTGTTCTGTCTTTCTTTCTTTCTTTTTTTAATCATATCACACATTTCTT
Organism: Acanthosepion lycidas; assembly: GCA_963932145.1. Taxonomy (NCBI): domain Eukaryota; kingdom Metazoa; phylum Mollusca; class Cephalopoda; order Sepiida; family Sepiidae; genus Acanthosepion; species Acanthosepion lycidas. The sequence continues at coordinate 78,195,539 of OZ010592.1, read as the reverse complement.
TCTATCACATTTTTTTTCATGCCTCTTTCTCCATTAATCTTTCTTTCTTTCTTTCTTTCTTTCTTTCTTTCAATTCCCTTTTTGTTCTGTCTTTCTCTCATTTTTTTTATCATATCACACATTTCTTTCTATCACATTTTTTCTTCGTGTCTCTTTCTCCATTAATCTTTTCTTTCTTTCTTTCTTTCTTTCTTTCTTTCTTTCTTTCTTTCTGTGATATCTTACGACTTTTCTATATATTTCATTCATTTTTCGTACATTTAAATTTTTCTTTTCTTTCTTTCTTCTCGTTTTCCTTTTGTTTCATTCCATTCCTTTTTTCCTTTCAATTTCCTTTTTTGGTTAGATTGCAAAAAACGCATAATCTAACTGGCGAGCGTTGAATAAATGTTTGTTGGAATAAGGTTCAGGGGAGAGAGAGCAAAACGAAAACATCTATTAAGACATACAAAGGACTGGAAATAGTGGATAGCCACGATCACCAACGTTCCCAAGGAACACGGCTCAGACAACAAGAAAAAGAAAACGGCGACGTAAATATTAAAAAGAAAATAAATCCAGCGTATGGCTAGAATATAGCTAAAATAAATACACGGATATATTTTCAAGTGACTCAGAGAAAACAAACAGTTGTCGAGAGAAAGAAAGCATATAAATATATTTGAGAAAAAGAAAAAATGCAAATAAACGAGAATATGACAAGAACTTACCGATAATTATATTATTCTGATTTAATTAAATGCATGTCTTACAGGCTGAACGGACGAATGTGGAAAGTATGTGAGAAAAAAAGGAGTCTCGTTCTTTGCGAGATTTTATTAACTCGGGCAAAATGGCGTCCAATTCTGGCGTAAAGTAAATGATGTCCCTGAGAGTGTTAAAGATGCCAGTTTTGTTAGCTCATAGTTTTTTCTTGGGATTGTTAAGAATTGACATTGGTGAGAAACAGCTATGGCCACAGAAACCAAGGAACCTTAACCCTCCAAAATTGATTGTTTCATGCATTTTTCTGACATTCTATCAAATTATAAGGAGGCATAATATTTCGTCAGCATTTGATCTGTTCATAATTACCAATTTTTTAAATATTATTTATTGACTAGCAGCATGGCCCTGTGTTGCCCGTGCTTGATTAAAAAATCGTACGACTCGTACAGCAATCGCTATCACTTGACTCAAAATATTTTTGCACTTCCTTGCCTTTAAAGGAGTACCCTTTGCCGTGCTGATGTTGCGTGAGAGCCAACAGCTGACTGACACGAATGTTAACTAGCATCCTAGCATGCAAAAAAAATCGATAGCTGCATTCGTCACAAGTGGGAAAAATTTAAATCTGCATGGCACTTTACTCCAATTGGCTCATTCGCTTGCTTAAGCTCAACGTTGATTCTGATTCCGCTGAACTGGGTTGGGTGTGAAAAAGTATTTGTTGTTAACATTCTTTTTTCATTCGGTTTTTCCAGTTACGAGTCCTTTTTTTTTTAAAGCTGATCGTTTTGTGTTCATTTTGTTTAGTTCTTTATTCGTAACAGATTTAATGTTTAGTATAGAGCTTAGAAAAAAATCGCAGTGTGAGATAGGCAAGAAGTAAGGCATGTAGCAACATCAGTACGGCAAAGGGCACTCATTTAAAGGCAAGGAAGGGCAAAAATATTTTAAGTCGAGTGATAGCGATTGCTGTATGTGTCGAACGATTTTTGAATCAAGCACAGGCAACGCCGGGCCTTGCTGCTAGTCTTTTGTATATATTCCATTCGTTTTTCGTACATTTAAATTTTTCTTTTCTTTTTTTCTTCTCGTTTCCTTTTTCTTTCCTTCATTTTCTCTTTTCATTGTTCGGTTTTTCTTGCGTTTTTATATTTGATGCTATGCTGCGTCTTTTTTATACATTTCATTCGTTTTTCTCTATTTCTTTCTTTCTTTCTTTCTTTCTTTCTTTCTTAATATTTCTTTTTTTCTTTCTTTATTTGATTTCTTCTTATCTTTGTTTGTTTGTTTGTTTGTTTCTTTCTTTTTTATTTCCTTCATTTCCCCTTTTCTTTGTTTCTTTGTTTTGTCTTCTTTCTTTCTTTCTTTCTTTCTTTCTTTCTTTCTTTCTTGACATTTCTTTTTTTTCTTTCTTTATTTGATTTCTTCTTATCTTTGTTTGTTCGTTTGTCTTCTCTTTGTTTGTTTGTTTGTTTGTTTCTTTCTTTTTTATTTCCTTCATTTCCCCTTTTCTTTGTTTCTTTGTTTTGTCTTCTTTCTTTCTTTCTTTCTTTCTTTCTTTCTTTCTTTCTTTCTTTCTTTCTTTCTTTCTTGACATTTCTTTTTTTTCTTTCTTTATTTGATTTCTTATTATCTTTGTTTGTTCGTTTGTCTTCTCTTTGTTTGTTTGTTTGTTTGTTTGTTTCTTTCTTTTTTATTTCCTTCATTTC
>OZ010592.1:78188122-78190622 GCA_963932145.1 Acanthosepion lycidas | reverse complement strand
TTCTATTTTAACGTTATCATGCCTTACTTTGCATCATGGGTTTTTTCTTCACGCCGCATAGTTTTTACTTCATTAACTTTTCTTTATCTCTTTCTTTCCATTTCATGTTTTCTTTATCCTTTCTTAATCTTTTTAGTGTTGACAAGCTTTCATCCTCTCCTCTTCTCTCCTGCTTTTCTCTTCATCGTTAACGCTCTTCCCTCCCCACTCCCACACTTATTATTTTCCGCTCATTTCCAGACACCCATTCATCCGAGCGATTGGTGATTGATCTAAGAGATTTTGCTCCTGATCTTGTCCGGCTTTGAAGCTTTCTATCCCCGACTGTACACACCTTCACCATTATCGGCCATCAAACACTTGTGAAGCCTCTCTTCGAACATTCTCCTTCTCTCATCTATCTCCGCCTACATCACACTGCCAAAGAACTCTTCGTTTACGTGTCTTTTCAGTTTGTTTTTTCTTTTCTTTTTTTTTTAAAGTATTCCTTCCCAGCTACTCCATTTTTTTTTCACTCTGCTTCGACAAGATAGCACGCGAACGACAAGCAGAGACCGCCAAAATACTATTGTGTGAGTAAGCCCGGATCGACAGACACGTGTCGCTGTCTGCGATGACCTGTCTATTTAGATATGCAAGATAATATTTTTATCGTTAGAAAATCGCAGATTTTTCAAGGATAAAACGGTACCAGGCCCGGCAGGTTGTTTATATCTGTCTACAGAAATTGCTTTTTTTTTATCACTTTAAACGTTATTTTTATTGGATACTCGTATTTTGGTAGACGTTTCGTTTATTTATTAAACAGTATATTTATTTATTTTCGTCTACCGGCCTGAATATTCGAGAATTCTTGTTAAAGATAAATATGCACTCTCCGGAAAGATACGAACGTGCGTCCCTCAAGGCAGATGGAAAACGTCGTTAGATCCGACGTGTCTTAAACGGCTCGTTCACGGAGCAGCCAAGTTTAAACAATGTCTTTAAGCGAAAGCCTTCACGTTACAAACTCTTCGACATTTTCGTATCCACTCAGTTTCGTATCCAAACGTAAACAATTTTTTTTTTTTATTAGTCCGACAGATATTTTCATCATTTTAACCAGAGCGCCGAGTTCTCTCCAGAAGAACCGTTTTTTTTTTTTTTTTTTTTTTTTTTTTTTTTTTTTCATCTCTTTAAGCGTTATTTTAATGGATACTTATATTTAAGTAAACACTCCATGTGTTTCTTTATTTTCGCCTACCGGCCTGAATATTCGACTAGTCATTCTTATTAGAGAAAAAAATACGCTCTCCGGGTTTTTACGAAAAGAAATATACTGATATCCGCGTGTCGACGTTGCTACCAAATGAGACACAATGTCTTGTCGTAAGCCTTAAGTAATTCTATTTATGGTAAAAATTATGAATAATGATAAGCAAAGCTTCTGTTATGAAATTCCACATAGGTCGTATAGTTATATGGAGTCAATATTGGTCAATATTGGTTCTAGTTCCATTGTCATTAGGCTTCAGGCCGTGACGAAAAGAAATGTGGTACGACGTCGTGTTTCAGTAGGGTTTATCGGTAGTACAAAAGAAAAATTCTCAAGACACTCTACAGTTTCCCTATTTTGAAAACGCAGTCCCTTTCCGCTGTGGCTTGAGCTAATATGAGTGAACTCCTCTGCCGGTTAATCATACGAAACATTGCTCTATAATCCCGCCCCGGACATACTGCCCGGCTACCTGTGCCCGAGAACTTGTCACTCGCGGGTCGGGCTGCTATCTCACTTGGCAGCCCACAGCAGACAGACCGAGATGGAAGGACAGCGTCGTCGTCAACAATGACGGATATCCTTAAGCATACTACTGGCAATAGCAAACGTACTATTATATTTACTCGTCTCCCCACGGTGATATAACAATGATTTAACGTGGGGAACTCGAGCGTTTGCACTCGGGCCAGGGTCAAAATTTTCCTGGCTTCCGCTGGTATCGATGTTACTACCAATCCCTCCTCATTAAACAATAAGGAAGGCATAAGGGTGCCCCCCACCCACGTTCACGAAACCGGACACTTAATATTTTTGCAGTTGCGGTCTGTCCTCGGAGAGACACAAATGATAGATGATACCGGTACAAGTACCGTGGTATTTACTCGTCTGCCCGCGGTGACGTGATGTGACCCAAGGCCGGCTTCATGTTGAACACCCGAACACCTACACTCGGGCTACGATCAAAAATTGTACGAGGGTCATTCAATAAATAAGGTGAATTTTTCGGTATAAGAACTTTTAATACAGATAGAAGCTTACTTTTTTGTTTTCAACGTCGTCTCCCAGCACTGTCACACACTTTTCCCATCTGTGCGCACACTTCCGTATTCCCTCAGCGTAAAAATCTTTGGACTGATGTCTCAGCCATTCGCTCACAACACTTTTGAATTCATCGTCACTTTTAAACTTCGTGCCTCTCGCATTCAAGGGACGAAACAGGTGAAAGTCTGAAGGGGCAAGTCT
>OZ010592.1:78158122-78183122 GCA_963932145.1 Acanthosepion lycidas | reverse complement strand
TGTTAAAGAACAAAGTACATGCATGTGTACTTGTAAAATCTAAGCGTGGAAAATATTATGTGAGTCTGAGAATATATGTTTTTTCTGCTTTTACTTGCTTTTTAATATTTCTTTCATAATTTCTTTAGATTTTTGAAACAGTCATATTTACCCTTCAGTTTATCATGCACATTTCAACGTCTGTGTACTTTGAGATCTCAGTCAAGGTACACAATATAAAACCAGAATCAAAGAATTCTCTCTCTTTGGGGAATCTACAGAAACCCAGAAAGCACTGGTTGAAACGTTATTTACTTTATTAGATTAAAGAAATTAATCCTCATGCCTATCAATCCGAGACGCCATTTTTTCTTTCTTTCTTTCTTTCTTTCTTTCTTTCTTTCTTTCTTTCTTTCTTTCTTTCTTTCTTTCTTTCTTTCTTTCTTTTTCTTTTCTTATTTTCTTTCATTATTCTCATTCTCCCTTTTTATATTTTCATTTTATTTTATTTCTGTATGTAATTTCCTTCTTTCTTTCTTTCTTTCTTTCTTTCTATCTATCTATCTATCTAAATCAGTTCATTATCTATCTATCTATCTATCTATCTATCTATCTATCTATCTATCTAAATCAGTTCATTATCTATCTATCTATCTATCTATCTATCTATCTAGATATCTATCTATCTATCTATCTATCTATCTATCTAAATCAGTTCATTATCTATCTATCTATCTATCTATCTAAATCAGTTCATTATCTATCTATCTATCTATCTATTTATCTATCTATCTAAATCAGTTCATTATCTATCTATCTATCTATCTATCTATCTATCTATCTAAATCAGTTCATTATCTATCTATCTATCCATCTATCTAAATCAGTTCATTATCTATCTATCTATCTATCTATCTATCTATCTATCTATCTATCTATCTATCTATCTATCTAAATCAGTTCATTATCTATCTAAATCAGTTCATTATCTATCTATCTATCTATCTATCTATCTATCTATCTATCTATCACTTTGATGCAATATAAATTATATTCATTTAATTCTCAGATTCTTAGATGTATGTGCAAAATCTTATGTCTAGAAATCTCTTTGAAAATCATTATGGCACAAATGAAATCACATCGTCATTGTTTATGCAAAATACTCCCCACGCAGCAAATTAACATAAAAGGGCTGTGATTTTTCAATCGCCTAATAAAAAAAAAAAAATCCGTATAAGCATTTGTAGCATTTAAATTATTTATACAGATTAGCGTGGAAATCTCTGGATTATCGTTATTTACTTCAATACATGACAATCAAAAATGTAGTCCAACTTACTAAGCATTACTCCGCCATAAAACCCTTCGCGCTCTCTATTCATTTTCACTTGTTTTCATTCTTATAATTGGGATTTGTGCCTTGCTGGGCTTTTCAGGAAATATTTACTCGTACTGGAGTCATCTATACAAGGGAATACATACAAACCAATGTCGCGTGTAAAGGGCTGGTAAAAGATTGGAAAATATATGAATTTAGCTCTTCTCCCCCAGATATTGTTATATATTGTAGTATCAGTAAAATCATTGTTATCGCCCAAAAATTCATAATTCAAAAATATCTATCTATCTATCTATCTATCTATCTATCTATCTATCTATCTATCTATCTTTCTTTCTTTTTTTCAATACATCTTTCTTTCTATCTTTCTTTTCCGGATCTAAGCTTCTATATGTGTATGTACGTATATATTTCTGTCTATGTCAGGCTGGCCATATCTATCTATCTATCTATCTATCTATCTATCTATCTATCTATCTATCTATCTATCTATCTATCTATCTATCTCCATTTTGACGGTGAAAAATAGGATTGCATGTTGAAAAAATGCCCCCAAATTATTAAAAACAGAGTTTTATCGTCAAAATATTTATGTTATTATTAAGAGGAAAGATCAATATATTTTTTATATTTTATTTAGTTTTTTAATCCTCTATAGCACGTTCGAAATTTTGGTTAAATTTTTTTTTTTCGTCGGCAATCCACGTAATATTTACGATTAGCGTTTTGGCGCCTTTTTTCATTGATTTGGAAATTCGTGAAAAAACTAATTAATCTCGGATTTTCATGAAACTATCTATCTATCTATCTATCTATCTATCTATCTATCTATCTATCTAAATCAGTTCATTATCTATCTATCTATCTATCTATCTATCTGTTATATACCGCACTAATGGATATGTCCCAATCCTCATAAATACGTTGGACACTATTTTAAGTGGGAGTAATTATACTATTAGCCGTGGTTTATCTTCTTCACGACGTTGAGGAGTATTGTATTTTGTTGATATTATAAAGATTACCATTTCATTTCCAACCTCCGTTTTGGTTATTCCTCATTCAGTAACCCTGTCTAGGTTACAACACTATCTAAGTAATTTGATTATATATTTATCAAGCTAGCTAAATCAGTTCATTATCTATCTATCTATCTATCTATCTATCTATCTATCTATCTATCTATCTATCTATCTGTCACTTTGATTCACTTTATTTCATATTCATTTAATTACCATTTACTTCTTAGATTCTTAGATGCATATGCAAAATCTTACCTCTAGAAGTTTCTTTGAAAACCATGATTCCACAAATACAATCATATAGAAAGCGTTTATGCAAAATACCCTCGACCAAATCACATAAAAAAAGGCTGTGAATCTCCACCCGCCTAATAGTAAAATCCATATAAACATTTGTAGGAATAAAAATATTTATATAATTTAGCATGAAAATCTCCCTGTTTATCGTTATTTACTGGAATTTTGAATACATGGCAATCAAAAATGAAAATCTCCCTGCCAATAATCTACAAGACCAACTTACTAAGCATTACACCGCCATAAAGCGCTTCCCGCTCTTTTCATTTTCACTTGTTTTCATTCTTATAATTGTGATTTGTGCCCTGCTGGGCTTTTCAGGAAATATTTACTCGTATTGGAGTCATCTATACAAGAGAATACATACAAACCAATGTCGCGTGTAAAGGGCTGGCCTGCGTATAAACTATCACTACAATAGCTTGCTTTGAGGAATACAAATGAAAAAGTGACCAGCAGAGTAAGCAGAAGAGTTTTGAAACGGCTGAAGGAGAAAGTTTGGCAAGTAGAGGATGCTTCAGTTTAATGTCGTTGACGTTTTTTTTCGGGCAGTCATGGAAGTTCTTGAGCCAAATTATTTTTCCATGTAACGTGTGACTTTTTTTTTTTTCTATGAGACGTGTCTCAGAATTTCTTATCCTTCGAAACTCTTAGTAAGGGTTTTTTTTTTTTTCAACATCGTTTCTACTTCCTCTTCTGCCAATCCAATTACAGAATATCATTTGGTAGTTTTCTTGCTGTTTCGGTTTGTGCCTTGTGAGTATCAAGTCCTCCAAGCATCTTTACTTTATTATTTGTTCTAGAGATTTCAGCTGTCTTTTTTTTTTTTTTAAATATAAACATCCTTTTTCTTTCCATTTTCCTTAAAACTTCCTCTTTTTACGCATGTTTAGTCCATGTTATTCTCAGCATCGACAAACCCGGATATAAGAGACTTATTCTCAGGTGCGGACAACTCTCTTATATCCGGGTTACACTGTATTAGTATTGCAGTGTAACCCGGATATAAGAGAGATTGTCTCTGGTACCAAATTAGAGCCTGTGTAAATGTATATAAAATAGACCGAACCCGGATATAAGAGAAACCCGGATATAAGATACTTCTTCTCCGGTCCCGATAACTTTCTTATATCAGGGTTACACTGTATTATTATTACAGTGTAACCCGGATATAAGAGAGATTTTCTCTGGTCCCAAATTAGAGCCATACTTACCTAAACAAAATAGACCAAACCCGGATATAAGAGAAACCCGTATATAAGAGACTTATTCTCCGGTTCCGACAACTCTCTTATGTCCGGGTTACACTGTAATATTTTTCTCAAAAATATATTGCTGATAATATTTTTTTCAAAAATGTATTGCTGATATAAATTTTTCCAAAATAGTATTGCTGGTATTATAAACAATTTTTATACTTTCATAGTGTATTGACCCCTTTGGGGGTGGGTAACAACTTTCATATAGGTGGGACCCTGACAGGTGCTACCAGCCTGGATCAGGGTAAAACTGGGAACAACAGCAAATCATGAGTTGTTTCGATGCTCCTCAAAACCCCCTTGATCAGAGGCCTTGCTGTTGGATGTAGTTTATCGTCTTAACCAAGACGCGGATGTTGTTCATAGTCATACCCAGGACGGAATTATTATTTATAATTTTTAGTTTGAGAAATCAATTGTGTATTTTAAATAATAGAAGGTTTTTAATGTAACCGTATTATTTTAATCATATATATATACATATATATATATATATATATATATATACATATATATATATATATATATATATATATATATATATATATGTATATATATATATATATATGTATATATACATATATATATATATATATATATATATATATATATATATATATATATATATTCATGCGTGTAAATGCATAACTTATGTTTCTAAATATGGTGCTGAACAAGGCTTCAATGTCTGATCAGCGATGATGAAATATTGCTCGTTTTGTTTTCGAGGCATTGATAGAGATCAGCCAGTTCCCACCGACACTGAGCTGTTAGATCGAGGGCAGAGGAAAGATCAGCTGCCAAACTCTGGTCATATAGTGTTATGGGAGTTGGTCCATATACTCATATTACTGGTGTCATCTGCACATTTATTTACTAATTTGATTATACGAGGGTAAGTTAAAACTTATCCATACTTTGGAACTAACATATAATAATATGATAATAATTTGATAGGTTTCTCTGTCTTCCTTCTGCTCATGCATTCTTATAGTAAGTACTATGGTGGTCACGTAATCGAAGTTTGAGCTTGATCGCGCCTGTTTTCTTTCTGCCGTTACAGTGTAAACATGGCCACTACGCTAGCAGTGTGCACCAAGAGCAGTGATCCGATTTCTCTGATCGGAGGTGTGTCAGAGGCTGGAATTGGTGTAATGGTTAGCAAGCCGGTCTTGCTTAAACAATTACGATTGAGTAGTGTTTTCGAACCTGACTTGGTGTTCGATATCTTGGGCCTCGTGCCGCATCTAAACTTAAAAAAAATGACTATTATGGCATGTCTCTAATTTGTATTTAGATACATTGATTTTATTTTCGATTTCGATATTTCTACTTGAATTGTTAACCTATATTGAATATGGTCCCTTATTGTTCATAATAAAGTCACAATAAAATTTGTATTTTATATGAATACTTCCTAATGAAAATTGAGATGTAGTGGAGTTGGGTGGTGTCATATATTTCGCTGGGACCGTATTATAGATTCAGATGCTTGAAAAATGGTCAGCTTATTCAAACGTATCTGACCTTTTCTTTAAAAAAACTCAGAGAATGCATAAAATGAAATACTCTTGCCATATATGGACTAGAACTGTTCAATTCTTACTTTCCAGCAAGCTGCAATCTTTGATACATATAATAGTAATGAGAAAAGAGGGTTGGAAACATTAACACTCACAGGACAAATTGAGAGGGCAGTGGCAAAGTGCGAATAATTTACCTAGAGTTTCGTGTCAATGGATGACAATGGAAGGGTAGTAAGAAAACAAACATTATTTAGAGCTACATTTAGGAAGTTAAGGTAAACCATGTTTTGCCACGCCCTGAAGGGGCATAGTGCATAAAGGACAAATAATGTTCACTCAATACAAGGCCAAAATCCGCTCAAGGGGAGGTGTTACTGAATGAGGTTGATGCAAAGCGTGGCCGTTCGGGATAACTTTAATTCGACGATATGATAAGAAAGACTGAATCAGTTCAAAAAGTCGTCGGACATACCGTAACTTTTAAACATGTGAAGAAAACCAGTGTGTCAGATCGTGTCGAATGTCTCAAGATGTCCAACGCAACAACACGAGCTTCACCATTCTTATCTAAAGCTTGATAATCTTTCCACAATTATTTACATTATTCGGACTATTGTCCTTATCTTTGTCGCCATATTTATCACAACTTTTCGGTCGTTGTACCGTTCTTCAGGTGGTTGAAATATCGAACTGAACCCTTTATTTCGCTCACTGGGGTAGAGTGTTCTAGTTCCACGTGCCATGTCTAATGGATGTCAGTTATCTGTTGTTATCTCCTGTTAAGTTTTCCCTCTGAAAGTTCTCCTTAACTGGGTATTGAACTCGCGCTCTTTGGGTCCTGTCACTGGATCTAATCAACACCTTTATCCACTGTGCCATGTGTTCTTGAGGACAAAGATGAGGACAATAGTCCGAATAATGTAAATAATGTACATAATACCTCATCTCAGAAATATAGACACACTCTTTCCACAATGATTATTAATACATCAACAGTTGACCAAGATCAAACAGTGGCAACCTTTCTCGAGCAGTGGGCCGCATCTTCTATGGCTCATCACAAAGCAGGTCTCACTGTTAAAAAGGTTCAAGCTAATTTTTCTTAGTATTAGGTGGGTGCAAAAATAATGTCGTTTTCTCACATATGTTACTATGTGAGAAAAGGACATTATTTTTGCATCAACATAATAGATACAGCAGTTACTTTCGCTACAGTAGACCATATGCGTAGGCATATACCTTAGAAGTGATAGGAAAGTTTTTTTTTTGTTTTTTTTTTAATTTATAATTAAAAAATTGGTCTCTTTGTTATAATATTATCACAAATAATCTGATCATCACATGTCACTGCGTGGGAATTATTTCTAATTTAGTCATTTGAAAATGAAAACATTTCTTCTCTGGAGAAAAAATTCTCAATAAAGTTTTCTGTTTCAAAGGCAAAAAGATCTTTATACGTATGATCATCCTGAGTGAAAATTACTAATGGTTTAAAATGCTGACAAGGTTGGCTCCCCAGAAGTTTACAAAATTCAAGTAACATTATATAAAGTATTGTTTAAATATCTGCTTGTGTATGAGAAAGTGTGTCAGTAATCAAGTCAGAACGAAAAAAAAAAAAACGTTATTTTGCCTATGAAATTAAGAAAGGCCAAACCGTCTATATGTGGCCCATGGTTTTCTTGTTTGATTCAACTCTTGCCATTAACCTATCTATCTATCTATCTATCTATCTATCTATCTATCTATCTATCTATCTATCTATATACATATATATATATATATATATATATATATATATATATATATATATATATATATATATATATATACTCACATCAATCCAACTAAATATTTTAGCGCTATCACTGATATTGAGCGCTTCCCAATAAGTGCCGCGCATATATAATATATAAATAATATATATAAAAAATTGCATATATATATATATATATATATATATATATATATATATATATATATAATGGAAGCCTTATTAATAAAAACAAAAAAACAACACTTAATAATATTAACTTCGAACATGGACACAATATCTTGACCGTGTTTTGAAAAATTAAAACATTTTAAAAAACAAACAATTTCTTATTTAACAGCTATAAAATATTTAATCCTTGAAAATGGCTAAATGTATAGCCGAAAGCGCTCAGATAAAAAGAACATTCGGACAGTTTTTATATAATTTTTTATCCGAAAAGAAAAAAAAAAAATAGATCGCATGAGAAATTGTATAAAAAACTAAATAAAAGCACCTTGTCTGTCGTATTCAATGAAATTTACATGAAAGAAGAATCGCTGCCTAAATACACACACACACACACACACACACACACACACACACACACACACACATATATATATATATATATATATATATATATATATATATATATATGTATATATATATTATAATTTTATGATGTAGACAAAACCATTACAAAGATGCAACTTGGTTTCAGTGCATTTCAACTGCACTTCGACGGGGGAGAATCGAAAATGGTTTTGTTCATATCCATTTTCGATTCTCACCCGTCGAAATGCAATTAAAATACACTGAAACCAAGTTGCATCTTTGTAGTGAGTCAAATGGTTTTGTCTATATGATAAAATTATAATAAATAAATAATTATCGCTCTACTATCGGTATCAAGCCCTCTTTTTGATTAATGCTATGAACGTTGGAATTTATATCGCATCGGGTATATATATATATATATATATATATACATACACACAATAATTAATTACGATTCTGATGACGTTGCCCTTTCATTGCTTCTGTAATTATTCTTATGACCAAGAAAGCTTTTACTTATGTATGTGATTATGTATGAGTGAGTGTGTGAAGGAACAAGTGAGAAGGAAATAAAATAGAATTTGAAGAAAGGCTATTTTGCTTACAAAATATAACGTGCCTTTCAGAAAGACCAGAGGGCTTAGATGTTGTTGGCAGGAGGCATTTTCCCATAACTGACCTAGAGAAATGAAAGCTATATTTCTGCCGGACCACAGAACTGTCGGATGACAGAAATGACTTAAAAAAAAAACAACATTGTAAACATCATATTGAAAGCATCGTCTATATCTATATTGCTGTTAAAATCAATGCTTCCAAACAAAGTTTTTTATTGCCTCATACAATATAAAAGCTGAAAAGTCTTAAAACCATAATAATAATAATAATAATAATAATAATAATAATAATAATAATAATAATAATAATTCAAATACTTATTGTCTTCAACGGGTAAACATGCTACTATATATAAGAAATAAATAAAAGCTTGTCAACAAAACTCTCTAATTCTGTGGTTACTTCAAAAGTGTGACACGGCTCTCATAGTCCTACAATGAAACCATAAGATTTGCCGGACGTAATACAAACTGCTGTACTACCATTCCATATTCCTAAATAGTACATAATTCCAATGATTTCAGATAAATGACTTTGTATTTCGCAATCATGTTGACTTTAATTTCGATTCGAACGCAGACCAAACAGATCTTTATTTATTTTATATCTTTAGTACTAAACCAGGAAAAGTCAATTTAATGTGCGATCAGAATTTTTTTTAAAAAAGCGAAAAAACATGTAAGAAAGAAAGAAAGAAAGAAGGAAAGAAAGAAAGAAGGAAAGACAGAAAGGGAGGTGGAATCAAAACCGAGGTCACAAAAAGAAGAAAAAGAAACAATGATTTGAAAAAACAAAAAAGAATCCAGCAAGCAATAAAAACGCAAACGAGTGACATCGCGAAAAACTAACAGTTTAATAAGAAAGAAAGAAACAAAGAAGGAAAGAAAAGAGAGAGAGAGAGGGAGTGATTGAAAGAAAGAATTTAAAATGTGCTTAAAACGACGACGTAAATTTCGTAAACAGAATAAATCTATCGGAAAGAAAAAGAAAACAAAAAGAAAGAAAGTTGAGATGAGATTAAAATTGACAAAATATAGAAAGAAAATAGATATAAAATTTGTTTAAAACGACGACGTAAATTCCGCAAAGAGGAAAAAATTCAATGGAAAGGAAAAATACAAAAGAAAGAAAAAATACATAAGAAAGAAAGACAGAGAAAAAAGAGAGAAAAAAAATCGTACAGTGATATAGATAAAGGAAAAAATAAATAAATACAGCGTAATGAAAGGAAGAGAAGGGGGAAAGACGTTGTCTGGTATGCCGCAGGAATTATTTCTGATAGAGAAAAATTATCGATCCAAAATCGATATCAGAAATATCTTCACCATAAATCATGATCTAGTTTTCAGAGTTAGCACGAGAACTAAATATCTTCACAGTGAATTAAACGCCAGAAATGCAGTTTTTTTTAAATGAGAAAAAAAAAAACCCAAAAAACGACAAACATCTCCAAATAATACTTAAAGAAACAACAAAAAATAATTGAACAGAATCTTATCAAACCACACACACCAGAACTCATATCAATACAAAAAGCAGAAAAAGTGTAAGCGGCCATTAGTTAAATCATCCACGTGCTCCACTCAGTGGTTAGAAGGTTACACTGGTGGTCGAGGCGATATTTTCGATACGAAGAGGCAAATTCTAGAAATATTCCGGGGCGAGTAGATTACAGAAAGTTTTATTTTTAGTTGCGAACTTTTGCACAAACGTAACAAAAAAAAAAATTATTTCCGAGACAAATCAGCTTATTTTATATATTGTCTCACTTAAGAACTGTGGCTTTCCACAACTTCGTAGGGCAAACAATGATTGTTTTTTTTCACTATTTGCCTCCTTTGTTTTGTAGTCAATTTACACAACGTCGTCAGGTAGAAAACTCGGTGATTTCCTCTGCCTCTCGTAACTGCATTGTGTTCTGTAGGTGTCATATTTTCTAGGGTTTCTTTTCGTTTTACTTATCCAAGGAATTCTAGCTGTGTTATATTGTTTCAATTAAACTGAAAACATAATTGTCACATACAGGATCCGTTAATGATATTCTCAACAACCTACTGTAGAACATCTTTTCTATTAATAGGATTATCCACTACATCTATGAGGAAATTGTATAGCATTCACTGAGACCCGATTTAACGTCATACGACACTCTCCAAATTTACATGCACTCCCTACAACATCGAGACTACAAAAATTACCAAAGTAACATGTAATAAACCCCGATGCTAAATAGGTAAACATATGACCGATTGTGTTTTTACGTCATCTTGAAGACATATTCCCTCGACTTGTAACAGTTCAAATATAATATATTTACCTTTTGTCAACAAATGCCAAAAAGGAAATTATATCGATCAAACGTAGGGAATTTCGTATTCGGTTTATAACCATATAAAAAATAAAACATCAAAGGATTTCACTTTAGCTGCATATTTCAATCAAGAGGGCCATAGCATTGATAACATTTGATGCGTCCTTTTTACTTCTTCATTTAAATGCTATCAAGAAAAGTCCCAGTTAAAATACATTTAAAATATAAATTTCTAGGTTTAAATAGGAAATTTAGGAATGCAGTTTCCAGAAAAGCATTCTACAAAACCTTTACAATCCAAATCATAACAAACAACTAACCCAATACTACTAGATCTCATCAGTAATATAACACACGAGGAAAAAAATAACCCACAAAAGTCCCACTTCATTTTTTATTTATCGCACCCAGGCGTGTCCGAAATTACAATTTTTAACATCTCATCCTGCTTCCATTTGGTGAAATTCCTACAAATATACCATAAATATTATTAGTCTTACCAATATTTTTATTTTTGATGTTTTTTATCTTTCGAATTTCTTTCATATATATATATATATATATATATATATATATATATATATATATATATATATAGATATTGGTTATAACCAGTCGAAGTGTAATTTTAAATGCACTGAAACGAAGTTGCATCTTTGTAGTGAGTAAATTGTTTTTGTCTATATGAAAACATTATAATAAATAATTATTGCTCTACTATCGATATTGAGCCCTCTTTTGAATTCTGTGAATTTATATATTATTTTCGTACTCATTACATTCGGATATATATATATATATATATATATATATATATATATATATATATATATATATATATATTTATTTATTAAAGACATTTTTTATGTTTAACGTTCTTTTTATAGATACAAGTATTTAAGCAAATGCTCTGTTTATAATAAACAATATTAAATAAAATTTACCGGCCTGAATGTCCGAGAAATTTTGATAGAAAATATTCGTCTTTTGACAGGATTCCAACCTGCATCCTATTCGGAACCGCCATTTATCCGGGCGTGCCTAACCGATTCGGCCAAAAAGGAGCGTTCGGTAGGCATTGTCGAATCGGTTAGGCACGCCCGGGTGAATGCCGGTTCCGTATAGGATGCAGGTTCGAATCCTGTCAAAGGACGAATATTTTCTATGAAAATTTCTCGGACATACAGGCCGGTAAATGTTATTTAATACTGTTTATTATAAACAGAGCATTTAGTTAAATAGTTGTATCTATAAAAAGAACGTTAAACATAAAAAATGTCTTTAATAAATAAATTGTCGGACTTTGTCCATTTTTTAATATATATATATATATATATATATATATATATATATATATATATATATATATATATATATATATATATATATATATATATATATATATGTGTGTGTGTGTAATAACCAGTGGATATATAATCCAAGTGAATTCTAATAATATAAAATATTAAAATTAATCCACAAAAAGAAGTCAATATATATAATCCAAGTGAGCCAGTCTTCCAATTTACTTTCTATCAGTATAAAAACCCTTGCAAAGTTTTTGCGGGAAGAAATGACCATAATCAAATCAGGAAATTTTGAATTCCTATTGTATGTAATTTATATACATATACATACATATATATACATATATATATATATATATATATATATATATATATATATATATAAATTACATGCAATAGGAATTCAACATTTCCTCATTTGATTATATATATATATATATATATATATATATCGCAGTTCCTTTATTGAAGTAGCGATCATGGCTCTCCACAATTTCTTGTCCTTTATAGCTCTCTTTATATTTTCTCTTTTTGTTATCTCTCCTAAACCTTGTTCCGCCACGCATTTACACAAGCTCATTCTTCATCTACCTGACGTATCCCCTCAAGACTTAAACGGCCATTGCTCTCCACAATTTCCTGCATTTTATAGTTCTTTTCCGGTATAGTTCTATCTTTTTGTCATCTCTCTCTAAATTCCAACAATTTACTCACACTCACTGAGTAAATTATACTTTCTTTACTCTATCCCAGTGGCGTACAATCTGTTTCAATATAAGGTTGGTTCAAAAATAATGACGTAATAATGTCGTTTTTTGACCTATTTTTAACGTCAAAAAACGACATTATTACGTGATTATTTTTGCACCAACCTAATACAAAGCATTACTCAATAATAATTTCGCAAACCTTATACTAGATCAATCAAATCTTTTTTTTTTAAGCATTACGCCCCAAGGAAGGCGGGAAGTCACTAGGGGTTGCAAAAGATTTGGAGCGAGAGCAAATAAGAGTGATAGAAGTTAGGATGAGGAGAAGGATAGTGGATAGATCAAGGTAATTCGATATGTCGACTGACTTTACATTTGAATAGTTGGAGATTATAGCTCTCAGGGAAACAGTAATAGGGAAAGGTGTTCCACAGGCGAGAGGTGCGAGGTATGAAGCTATTGGAGTAGAAGAGACGGCTACATTTAAAAGTTTCTACAGTGAAAGGTTGAGAGCGGGATGCCAGCCTCGTAGGGCGCTTGAATTCATGAAGTCTGGGAACCAGTGAAAGTAGCTCATTGGAGCAATTACCATGAAAGTATTTGTAAAAAAAGACAGAGAGAGGCGACGGTGCGTCTGTGAGAGAGTGACTGTAGACGAGATGCCAGATCAAGGCCAATTATATTACATATCCGTCTCTGGATCTTATCAATAACTCCGAGGTAAACAGAAGGTGCAGCAAACCATATATGGCAGCAATACTCCATGCAAGGGCGAATGGTTGATTTGTATATTCGAAGTATCGATTTCAGGGAGAAAAATTCCCTGGCGCGGCACAGAGAGCCAACTCTTAGAAAAATCTTGTATAATATCAATCTACTATCTATATTTCTTATGTTGTCTGTCTGTGTGTCTGTCGTGGGCGTTGTTACCTCGCCCAGGCCGCATTCTCACCCGATTTTGATGCGGTTTTCACCACAAGGTTGCAAATGGCTGCCGTAAGGACATGACAGAGGCCGATTTTTGAGTTCGGACTCAGGTTCCGAAAAAATCGATAATCGAAAAAATCTGCTTACAGAAGGAATGATCGCATTTCAACCAAATTTGACATCCTCTTAGAGTCTATCATTAGAAATGTTGTCCAGAAGTTTCATGGCCACTGACCCCTAAACAGCGCTGAAGATCGATATAACCCAAAAACCGATACGCTCAGATTGCGCTTGAACCGCATGTCGGTTATTAGCGAAAACCAACCGGATTTATGAGGAGGCCATTGGGAGTCACCATGTGAAGTTTCAACTCTGAGCGCCCCCACCCCAAACAGAGTGCAAATCGACAATCGGTCAACCCTTAAAAATGTTTTTTCCGGTTGGGTATTTCCTAAATGCAGATTAATTTAAGGTGACGCTATGCGCCGGAAGAAACAGGTCAGTGTGTGCAGTGGAGTGGAAGAAAACATTTGACCTCAAATTCTGGAATGGGTGCAGGGCCATTGAAATTCGGCTTTTTTATCCCAGTTCTGACTTTGAGCCACAAATGACATATTCGACTTTGTCAACACTATTCCTTTAATCGTCGCATCTTACCAAAATAAGCACTTCTTTATTCGCGTCTCTACTGAAAAAAAAACCCGCATACGTGCTGAGTGAAAATGGTTCCGCCCTCAGCAGTCTATTTTCTAATTCTTTAAACCTTTTCCCCTAGCCCAGGGCGTATCCCAGACCTGACATAGTTCAGTTTTGCTTTTAGACAGTTAACTGATGTCACAAGTTACTTCTCTTCTGCCTTTAGAACGCGACCCAGTACACTTCGATTTGAGTGGTGAAACTGAGGAAGCTTCTCCAAGAGAAACTTTACTCGATTACGTTTCAACAACATCTAACTGCTCACGCATTGTGATGCTGATTGTGCAAGCAGCAGCGCCGTCTTTTGGGCAAAAGATGCGTCCTTCTTTTGCATTCAGCGATTGGTTGCATACGAAAAGATGTCTCAAGATTTGAATTTTTTTGTGTTCAGCTATGTCTCTGTTCAAAACCACAAATCCAGCATTCAATATGTTTGATTTGGCAGGGGCCTCAATTTTATTGCATGTAAAGGAAAAATGGAATGGAGTTTGCTGAGGACTTGAGTGTAGACCACATTTTCAGCTTTTTGTGAGGGTGAATAAAGGAACACATCATCGTGCCTGCCGACTTGAGAGCAGGCTACGTAAAGTTGGCCGTATGAGAAGCACTGCTCCTCTAAGTGTACAACCAGTGACAGACAGTGTTTGTCCTTGGGCCTTATTAATTGTCATAGCAAAACAGGTGCGAATGGGAATGGGGATCTTCTGAAAGTGAAGGGTACATCGGCATCTGATGGATACAAATACATCCTTGGGATAAGCATTTGCTCCCCTTTAACGCATTACTGTGAAACATTGAACTCATCGCCAACTAATGTATAGTTACAAGCATCAATTGTTTCTCCTAACATCTCTATACCATATGTACAGAAATGAATGACCCCAACCAGATTACGGGCCCGGTATTTGGTATTTGGGTGGATTACATTCTAAAATTTCGGGCGTTCTTCACAATTCAACCAAAAATTCCTACGCGGCCAAGTTAGAGGTGCCTTGCATAGAATGCCGGGTGACCCCGTCGTGACTCAAAAATCGATACTAACCTCCGTGCTGACCATGATCTCAGCTGTCTATTTCCCACTTCTTTAAACTTTGTACTTTCTCCCAGGCCGCATCCCAGATCCGATTTTTCAATTTACGTCATTGTATCATGCCGGAGCCCGATTTTTTATTTGGGACTCAAACTTTGTAAAAAAACCGATTAACTTGATGATACGGATTTTGGGTGTTTAAGTTGAATGTCTCGCCTGCACTACGCGGCCCAGTACATCTAAGCTTTTCACCTCATTTTGGACTCTGTGCAGTTGACTTCCCGTTGTTAAACACTTTTTATTTGAACTTAAAATCGGATCAATGTATGGTTTCCAAAGTACCAGGTTAACAAAACAAGGGCACCCCACCCCAAGTAGTATGACCAGTCTCAATATTTCAGGAAACTGGGTTGGATGTGAAAAAGTATTTGTTGTTAACATTATTTTTTCATTCGGTTTTTCGAGTTACGAGTTCTTTTTTAAAGTTGATCGTTTTGTGTTCATTTTGTTTAGTTCTTTTTTTCGTAACAGATTTAATGTTTAGTATAGAGCTTAGAAAAAATTCGCTGTGTGAGATAGGCAAGAAGCAAGGCATGTAGCAACATCATCACGGCAAAGGGCACTCCTTTAAAGGCAAGGCAGGGCAAAAATATTTTATGTCAAGTGATAGCGATTGCTGTATGAGTCGTACGATTTTGGAATCAAGCCCGGGCAACACCGGGTCATGCTGCTAGTAATACGATAAAATAATACAAAGAATACAAAAAGATGACTATCTGTGTTTCATTGATTATGCAAAAGCCTTTGATAAAGTACGTCACAATTAACTATTGGAAACTGCTAGGTAACCATGACATATTTACGGAGGATACTAGAATAATCCAGAACCTATACTTGCAGCAAGTCGCATGCATATGGATAAAAAGAATTCAGTAAATATACTGTGGTAATCTAGGGAAAGTTACTAAATAGAATAATCAAACGAAGGCTGGTAAAAAACGATAATACTTAGGACAAGAACAACACATATAAGATTCGCCAGCGGCGCGTAGAAGAAGTATTCGAATGTTAGAAGTGTAACAAGTGAACTCCACAATGAATTTCCAACTGCAGGATATCTACGAACTGACCCACGCGGTCAGATGTGGCACAAGGACGTATTTGATTAGGGGGATCCGTGGGCTCGGCCAAAAATTCCCGTAGTCCCTGTATAAAACGGTGTCTTTTAGCGGTTTCCCAAGACGACGCTCTGTCCTTCGACATAGCTTTGTCTGGGGATCCTCTCTCCCGAGAAGCAGAGAGTTTGGCCAGCACAGCTGGAGACGAATCTCCAAATTATGTGAATGGGGACATACACATTATCGCCCGTAGGTATGCTAAAACATATACAAAAATAGAAAGGGCTGTAAGACAAGGATACGTCTTCTCACCGGACTTATTCAACTAATATAGTGAGACGATTCTGAGATTATTTGAAGTCCTAACAGCATACATTTCTGGAGGTCACAATTTTAATAATATAAGATGTACAGATGACGCAGTCTTGACAGCAAAAACAGAATGGAAGCGCTTAATTTGCAGTCTAAGCACCAAAAGCTCCCGGTATTGAGAAATGTACCATTGTGGTGTGAATTGCGTGGTTATTTCGAAAATGACTAAAACATTGCGCTCGTTTAGAAGTTATGGACAATCGACTTCTTACTCGTCGGGTAAACAGAACGTCGCCATAACTGGCTTTGTTTATATTATGGGGTCCACCGCTTTTAGATATAAGTGGACTCGACCTGCTGCCGTTAAATACCCTCAGTCAGTCAGAATATAGAGAAGAGGAACGGAGTGGAAAGGACATAGACATTGTGACTGAGTTGGAGGTAGAAGTCACAGTTACAAGCACGCCCGACTCTAAGGAAGTTTACTTCGAGACTGTATATAGCGATCTTTGATTAATACTAACCGGCGTTCCTGGATTTACTAACAACATTACCTTTTGTATTTTGTGTAAATACATTTAATTTCTTATCTTAAATACTTGCGTTTGTCATTTATTGGAGACCGATTTTTCATCTCGGAATCCACAACAGTTTACATACGTTTACCTCGAGTAGTCATGATGTACGGAAACATCTCTTGTCTTGATTACTGCGCAATGCGCGAAGTTTGAAATGAATGCACGAAAAAATAGACGAAAAAGCGTAAAATCCAACAATTAAAAATTAAAAATAAAAATTACGTGCCTGAAAAGTAGAAGAAAAAGAATTTTTTACTTTTTTTTAACGATATTTTTTTTTTATGTCTCATGAAATTTTCTCAAATTTAAAGCTTTGTAAATTACATTTCATGGTGAGATTCTGTTTCATTAGCGAGAAGCAGAATTATTAATAACAATAAAGAAAAAAATACTATTTATTTAAAACTTCATTTTAAAAAAATAATCGCATTAAAAAACAAAAAAACATACGAACAAAAGTTATTCAGCATGGTTTGAAATGATACATAAACTTTAAAATTATGTTAAATTTAAGATTAGGGTTTTGGTTCGAAACCTAGAAATTTCTGTGTTCCAATAATACATATTTTTAGATAATGATATTTATACATATATCTATGTATCGATATATATATATATATATATATATATATATATATATATATATATATATATATATATAATTTATTCGAAAATTTGAACATAAATATGTTATAAAATCTACAAAAATCACACTTCTGGTGTCTTAGCATGTCTTGAAACAAAATTTGTGGTGATTTTATAACATATTTGTTTTATAATTTCCGAATAAATTATATTTGCTTAACTCTGTATTGAGCACTCTTTTAATAATAATATTTTTGGTTATTGGAATTTATTCCGTATACACCGATCCTATACTTTATATATATATGAAGAAAAATATACGGAAAAAACAAACAAAAATCCTAATATGCAATTATGCTGTTTTAATGTTAATATAATGTCAACGTCGGACGTTTCGGTCTAATAGACCATCTTCAGGACATATTCATAAAACATAATTAACATTAGACCATATACAATTCTACATGAAAAAGACGATATATATGTATGTGTGTGCGTACGTGTGTGTGAAAATAATCCATATAACTATCTTTGAGTGGATATATTTTCCATTTATTATGCTTACCAGCAATGTTCACTAATCTCTGTGGATGCGGTAATTCTCCTAAGAATTTATTCAAGATTCCATTGTCTATTCCTTCTAGTCTGGAATATATTTTATAATTTTTAGATGACCAAGAAAGGCTACCATGAATACAACAGACACACACACGCATATATAAATAGATATGCACACAGACACACGTTATACTTTCAGAGTAACAGCAATAAATTTCTTTATCGATGAACTGGGTTTTTTTTTCATAATTCTTTCATGTGCTTTGACCATACACTGTCCCGGCTAAGACGATAAACGTCCAACTGCAAGGCCCCCTGATCAGGAAGTTTTGACGAGAGTGGAACCAACTCTTAATTGCTGATGTTTCCAGGTTCACCAAAAACGGGGGTGGTAGCACCTGTTATGCTCCCAGCTATGGGCAAAGAGTTAACCCCCAAAATGTGATCAAAACATTATGAAAGTGTAAAAATAGGTTTTTATATATTTTTAATCTATTTTTTAAAATAGGTTTAAAAAAAAAATAGGTTTTAATACCATCAATACATATTTGAAAAAAATATTACCAACTATATATTTTTTAGAAAAAAACATTACCAGCAATAAAAATCTTATCGCCATTAAATAACCCATTGAGGTTGATATGCCGTAAAACAACCCAAACCAAACCAATATATACTGAGATAGATAGATAGATACGAACAGACTGAGATAGATAGATAGATAGATAGACAGACAGATAGATAGACAGATAGATAGATAGATAGATAGATACGAACAGACTGAGATAGATAGATAGATAGATAGATAGATAGATAGACAGATAGATAGATAGATACGAACAGACTGAGATAGATAGATAGATAGATAGATAGATAGAAAGATACGAACAGACTGAGATAGATAGAAAGAAAATATAATCAACAATGAAAAAAAATATTGCCAGCAATACATTTTTGAAGGGAAATCAATAAAAATCTTGTCGGCATTAAATAACTCATTGAGGTTGATATGGCGTAAAACAAATGAAACCAAACCAATCTGAACATGCAGGACGTGAGTGGCCGGTCAAGGCTTTCCACAAATGCCTTTGTTCCTCTCAGCAAATGTTGATTCTTTTTTTATCACCCCTCTTTGTAATCCTTGTCTGTCATTCACTCATTCCAACAGAGTGATGTGCTCTTTTTCTCTGCTTCAATGTGTCCTCTGAGTGTTAACTTTGTCAATCCTTCTTTCCTCAGTAGAAGTCCTAGAAATGTCTCTTTCTAATTCTTATCACCACTTCATTTGTTGTTCTTATTCTCTTTAATAGTCCTCGTTTCTCACATGCCCATTCCATAAAATTCACAGCTTTTGACTATAGAACCAGGGATCTGTAGATTCAAGCCTCTCGTTCATCTGAGAGGATATTGTTCAACATTTATTATTATGAGATAAAACATTAAATAACAGTCTAGTCTCTTAGATTCGATATTATATAACATCCACAAATAACCGTTTTGCTATCTTTGCTTAGTTTCTGTTTCAATGAACATTTTTCTTCATTTGCCTAATTTCTGAAAGGCACCTTACTATGCTTCTTCGAACTTCTACGTTTCACTTTCTGTCGTTTGTTACTACATTACTATATTTGGTTGATTTCGATGTCCCCAATGCGTATCCTACCTTAAGCTGTATTTTTTTCATGACAACCACGCATTCGGTTTTCTTTAAAGCTAATAATTAGTTCTTTCTTCCTGCTTTCCTATACTACATTCATTTTTCTTTCTGAGGTCTCAGTGTTGCGTAACTTATATTGTTTAACTACGTTTTTGTATTTTAATTTTCCCTTTCCCCATTCTGTTATTTTATTTAATCAATTCTCCACAAGCAAGGCAGTGATGCACCTAAGATACAAGGGGCGTGAAAGAAAATGAAAAAAAAAACATTAGAAGGAATCGGAAACACAATCTTAAACAAGGGATACACTTGTACTCCTGTACAAAAGATCGGGGTGGTGTGTGAATCGGACGAGAAGCCGACCTATCTACTCCTATTGAGGATAAAATAAATAGTAAATTAAATGTGTGATGATTGCATCAAAATATCTGAGACTGGCAGTCATGCTCGGTCATTGATCACTGAAAATTTAATTTAAAAAAAATTCTCTACAATTTAACAGGACATTGATTACTCTTTCCTGTTTTTTCTCCATCTGTATAAGACTCTTTTCGGAGCTACTTAGTTTATCCTTATATTTATAATACTCTATGATGGCGGACTGTAGGGGCCCTGTACGGTCGATCGCCCTTATTTTTTCTTTTCTTTCTTTTTTTTTGCTTAAAAACATTAGGATCAATTGCTGAGGTTTTTTTGGTAATAACGGTAATATCTGTAAATTTACAGTTTTTCTCATCGCGGTCAGATGGATGTTTTTCTTCCTGCCGCCTCGGTGAGGTTAATTGATATGTGCATGATATGAACGTATCTTCTATACTTTTATCATCTTGGACTCGACTAGGATTATAAAGTTGCCATTTCGCACACTACAGCTAGTGAACACCTGATAATTGCGCTAAAATGAAACTGGTACTCATGGCCTGTCAATTTAATTATATATATATATATATATATATATATATATATATATATATATATATATATATATATATATATAGTAGCGGCCATAATATAAGGAACGGAAACAACAAAGACATAAATATGTGTATTATTTAAAAAGTAATGCATGATTAGCAATGAAATTTTTACCGAGTAAAGATTAGGGTGTAATGCATAAATATTATACAAAGTTACAAAAATTTACATAACGTTTTTTTTTAAATAAAGATTAAATGGAACAAAGGAAATAAGCTACTGGACAAAAGTTTATGCAAATTATTAACATCGTTCCAGTAGCGTATAATATTTATTATAGAGTGCGTTGGAATAGTTGCGTTGTTATCTATACGTGTGCATATATGCTCAATAAGGTTTAAATATGGCGGGCGCAGAAGCCAATGAAATTTCCGGAAAATCATTTGAGTATTCCTGGAACCGATTTGCGACATCAGTGCACGATGAAGGAGTTATGTTATTGTATCAAGAACAATCCCTCACCAACAGGAAACATGGCGTGCATAAAAGGGGCGCAAATAATCGCTAAAAGAATTTCGACACATACGAACTAGGTCATCTGGTTGAAAATCTGGAAGCTTGACACCCAAGATCATATAGTGAGGTAATGACAATGGTAATATTAGGCTTTTCCTTTCTGGAAAACTTCGGCATTGACTGAGGAATTTTTTTTTTAATTAAAATAGCCGACTAAATGTCATTACTATTCCTAGCAATGATTATGAGTTTCTGTCCATCTATTAGGTTGGTGCAAAAATAATGACGTAATAATGTCGTTTTTTGACGTTAAAAAATACGTTAAAAAACGATATTATTACGTGACTATTTTTGCACCAAACTAATATTTTCTGTTCTTTCATCCCTTTCCCTTTCTACTTTTCTGACTTTTCTGTCATTTCTTAATTCTTTTCTGTCAGTTATATCTTTCTGTCCATTCTTCGATCTTTCCTGTCGATTATTTCTTTCTATCCTTTCTCTGTTTTCTTTCGTATTTTCTGCTATGTCATCACCTTTTCTGTTCGTTCCTTCTCTCTGTTCTTTATTCCTTTTCTTCTCTCTTCCTTTCTGCCTTTTCTCTCGTTTCTTTCTTATTTTCTGTACACATTTTGTCTCTTTCCTCCGAGTCCTTTCGCCTTTTATAGTCTTTCTTTCTTTCTTTCTTTCTTTCTTTCTTTCTTTCTTTTTCATTCTTTATTTCAAATTTTCCGTCTGTTCTTTTTTCTGTCCTTTCTCCCTCCTTGTGTGACACTATTTAGCGTTTGGTTAACTAATAAAGCGTGAAAATTAAAAGCGAGAAATACTTAAAGCGAGAAAAAGCTATCACGAAAGACATACTGAGCGATGTTATTTTTTTTAACAAAAGAAAATTGGTAAAGATTTTATTTTCATTTGCGAAAAAAGTATTTTTTTCCTCTATTCTGAATTCAAAACCATGGAGAAAGCAAAAGGAAACCACTACTCTATCTTTTCAAAGGTTTCATGTGTGAGATATTCCCTAGCACCTTACTTTGGACATTGTATATGCAACTGTCTATATCATGAACATTTCCTACGTTTGCAAAACCGGATGCAAGTGTGAGGTCACGTGTTTTTAAAGGTCAGCTCAAAAGTGCGCCTGACCTCTTCAATAGTCTGATGTGGCTTTGAGTAGAAGGTCTATTGCAGCTATGTGTTTTATCGAACAACCAAAACTAAAATAAAAAAAAAATAATCGGCTGCTTTTCATACGACTTTTACTAAACGTTTTTGTAGCCCCTCATTTGAATAATACGAAGGCCCAGTTTTCTTGGAACTTATTGTATTAGGTTGGTGCAAAAATAATGACGTAATAATGTCGTTTTTTGACGTTAAAAAATACGTCAAAAAACGACATTATTACGTCATTATTTTTGCACCAACCTAATAGAATTCAATTTCTGCTACTCTGTGACGATGCCCGCTTTGACTGATAACATTTTCTTTCTATTTAGGACCAAGATCCGGCATCTTGGAGTCCAGCTACAACGTCAGCGATAAAAGACGTTCTGACAACACGCTACCAACTTTTACCTTTTCTCTATACATTAATGTATAAGGCTCACATAACCGGTTCTACTGTTGCTCGCCCACTCTTTCATGAGTAAGTATCCATACATATTTAACACATTCACAGTCACGTGACAAATATACATCTTGCGTTTAGAGTTATAAATGCGTTGTAACCTAGAAAGGGTTACTGAATGAGGAATAGCCAAACCAGAGTTTGGAAATGAAATGGTAATCTCTATAACATCACCAAAATACAAAACTCGCCAGCGGCGTGTAGTAGGTAAACCACTTCTGGTGGCGAACTACTTAGCATAATATCACAACTTACAATCGTGTCCAACGTATTTATGAGGATTGGAACATATCCATTAATGTTCGTAGGTAAGGTATTTAACAAAATGGGATCATGGGATCGATGGCATTCAGATATTCTTGGAAAAAAAGCATGTTATGCAACAACATTAAAAGAACCGATTAAAACTTTGGTTCGTGCGTTTTGTGACATCGTAATTGTGTGTTCAATCTCTGGGACGAGCAGTGTGTATTTGAACTCATTGAAAAAAAAGGGGACAATAACTGATCAGTACTAAAAAAGAACTAGACGCGATATCCCTAGACATTGACATTCGAAATAGAGCAGACTACACCCGTTGATTAAATAAAGGGATCGACACGCACCTAGTGAAGTCTGGAAGGCATCGCGGTCGAAACGTTGTAATAACAACGAACAGGAAGAAAATACCTGTAAATAGTGTAAATAACGATAAATCCCCATCCCAGAAATTCCTGCAGAAATTATACGAAAGTTATTCAACTGATTTATTATTTGCAATAAGGTAGATTTATTCTTTCATGTTATAATCCCTATGAATCCCGTATGACGATAAACAACATCCGCCTGTTGGAAAAAACGATAAACTACATCCAACAGGTTCAGGACGTTTTGATGAGCGTGGAGCCACCCCAGGTCAACCTGGCCCGGGGTAGTAGCACCTGTTAGGGTGACAGCTGTGGTCAAATAGATAACCCCCAAACGTATAAAGACTTTTTTTTTCATTACAAGCAAAACATTTTTGCAAAAAATTATTACCAGCAATAAATTATTGAAGAAAAAATTATTATCAGCAATAGATTATTACCAGCAATACTTTTTTGGAAAAAAATATCAGCAATATATTTTTTGAAAAAAATATTACCAAAAATACTTTTTGAAAAAATATTACCACCAATAAAAATCATGTCGCCATTAAATAACACATTTAGATTGATAGGCCGTAAAAAAAACCCAAATCAAACCAAATCCCTATGAATTGGAAGTGTTTTCTGGCGATACATTGAAGTTTTTTGAGCGGCATGAACTCTGTCGAATTAGTCACAATAACGAATATCGAACTGATGGTACATTTTAGTTGGAAGTCTTGGAATGTTATTGGTTCTTTGACAAAAGTTCGATGAGATAATTCCTCGGAAGAAAAACACAAATAAATAATTTGTTCCATAGGTGGATGAAACAGAAGTGAAAATAAAGAACGGATCAAGATCAATTTGTGATGAATAAAAAAGCTTGCTGTTCGAGATTTAGTCGAGGGCGACCACCGATTAACAGTGGGAATAATCTCTCTCTCTCTATATATATATAAAGAAATATAGTCTTAAGGTGTGCTATATTTATGGAATAAAGTGCTCAATATCAGAGATAGAGCGTGTGTAAATATAAAAGTGAACATAAAAGTCAACACTTAGAGGCGACAGTCTGTTTCATGCTATATGCAATCGTCAGGGCACAAAAGATCCGAACTCATCTCAAAATGCAGACATGAAAATAAATTTTTACTACGTAACCTAAAAATTTAAAAACGGAAATAATAAAAT
>OZ010592.1:78108122-78153122 GCA_963932145.1 Acanthosepion lycidas | reverse complement strand
ATGAGAATAAGTTAACTATGTTTACGTAGCAAAGAGATTTCTATCAATGAAGCTCGTCTGAATGTTCTGTTTTGCCAGTTATACAGCGGTAGAGCAGAGAGATACTAGAAACTATCCGTTTGGGCGATGATTTTCAAGGGTGTGGGACAATTCATCATCCACAAGGCCGATAGATGCTTTGGAACTTCGTCAAGGCTGGAACATGAGGTCCAGATGTGGCAATAAAAAACAGCTTTTTCATTCCCGTCTGGTTTGGGCAGAGTTGGGCCATGTCAGGTGTGGTTTGGTGGCAATCATCATTTTAGCAACGTCCTCTCCTAGGCAAATTTTGTAAACCCTGCTTTGTTAAAATTTAGCAATGTTGTGCTAAAAGGACAGTAGAATCTGAATTTAATTCATAGTAAGTTGTCTGGGCAGATCCTTACATCAAGGATTCTACTAAGTTATATCAAAACGGGTTATGTCAATATTCATAAAACGAGAGACAACTTGGGAATTAGAAATGAACTGGATATCGTAGAGTGAGTCCGAATTTCTTAAAAAATACAATGTAGCATCGGTTCCCGAACGTCACACATGTCAAATAAATCCTTTTTCGAACAGAATATTCTCGCTTATTAAACAAAATTTCGGTTCTTCAACAACATTGCCGAATCGATCCGAACCGAGCCGAACCGAGCCGAACCGAACTGTCCGAGCCGAACCGAATTAATCCGAACGGAATGATTTCTGAGTCGATCGCCATCTTGTATACATTCGTCTGTGTGCTTTTCTTTTCCAAATTCATTGTACTGTGCCTTTTTTTCGAAGAAAAAGTTAAGGAAAAAACAATTATTATCTCTATGACGATAATATTATCTCTTCTTACTCAGTTCCATATGGCAAAATCAACGATCTATACTATTCTTATAAATAAAGAGACGATCATGTCTTCCCTTTCAAAACAATAACATCTCTTTCCACTTCCACTTACGCCATCAATTCTCCTACATACAGGTACGGTAAAATTAAAGTGTTCGTCTATCTTTTATCTGTTTAGTATTGGGTTTATTTTCTTTCTTAGATTTAATGATT
Organism: Acanthosepion lycidas; assembly: GCA_963932145.1. Lineage (NCBI taxonomy): Eukaryota > Metazoa > Mollusca > Cephalopoda > Sepiida > Sepiidae > Acanthosepion > Acanthosepion lycidas. The sequence continues at coordinate 78,152,048 of OZ010592.1, read as the reverse complement.
TTCATTAGTTTTGCGTATAAACTTTTGCACTTGGTACTGTTTAAATAAACAATCTTCCTGGGGCCAGGAACGGATTAATCCATTTTACATTGATTCCTGTTGGGGAAATAGTTTCGGTTTACGAACATTTCGGGTTAGCAACGGCCTTCAGGAACGAATTTAATTCGTGAACCGAGTTTCCACTGTATTGTTTTTTGTTTTTTTAAATTTTTTTTTACTGAAGAGTAATTCTGTCCAGTTTGATTATTAGGAAGGCTAAACTGATTCGAATCTTGTAGTGATAGGCCATGCCAAGAGGACTTGGATAGTGTGAGTTGACCATTTTAGCAGCGTCAAGATTTCTTTTCACTGACTTTCTAAAACTCAGCCAATATTTCCAACAAGGACAGTAGCATCTGAATTTGATTACAATAATCTTTTCTGGTCAGCTCGTTAGACATTACACTAACGGTTCTACTAAGATACATCAAAGCCGACTAGGTAAACACCTATAACAAAAGAGGCAAATTGGGGTTTAGAAATAATATGGATAACGTGAAGTCATCCCGAATTTCTCGAGAATATCCTTTTTCATGATGCGCCATTCTGTGCAGTTTCATCATTGAGAAGGCCCTCAAATAAACAGAAATAAAATATTCCTATCTCAAGGAGAAATAAAAAAAATACAGGATTGAAGATGTCCTACCGGGGATTACGTAAAAGACTTCAAAGGCATTTGTGCTTTAATTAATGAAGACGCTATTAAATTCTAAACAATCTGCTTACGAAACATCTGCTTAATGAAAAGACAAAATCCTTGAGTACTCTTCTTCGGGATTATAAGGAATATTATCGATCAATTTAGTAAATAAAATATCAATTTGAGAGATAAAACAATTACTTATTCAATTGTATATATTTCACTTTAGACCTCTTTTTATACTGTGAGAGAGTTGACATATTCTTCTATATGAAGCGTACACTAATGACTCTCCACTTGTGGCTCTTGGAAGTTTTTCCTCCTACAATTCCGTTATCCATAAGCTCGTCAGGTAAGAACCCTCGCTAACTTCCTTTATCTCTCTTGCCCTAAATATACCCTCTGAGGGTTAAGTTTTCCGAGCCGTCTTTTCTCATTATGTGGTCAAAGAATTTAAGCTGTCTTTACTTGTATATGTTCTTTCTGTTACCATTTTCTTTAAGTACTAGTGTACCCGTGCCGTCAAATTTAGCAGCAAGAGGGAATATATTATGAATAATATACAGAGACATGACAGAATTGAATAGACGCTCGCAGAAACCGTTTATTTTATTAAACAAGTAATTTATACAAATGAAGTAATTATAAATGGTCATAAATTTAATAACTAATATTTGGTTGAGATCCCTTTTGCTTTTTTTAATGCCAGGACCCTTCTAGGCATGCTAGCGATGAGTTCACGAATATCATCTTGAGGGATTTCTTGCCACGTTTGACGCAATAATCCTAAAAGTTCGGGCTTAGAAGATGGCTTCCTGTTCTTTTTGCGGAGTTTTCGATCTAATATGCCCCGAAGGTTTTCAATAGGGTTAATATCCGGGGACTGACTTGGCCATGGAAGTTTATTTATCCCAATTTGTCTCAACCAATGTTGCATTGCTTGAGCAGTGTGACATGGAGCTCCATCTTCCATAAATAGGGAGTCAACATTGATGATTCTACTACCTGAGAATATTGGAAGGAGCCCTTTCTTTAATATAGAAACATATTTGGTTGAATTAATGTTTCCTTCACACTCCAAAAGCTCAGAGCGACCATCACTCCAAATTGCAGCCCATACCATTACTGAAAGGCCCCCATGTTTCACCGTTGGTTGCAGTCTTTTTAAATCAAACTCTTGACTACAGAGTCTCCATACCCATACTCTTTCACTGTCGGAAAATAATGCGAATCTTGACTCATCAGAGAAAATGACAGTGGTTCAAAAGGTCACAGGTCTCTCCACCATCTTCAGGAGCCCAATCCTGTTTGCGTTTGATATTGGCTGGACGGAGAAGCGGTTTCCTTCTCGCAGCTCTGCCATAGTAGCCCAGCTTGTGAAGATACCTGACAGCTGTTCTGGGACTGATATCAACTTGTGTTGCTATGTGAGAGGCCTTGCAATGTGGATCCTGTTCAACATTTCTTTCGACAAGACGCATGGTTCTTTCAGAGGGCCCAGGGCGGCCTGGATGAGGTTTTGTGCACTTCTTGCCCTCTCTGGTGATTTGTACGATCACACTATTAACAGTAGAAAGGGGTATTGAAAGATTTTCAGATATTAGGTTGATGCAAAAATAGTGTCGTTTTCTCACATATGTTACTATGTGAGAAAACGACATTATTTTTGCACCAACCTAATATTTTTCTTTGACTAAGACCACCTTCATGTTGGCCCACGATACGTCCTCGCTGAAATTCGGATAGGTCTGATGCTCCTTTGGTTCGTGGCATGTTCCAGTATTGTTATCTGCAATTTTAATCAAATAATCTAAGTTAATTTATCTTGATTATTAAAAAAAAAATCAGAAATAAAATTTATCTTGGTGTCTATTCAATTCTGTCATGTCTGTGTATATTATTTTTTAAGTACAATTTTGTATTTAAAATAGTTCGTTTTTAGCGATAATAATTGTACAGCGTACAATTTATAAATACCTAAAGAAAGATATCCATATATTATCATAATAAATGTTACGGATTTACAACCAAAATTATGCTTACTGTAAAAGTTTCCAAATCACATTTGTCTGTAACCACTGGAAGGTCTAAATAATACTTGATAGTCCGTAGATTCAATTTTTAATTTCAGAGTCTACTTATTTCTCGACTTACTAAGAGCAACGTATCATCAGATATTGTTTTTCTCATGCTATTACCAAATTCAATAATATATGCTCCGAATTGTAACATAAAAAACTGCCTTAAAACTATCTAGTTATTTAATTGTATAAGATTTTAATTGCTATTATAAATAATATAACTGAAGGATTTAGTAAGGATAAAAATTCTTCCGTGACTAATAAATTATTAATTGTCCCCCATCTCTTTTTTTGAATTATAATTTTCAATGAATTTCTAAAAATGAACAAAACATTCTTATAGATATATGTGGCGTACGAACTCACTTCGATAGCGATAGCTCTATGTCTATATTTCTGAGATGAGGTATTATGTACACTATTTACATTATTCGGACTATTGTTCTCATCTTTGTTGCGATATTTATCACAACGTTTCGGCCGTTGTACGCTCCGTCCTTCTTCAGGTGGTTGGAATGTCGAACTGAATCCTTGATTTCGCTCACTGGGGTAGACTGTTCTAGTTCTACGTGCTATGTCTAATAGATATCAGTTATCAGTTATCTCCTGTTAATTAACTGGATATCATAGAGTTAGTTAACTTTATTTGTATTTGCGATAGAATTAATTTCTAAAAAAAAGATTAGAAAGAAGTAAATCCATATTTTTTAAAGTTTTATTGAAATTTTATTTAAGTTTCCACATGTCCGCCATCATTAGCAATACAAAGAGTATTACGATTTTGCAGTTCACGGAAAACATTTGCCAACTGATTTAGGGTAATGTCTGAAATCCCATTAGTTATTTTAGCTATACGTAAAACTAGGTACATTAAACTTTATTGTTAGGAATTGTGACGGTCGTCTTCGAGTATAGAATCCAGAGGTTAGCAGTGAATATTTCGGAGACAGTTGGAAAGCGTAGTTCAGGTTAGCAGTGGATATCGCAGCAAAGCAGCAGAGCGTGGTACTTCCTTTTGTTCATCTTCGCCTGAGAAGTTGGCACTGGTCATTCGGGTAGGAAAACAAAAATGACCGCCTTTATACACGACGGATAGAATGTTCCACGACTTCTGATTGGTTAACCTTCTATTGGTAGACTATAAAGTGAGTCGTGTCATTCGAACTGGCTCACTAGTTACATAATATATTGGGCTCTTAATTGGCCTTTTGACAAGGTAGTCAGCTACCTTGACAGAATGTTAGTTAGAAGAGCCGACATAGATCTGTTAGATTGCCCTACGTTCCACTGGGTAGGCTATTCGGAACACAAACTCGTTTGTGCCCGGGTGGCGTTAGACTGTAGGCCTAGAATGGCTGGGTACTGGAAGTTCAATCTGTCCTTACTGGACAGGGAGGACTTTCGGGAACAGCTAATTAGACTAGTGCAGCGGGAGCTAGTGGGGGCGGTTATCGGGAATAAGTGGTGGGAGCGCCTTAAGTGTAGGATTAGGTCCTTCACCACTGATTTCGGCAAGCGGCTCGCTCTAGATAGAGCTGATAAGGTGAAGACACTCAAGTCTAGTTATTCCCGTTCGGTGGCTGAGAGGGATCCCCTAGAGATAGCCTTAGCTAAGGAGGCCCTGGATCGTTCGAATAGCGAGCGGTACATGGGCCAGGTAATTAGACATAAGTTAAGCAAGATGTCTTCCGAAGCTGCGAATTTGAGGTCCGTCGAGGTGGCGATCGTTACATTCGTGAGGTCATATCCCCGGAGGGGCATACTCTTCGGGCGACTGATGACATGTGCGAGGCGTTTCGGTGCCATTTCGGGAACCGGTTTACCAAGGAGCCTGGTCTCCGTGAGGAGGAGTTTCGTAGCTATTTGGCTGACTTTCCTCGGCTTTCGCCGACTGAAGCGGCTAGCTGCGAGGGAGAGATCACGGAGGGCGAAGTCTACGCGGTTTTGTAGAAGGTCGGCAGAGGCAAGTCGCCTGGTCTGGATGGTTTGCCCTATGAATTGTACTTGAGGCTGTCGCACATCTTTGTTCCGATTTTGACTGCAGTGTTCAACAACTGGTTTCGGTTGGGGTCCATCCCCAATCGGATCACCAGGGGCGTGATCACTCTGTTGAAAAAGGGCAAAGGTGGTGGGGGGAAGCAAGATGACTACAGGCCCATAACTCTGCTAAACACAGAGTTAAAGATTATGGCCAAGATCCTGCAGGAGCGTTTGCAGTCAGTTGCCGAGTCTCTGTTGGGACCTGAGCAGACTTGTTCTGTGAAGTGCCGAACAATTCAGAGCAACCTGCATCTGATCCGCACGATCATAGAGGGTGTAAAAGACGACGAGCAAGCCGCGCTGATCAATTTGGACCAGTCCAAGGCATTTGATAGGGTCGACCATCGCTACCTTGCTACTGTCCTGCAGGCCGCTGGATTCGCACCCAACTTCTGCCGCTGGATTAGCCTCCTGTATCGCTCCCCCAGTGTTGTGGTACAGGTGAACGGAAGGTTGTCGGACGCGTTCGTGCTGTCTAGGTCGGTTCGTCAGGGTTGTCCGCTGTCGCCTCTCCTTTATGCTTTGGCGTTGGAGCCTCTCCTTCGCCGGCTGAAGGACGAGACGGGCAGTCCGGCCCTACGCGGAATCGCCGTTCCTGGAGGGGCTCGAGCCAGGGTTTCTGCGTACGCCGATGACGTATCTGCTTTTGTGTCGTCCCGCGACGACATCGAGGCGGTACAGAAGGCGCTTGACCGGTACGAGAAGGTGACAGGGGCCAAGATAAACCGCGACAAGTCTTCCGGCTTGCGGTTAGGTGCCTGGAAGGGGGTCGCTCTTCCGGGCCGCTTCGGTTGGACGGATGGACCTGTCCGCATTCTTGGAGTGTGGTTTGGACCGGACCTCCAGCTGGAGAAGAATTGTTCTGAAGTACTTGCAAAGGTCGATTCTGCCGGCAAGACTTGGAATCGAAGGCGGTTGTCCGTGAAGGGCAGGGCGGAGGTGTGTGCTACATACATTTTCCCCCTGATTCTTTATCGGTTGTCGGTACTTCCTCTCTGTGAGACCCATTGGAAGGCGCTCGAGCGATCGCTATCCTCCATTTTATGGAGGGGACGCGTGAACAGGGTCGACAGACGAGTCTGCACTAAACGTCCGTGTCATGGGGGGCTGGGAATGCCGCACCTTTTGAGTCACATCCGTGCCTCTAGGTTGGCTTTCCTACTCCGCGCATTGACTGGGAGAGATCCGATTCTGGAGGGGATTGTTAGGGACGCCTTCCCTAGCCTTACCATCAGTCCCCCCATCTCGAGGGTTGAGCGCCGTCGTAAACCCCGGGACGAGTCGGATTTCATCCGCGAGTGTCGGTCGGCCTTGAAGGCCATTCCCCGGTCCAGTGACCTTTCACGGCCTAGGAAGGTCTATCGTGGATTAGTGGAGGGGCCCGCGAAGGATTCCCTACGTGATACGCTCGGCTTGTCAGAGGAGGAGTATCGCTCCTACTGGTCTTGGGCGCCAGCGGCGGATTACCTCAGTAACCCTGAGTTTTCGCTTACCTGGCGATTGGCTCGGAATCGGCTGCCTCAACGACAAGGCTTTCATATGGGGTTTGGCGGATTTGCCAGACTGTGAACGGTGTGGTCTTGGCTTAGAAGAAACGGCTTCGCACGCCTTCTACCACTGCCCCCGGGTCCGACCCTTATGGGACCATGTCGGCGAGTTGACGGCTCGTCTCGCTCCCGAACAGCTTGTGTCCATTGATCGCGCATACGCGTGTGACAATGTGTCGCCCTCGTATTCCGGGGTGAAACGAATGGTGTTTCTGACGCTGCTGGCCACGGCTCGAATGGTGATTTGGACGACGCGAAAGGAGGAAGTCTTGCGGGGCAACCGTCTTTCTCATCAGCATCTAATCCAATTCTTTGAGCATCAGCTCAAGATGAAGATTAGATCTGATAGAAAACGATTGCATTCGACAGTCTTTAGCGAAAGGTGGGTAAAAGAGGCGAGCTTGGTTCGTGTGACCGGGGCTAGCCTTGATTTTCTCTTCTAGGTCAACCTATTGCACATCGGGGTGGCTTCCTGTGGAACCCTCCCCTTGGTTAGGTTAGAAAAGCTTCAGTGTACCTAGTTAATGTGAGTAAGTGTTGTTCCTGGCCTGTAACCCGGCTACTCTTTGGTTATGATTCAAGTCGAGATTCCCAACCTCCCCAGTTTGTTTTGACTCTTCTTTTCATCTCGACTGGGTCAGCTTTATATTTTCCCATTCCCGCATAATATTTTATCCTTTTTCCCACTCCCTTAGCGAGAGTTGCCTCTTGATTCTGTCCCTTGGGCAGAATACAGCGGCCTCTCTATTTTGAGGGTTGGACGGTCCCCTACTAACATCTGTTATGTTTAGTTTGCATTCTATGTTACTTTTTAGTTGATTATTGGGTTCATCTCCCTCCCCCTCATTGCATCATTATTAGAATTTTATGTATTATCATCAAATTTTTATGGTATGGGGCGCGTTTTGCTAGGTTCCCCTTGAGAGGATGCGGTATTATGGTGGTTGGAGGATTGTTTGGTGATGGACGAGTTCTTGTGGTGAATGGGTAAATTGTAATGTATGAATGGGTTGTGAGTCAGATTAGCTAGGTATAGGATAGTTAGTGTTGACCAGCCTCAACCCCTCCCCTTTTCCAGCCTTGTGCCACAATTTGTATTTTAATGCAAATAAATCTTCTAGTTACATAATATATACAAAAAACTGTAACACCCCCCTTATTTTGCGTATATTATGGAATTTTCTACAGATTATTTCTATCGCAAGTACCAATAATTGTTATATTTTTTTAAACGCACAAGAACTTTATGGACACACTGTATATATATATATATATATATATATATATATATATATATATATATATATATATATATATATATGAACATCCTGTAAGGTGTAAAACATTTTATTATTCGTAAATTGCATGAAATGAAAGAAAAGTAACAAAATATTAGCTTGGTGCAAAAATAATGACTGTTTTTGACGTTAAAAAATACGTCAAAAACGGTCATTAATTTTGCACCAATCTAATATATGACAAAATAGGCTAACCGGATTAGAACCTCACTCTTCAGGATTTCTCGAGGATAAGCGTGCATAAATATGCAGAATTTTAAAAGCATACGAACTCTCTTCGATAGCGATTCCTCCACGTGTCAAAGAGACCAAATTTACACGGCTTTGGGCGAATCATCGTTATTTATTAGGACGTTTTCTCATATATGTTACTATGTGAGAAAACGACATTATTTTTGCACAAACCTAATAGCACCTTGCTCTTCAATTGTTTTTAAAAATATAATTATAATATATATATATATATATATATATATATATATATATATATATATATATATATATAAAGAAAAATAATTGGAAAAAACAAACAAAAATCCTTATATACAATTAGAATTCTTTTCATTTTTCATTTTTCATTCAAAATACTCAAATTTTAGGAATACGTTTTCACAGCGTCGCCCACGTGACGACAACGTGACCATGTTTAAACGGAACGCTGATCTTATAAAACTTTCAGTTATCTGTTTGGAGAAGTCTTGTTCTTATGTCTATCGTCTTTGTCATGTTGAATTGATAATGTTAATTATATTTTATGAATATGTCCTGAAGATGGTTTATTAGACCGAAACGTCCGACGTTGACATTATATTAACATTAAAACAGCATAATTGCATATAAGGATTATTGTTTGTTTTTTCCGTATATTTTTCTTCATACTGTCGGATCTATATCCATATAGAACCAACAATTACTATTCTTAAAAGAATGCTCAATACAAAGTAGAGCAGATATAATTATGTATTTTAAAAAAAAAATTATAACATAAATATATAAACATATATATATTTATAAAAAATAAAAAAAAAATTTTTTTTTTTTTTTACATTCAACGTCATCACTTGATAAGACACCGAAGGTGTTGAAACAAAATGGCTACTTTTGTAGTGATTTTATAGCATATTTATGTTATATTTTTTTTTAAATAAATAATTATATATATATATATATATTCTTTCTTTCTTGTTTGCTCCAAGGAATTTTCATTATAATTCTGTAGAACCACATTTCTTGTAAGAAATAGAAGAGAGCAGTAAACATGAATTATAAGAAGGCATATTATATGGTTGCCAGCAAAAGGAATAACTGAGGAAGCGAATGACGAAATGGAAATGCAAAAATCAATCTAGTACTCTGTTGTAGCATTCTACGGGCGATAATGTGTATGTCTCCATTCATATAAAAACAGTAGTAAATACGTTATGTTCGCCTACGGTCGCAGATTCGTCTCCAGCTGTGCTGCTCAAAATCTCTGCCTCCGGACAGAGGCGATCCACTGACGAGGCTATGTCGAAGGGCAGAGTCTCGTCTCGGGAACCAGCTATCCGACACCGTATTATACAGAGCCTACGGGGAACTTTTGGCCGACCCTACGGGATCGGATGCCCCACATTAAATTCGACTTTTCACATCTGACCGCGTGGGGCAGTCGGTAGATATCCTGCAGGTGGAGATTCAACTCCATTTATGCTGGTCAAACTCTCTGCCTCCGGATAGAGATGATCCTCAGACGAGCCTATGTCGAAGGACAGAGTCTGGTGACGGGAAACAGCCACCCGGTCCCGTATTATACGGGGGCTACGGGGAATTTTTGGCCGAGCCTACGGGCTCGGATACCATACATTAAATTCGGCCTTGTGACACATCTCACCTCGTGGGGCGGTTAGTAGATATCCTGCAGTTGGAGATTTACTATGTTACTTAAAATCGAAAACGGAAAAGAATAATTAAAATAAACAAAATAATAAAAAAAAACAAGTAAAAGAAATTAACTCAAGCAAATAATAAAAAAATTAACAAAGCACTACGGTTGAAAAAGACAAAATAGATCAAATAAAAAAAAAAGTAAAAATAAAAAAAAAAACAAAAAACAATAACGCCAAAATAACTGTTAGAATAGACTACATCAATCAATTCAAAAATTGGACCAGAAAATACCTATAACTGCTATATAACCATAAAAGATCTCTACGTTATTTAAAAATCGAAAAGTGAAAAGAGTAAATAAATATATACAAAATAAAAAATAAGTAAATAAATAAGAAAAAAAAACAAGTAAAATAAATTAATCCAAATAAATAAATATACAAATTAACAAAACGATCCCGCTAAAATAACTGTGAGAACAAATAAAAATAAATAAGCCAAAATAAGTAAAATAAATTAATCCAAATAAATAAATAAAATATTAAACAAATTAAAAACTGTTCCCCTCGCCAAAATAACAGAATAGACTACAGCAATCAATCTAAAAATTGGACCAGAAAATAGCTATATCTGCTATATATCCATAAAAAATCTCTTCGTTATTTAAAAATCGAAAACAGAAAAGAGTAAAAAATATATACAAAATAAAAAATAAGTAAATAAAAAAGAAAAAAACAAGTAAAATAAATTAATCCAAATAAATAAATAAATAAATTAACAAAACGATCCCACTAAAATAACCGTTAGATCAAATAAAAATATAAATAAATATATACAAAATAAAAAATAAGTAAATAAATGAGAAAAAAACAAGTAAAATAAATTAATCCAAATAAATAAATAAACAAATTAACAAAACGATACCGCTAAAATAACCGTTAGATCAAATAAAAATATAAATAAATATATACAAAATAAAAAATAAGTAAATAAATGAGAAAAAAACAAGTAAAATAAATTAATCCAAATAAATAAACAAATTAACAAAACGATACCGCTAAAATAACCGTTAGATCAAATAAAAATAAATAAGCCAAAACAAGTAAAAACAATCAATCCAAATAAATAAATAAAATATTAAACAAATTAAAAACTGTTCCCCACGCCAAAATAACAGAATAGACTACAGCAATCAATCCAAAAATTCATCGAATAAATAGCTTTATCTTCCCAGACCAAAATAAACTATTAAATAAGCGACCTAACCAAATCACCCAAATTTTTTTCTCCGTTAATAAAACATCGAAAAACCGAAAAGAATAAATAAATATATAAAATAAAAAGTGAAAAAAAAAAGTAAAATAAGTTAATCCAAATAAATAAATAGATAGATAAATAAATAAACAAGCAACTCCCGTCAAAATAACCGCAGAATGGCCTACCTACAATACACCATGAACCCATATATCGAGACAAAAACCCAACACTCGCAGCCTGACGATTACGTCTATTATGAAACAGCCTGTCGCCTTTGAGTGTTGACTTCAACGGTTGCCTTTATATTTACATACTCTCTATCTATCATATTGATCATTTTATCCCATAAATATAGCACACGTTAAAGCTACATTTCTTCATTCATACCACTTGCCTTGATCTATCCACTATCCTTCTCCTCATCCTTTCCTCTATCACTCCTATCTGATCTTGCTCCAAATATTCAGTAACCTCTTGCGTCCTAGTGGCTTCCCGCCTTGCTTGGGGTGAAACGCTTAAATATATATATGTGTTAATTTTAAATCTCCCGTTGAAGCCTGAAGAGCGGGAGCGAAAACGGTTGCTTCGCCCTTTTTTAATATGTCTCGTAATATTCAGTTTTATACTTTTATTTCGATCATTAAATTTTGTACCTACAAATATATATATATATATTATAATTATTTTTTTAATTATGATTCCTTCGCTACATAAGAGTTCTCGTGTTTCAAAAACAAGAGCCGAAACCATCAGTATAATTATTGATGGTTTTGGCTCTTGTTTTTGAAACATGAGAACTCTTATGTAGCGAAGGAATCTTATTTTTTAAAAAGATAATTATAATCTAAGCTCTACTTCTGTACGGAGCACTATTTTTTTTTTAAAAATATTAGTTTGGTGCAAAAATAATGTCGTTTTTTGACGTTCAACTTCAAAAGAAAAACGACATTATTTTGGCACCAACCAAATAAAAACAAAAATACTAAGGAACCCTCGATTATTTTATGTTCTTTCCTATTTTTCTACATACCTGCACACACACAGACACACACACACACATATATATATATATATATATATATATATATATATATATAATATTTTCAGGCGTCTGTACTGTTTCCCTTCACATTAATTTAATATCAATTGTCGTTCACAATATATTAGCTTTGTTGCAAAAATAATGACGTTTTCTGACATATGTTACTATGTAAGAAAACGTCATTATTTTTGCACCAACCTAATACTTAATGGTCGTTTTTCTGGTGTGGTAAAATGAGTCGCGAGCAAATATGTAGACTTCCCAAAGAGAGAGTGTTAGGCACATTTTTATGCAAATGCGTAACAACAAAAAAAGGTAAAATGAAAAAAAAAAATGTGTGTGGCGATCCCTAACCCCCATTCTAGTAGCATATTTTTTTTGTCATTCGAGACGTCAGTAATAATAATAATAATAATAATAATAATAATAATTGATAAACTTTTTTCTCGCAACAGTGTCCGTTCTTTTAAAATTCAGCCCGGCTTTATTGCTTTATGCGTATCATGTCTTTTGAATTTCCGATCGAAAACTGATACCCGTGTTAATATCTTTGAACGAAACATGCAAGCAGAAACCCAATTGATGAATCAGGGAGATATGATCCACTATCAGAGAAAATAATCTAGACAATGTATAGCATTATCTATTACAGATCGAAGAGGCTAATTACCTACAGACAGAAATCACACAATTGAAGTCACATTATGTTTGACAAACAGGTCGTATAATATTCAAACATTCCAGTCACGGTACGACAAGCCTTATCTCAAACTAACGCCATCAACACGCTGGTTAGGCTTTGATGTTAGTAGAAAGATCTAAATCTCTGGCATATATCAGTTTCCAATGAAAATGATAAATTGAGTTAAGGAAGGTATAACGGATTCATTGTTGGTAATCTTCATGATACATTACATGAATAAATGTTTTATTTAAGTGACCAGTATCTAAAATATTGGCGAAGTCATAGACATCCTGTGTAATTTTAAGCATCCATATCTATCCATATCTATTGTTTAAGAACGGTAAAAGGTACCTTTTTTTTCTGGAGTATCTTCACAGCCCATTTTTAATAATTTGCCGGTGATTAGACTTATTATTATTTTATCTGTCGATTAAAAAGTAAAGAAAAGAAAGGAAAGAAGGAAGAAATAAATATTACTAGATAGGGTGCCCTAGAAATAATTTTTTTCCTTAAAGGTCTGGACATTTTAATATACAGGGTTAGGGAAGTGAGTGATCAGAATAATCATATTTTGAAATAATAATAATAATAATAATAATAATAATAATAATAATAATAATAATAATAATAACAACAACATCTGTGGCACATGGGAACATCAACAACCCCTGTTGTCGTTGGAGCCCTCGGATTGGTTGGGAAAGATTCCAGTAGACTAATTGAAAGGATTCTCACAAGTACAGTCCACACTTTACGAAGGGCTTTATCTATGTTGAATTTTTTTTTGTCAGTGGAAAGTGTCATGATGCCATTTCTAACCTTAGGTCTCTGGGCGGGACCCGGAAAGAAATGTTTAAACGCCATAAATCAAAGGAAATAAAAAAAAATAATATCCAACATCAATAAAATAAAGTAAATTAAATAAATAAAAAAATAATATAAAATGTAAATTAAATAATTAAATAGAGCTAGCTAGCTAGAGATATAGATACAAGTAGAGCGAGATATATTGATAGATAGATAATGAACTTACATAGATAGATAGATAGATAGATAGATATAACCAACAATGAAAATCTTTCGGCATTAAATAACCCATTGAGGTTGACATACCGTAAAACAAAAGAAGCCAATATATTCTGAGATAGATAGATAGATAGATAGATAGATAGATAATGAACGGATTTAGATAGATAGATATATAGATATATATATATATATAGATAGATAGATACGAACACACTGAGATAGATAGATAGATACGAACACACTGAGATAGATAGATAGATAGATAGATAGATAGATAGATAGATAGATACGAACACACTGAGATAGATAGATAGATAATAAATAGACTGAGATAGATAGATTCTTGTCGATTTTAAAAAAATAATTTCACCCCAAGCAAGGTACTAACGCCACTAGGACTCAAGGGTGATAGAGAATATAAGAAAAATTACTAGTAAGGAGAGAGGGAAATAAAAGAACCAATAATTAAGAAGACAGAAGATAACGATTGGCATTGCATTTAAATTTTTGAAGATTAATGTTGACTCCGAATGTCATGAAAAACATGGTAATCCGTATGGGTAGTTCCAAAAGGGCTTGGGTGAAATAAATTATTATTACTATCAGTAAACTGTTATATTTTAAAAAATTCTTCTAATGTGTTCTCTGTGAATGTGTTAATAAATACAGTATTTAAGTTAGATTAAATCCCTAAGTTATTTGTAAAATAGTTAAATATTTAAATTGCTAGCAAGCATCAAATTAATTTCTTAGTGGGTTTTTTAACATTTAAATTACTATCAAACATTAAAATCTATTTTTTACATAAAAATATGCCACTCCTAAAATATACCACCCCTAAAAATATACCACCCGTCTTCTTCCTACGTAAAACCTAATAACATCTTCTGTCTCTTTACTTTCCCCCTTCTTTTTTTTTCTGTTTCTCTCTTCTCCCCTCCCATTTCAATATATCATTTCCGTTAACCGTTTAAATAGGTCATGATCTGGTCCCTCCTCCCCCAATACTAAGTATGATTGAGAGAAATATTAAAATAAAGCCTCTCTAAACTCAACCATGTCTCTCCCACCACTCCACCCTACCCTCTCTGTTAAATTACATATTGATACTACCCGTCAAAAGTATGAATTTTCATTTCAACTTTCATTTAATATTTAAAAGGGCTCTGGTGAAATAAATTATTATAATGGAACCTTAAAGCGGTCTGTTTTTCTTATATATATATATATATATATATATATATATATATATATATATATATATATATATATATATTCGGAGTGCGATGAATAAATTGTTGCCCTGTTATATTCTTAATTTTGCGCATGCGCGTTATTTGTTTTTGGTTTTGTCGACTGCACAGCATATTAGGGTCAGTTGGGCACCATCTGTGAAGAAAAGAGCACTATCACTCAATTCACTCCGTCAGGAATTTTGAAACGGAATCATGTACTTCTGGACTTTCGCTCCAAAAGCCTCAATAAAGACATTTAAGAGTGTTTAGGAGACAATCTGAGGACAGTGCAGAGGATTCGGAAAGACTTGGATGAGTCTAATGGTGATTACGAAGTTGTTTGAAGTGATAACTAGTGATGGTTAAGTTATCACTTCATTCATTATGACTCAACGCAGAGGCCCACAACAATTGATTTGAGAAAATTGTGCTACCTTGGGTTAAGAAGGTGGCTTCTGGAAGACCCCGTGTCTGGCAACAGGACTCTTAATCATACCACACAAGCAGGATATCCTGCACTTGGAGATTCGTCTTCAGCTGTGCTGGTTAAACTCTCTGCCCAGAGGCAGAGAGGATCCACTGACAAGGCTATGTTGAAGGGCAGTGTTTTGTCTCGTGAAACAGCTACATAACCACGTTTTCTACGGTGTCTACAGGGAATTTTTGACCGAGAATATGGGTTCGGATAAATCAAATGAAATTCGTCCTTGTTCCGCATCTGACCGCATGAGGCTTTTGCAAGATATCCTGCAATTGAACATTCGCCTCCGGCTGTGCTTGTCCAACTCTCTGCCTCCGGACAGAGAGGATCCCCAGACTAGGCTATGTGGAAGGGCAGAGTCTGGTCTCGGAAACAGCTACCCGACCTTGTTTTATACGAGGTCTACGAGCAATCTTTGGCCGTGTCTACGGCTCGGACATCCCACATTAAATTCGACCTTGTCACATCTGACCTCGTGGGACGGTTTGTAGACATCCTGCAGCTGGAGATACATTGTGGAATTTACTTAACTCATTTCTAGCAGTTAACTACTACTTCTACACGCCGCTGCCGAATCTTATATGTGTTATTCTTGTTCTAAGTATTATCTTTCATTACCAACCTTTGTTTGATTATTATATCCAGTAACTTCCATAGATTACAACATGCTGTAGAGTGTTTTCGTGTTATCCATTAATATTTCTCTTAGGTAGATAAATTTATTGTTGTCGTTCGTGCTGGTGTGCACGGATTGTAAATGTTTCGACAGGTGACCGCTCAATCTGCGAGAGAGTGTAGCGCATGTGTTTCCAATATATGCATTTAATGTTTTGATTATTAGCCTGCTGTTGTTTGTATTAATTAAATCCTATCTGTTTTTTTTAATCAAACTTGTTTATACTATTTAAACTATTCGGACTATTGTCCTCACCTTTTATCCACTGCGCCATGTGTCCTTGAGGACAAATGGCACAGTGGATAAAGGCGATCCAGTGACGGGAGTGTAAGTTCAATATCTGGTGAAGGTGGTGGAGAACTTTGAGAGGGGAATTGACAAGAGATTACTGATCACTGACATCCATTAGACATGGCACGTGGAACTAGAACATTCTACCCTAGTGAGCGAAATAATTTAAATTAAAAAAAACGCCCCCCCCCCAAAAAAAAAACAGACAACCTTAAGTGTCCATTGATCATATTTTATTTTCCTAGATTTTTTATGCTTGGAAATGTGATCTGAGGAACCAGGAAAAAAATCACTTTCCTGGTGAAATAACTATAATCAATGAACCCTTAACGTTGTCTATTTGTTTGTTTTTTTATTTAAATTAAATTAATATTCGCTTTGGTTTTACATTGAGCTCTGTGGATTACATCCTCCTTTGGATTATCCATACGGATTACCAAACATTTCATCACACACACACACACACACACACACACACACACACACACACACACACACACACTCTTATATATATATATATATATATATAGAGAGAGAGAGAGAGAGAGAGAGAGAGGGAGAGAGAGGGAGGGAGAGAGAGAGGGGGAATGGAATAGAAAGAGAGGAGACTATAAGGAGACAAAAATGATGAGAAAGGAAAATAACCATGACATTCTATACATGCGCACATCTACACATGCACAAACGTACACACGCTCACACACAGGCGTGCACACACACACATACACACATACACACCTGTGCACACACATACAAAGAAACAAAAAAGTATATGAATATCAATAAATAGCGTATAACTTATTATTTTTAACTTGTCAGGAGGTATCAGAAAATGACCTCCTATTTTCTCTTTTTCCTTATTTTTTATCTGTGAAAATCGTAGGTCAATTGCTGATACACACACAAACACACTCTCTCTCTCTCTCTCTCACACACAGACACAGATACGCACACACACACACACATACATACATATATTGTTTGAGTATGTATTGAAACAACGTATGAGAAAAATTAGGTTCTGATTTTAAAATTACTCCTATAAGCATTGAATTTCCTACATAGATCGAAGCATAGATTTTTCTATGGCGTCACCAATCTTTTTTTATTATTAAAAACATCGAAACTCCAACCAAATATCCTTTGATTTTAGAAATTGAATAGATTTTCACATTTATTTAACAATCGGCATAAAACTCGATCCTTTTCACTGACGTGTGTTTCATTCTTTTGTCCATAGATTGAAACTCGAATGGAAAGAACTTAATAGATTTGAGTGATGCTTTTCAAGTCTCTGTCGGATGAAATAAGATTTTATTTCAAGAGTCACAATTGATTTCTCTTCATATTTGGATAGGAGACATAATCTTTCTACTTTTCCCTCTTCTTTCAAAACAATCGCTTCGAAACCATACCATAAGTCTTCACTTTCTCAGTTCTAATCTTTGATAATCAAAATCGTCCTTTCGGAAAGAATTTTCAAAGCCCGCTAATATTTTTAGTTTTTCTTTAGAAACTTTATCAACGATGACTTGTTTCTAACTGTGGATATGTATTCCATCACCCAACATTATAAAATTGAGACTCGTGAATGTATCAAAACGCAAACACATTATTACGAATTATTACAACACTAGTGTACACACGCCGGCAAAAATGATTGTAATTGTCAGAATGTTTTAATAGTCAGATTCAATGAAAGAAAAAACTTGAAACAATGTTTGATATTCAATACACTGGAGATAAGTATTAGGTTGATGCAAAAATAATGACGTAATAATGTCGTTTTTTGACGTTAAAAATACGTCAAGAAACGACATTATTACGTCATTATTTTTGCTCCAACCTAATAATTAACACCCCCCAAAAAAAAAAAACAAAAAACAAAAAAAAAACAAAAATAACAAAAAACAAAAAACACTGATCCGTTTCATTAATCCGTTCCATTTATATTTCTTAGACGAAGTATGTCCACTGTTTTCGCGGAAAAACAGCATAGCGTAAATGAAAAATACCACAAACTTAAAGAAAATAAAGTATTATCGTCAAAATGCTTATGTTATTATTAAGATGAAAGAAAAAAGTATTTTTTAATTGTTTTTTGATATTTTTTATTATTTCCTAACACGTTCGAAATTTTGGTTAGTCTTCTTTTGTTTACGTCATCGCGGTGACGTAAAAATAACAGTTTTTTTTTGCGCTTTTTTCCCGTTGAAAACACATTGATTTGGAAATTCTTGTAAAAATCAAATAATTGTCCGATCTTAATGAAATTTTTAGGACTTACTCACAAATGAATGAAATTATTTTTGCAATATTTTGTTTTTAGAAAATTTTGGTAAAAAATTTTCTTTTTTAAATATGTTACCCCCCACTTATTTAATTTCATGAAATTTCGCCCAAAACCTTTTTGGCTCCTCAATTTTTTTTTTTGTTAAAAGAATGAGTTTTTGGAGATGGTAAATAACCTACTTTTATTTTTCAAATTTGAGCTATTTAACTGAAAATCTTGTCTGAATTGAAAAATAATGAAGCCAATAAAACTATGATATTACTTAATTAGAAAAGCTTTTAATTGGTTTTGTAAATAAGTAATATTAAGGACATTATTGTCTGAAGAAATAATTTTTTCTGATGAATAATTAATTTTTACAAGAATTTTTTCGTTTTTTAAGAAATTTTAATTATAATAATGTATAATAGTTTAACATCGTGTAAAGCTCTGTATTAGGAGGGCTCCTCGATATTATGTAGTAATTAAGTGGAAAAAAAAATTGACGAATCCTAAATTGCTAAGTTTAATAAATTTAGTTGAGCTACTTTTTTTAAAAATAATTTTTTATGTTGTATTTTTTTACTTAATACATTCCTTATTTCCATGTATGATATACTGAAATTGTCAGTATTATTACAAGGTCACGTGATTTAAGGGTTTTGTCCCTTTACGCGGTCTTTTCAACATTTCTTATTTTCCGTTCAATTTTAAAAGTGTGTAAACTTTAAATTTTAAAGTAATTTTTCTTTTTTTCATTTACTATTTCACTAAATAATTTTATTTTATGTATTGTATTTCGATTAGTGTGGGTCATACTCAAATAGAATAATTTTTTTAAAACTCAGACTTTTAAAAATTATGTCATTTATGGTAATCCGTAGTAGCTGTCATCGCTTCGTCAGTCAACAATCCATCAATAGTTGGGTCAGATTAACAGGATCGATCGTTAATAATTGGTTGTATATTAATTTTTTTATGCTATAAGTAAGAAAAATTTCTTTCAAATCAGATTACTTAAACTTTAAATTTTTTAATTTTACTAAAATAACGTGTCAGAAATTTTTTTAAATATTTTCAAAATCGATAAATTTGTGTTTGTTTATAAATTTCTTAAAATTAAGAAAATGTCCGTTTTTAAGAAAATTTAAAAATTTAAAATTAAATTTGACAATCAAATGTATATAGTTTCTATCTGAAATACACCAGAATTGTTTAATTAATAGAAATCGTAAATTTAATTACTAAACTTTCAATTAAAGCTGAAATGAAATCTTCAAGAATGTTTTTTCGTTGTAAAAAATTCATTTTAAACTTTAATATAGAAAATTTATGCCGAAATAGTGGACATACCTATCTTAGACGTACAACAGTATCTGTGATTCATTGATTACTCCTGGTCTTAAAGAAATCTCTTTTTGCTCAATATCTTTTCCTGTTGGAACTCTAACAGTGAAATGCATATATCTCTCTGAAGAAAAATGATTAGCAACAGAAAGACAAAGACGGAAACGACAACGCCTATTCCAAGACTATGCTGAAGCAAGATGATCACTTAATAGACACGGGTATCTGAGTGCCTCACGTGAAAGGCTTTAACAAATAAGACTGCAATATAAGAAACATAAGAGTAAAAGTACTGATTAATTAAACGGTTCTTAACACTCAGGAAATAATTTTTTCTAAATGCTGATAAATATTTTATTTGCATGCATTATTAAAACGACGAAGGGAAGTAATCACTCATAAATTTGTCAACTTAAATGTATTTACCTCCCTTTTGCTTCAGATGGGACAGAAAATATATAGATAAATAGATATTGATAATTGTTGATACTGTGTCACAGCGAATCGGTAGTGGTACAAATCTCTCTATATAACCATATTAAATTTATCCCATTTTATGCTCGAATTTCAAGGTTTCCACACTCCACCCACGAACGCCTATGTCCACTATGTCACTGTTTAGAGGGACACGAATGACATCTTTTTCTGATCTCTTAAATCCAGATGGATTTTTGTGGTTCCTCAAGGCAGATTGGCATAACATATTTAATAATATATATATTTATTTATTTTTTATTTTTGAGATGAGGAATTATCAATAGGCAATTTTATCCGAAAACCTCATCTTGACTATTAAATATGTAATTATGTAAAAGA
The DNA here is from genome assembly GCA_963932145.1 of Acanthosepion lycidas. Classification (NCBI taxonomy): domain Eukaryota; kingdom Metazoa; phylum Mollusca; class Cephalopoda; order Sepiida; family Sepiidae; genus Acanthosepion; species Acanthosepion lycidas. Next base: position 78,131,406 of record OZ010592.1, on the reverse strand, counting down.
ACGTTTCGGCTAAATACCCTCGGGCCATCTTCAGTAATTCATTTTGTAATCGTACTTTCAATTCCACGTAATAAAATAGTTTACTTTGGTTCAACAGGAACGAATGTTTAATAACATTAATCAAAACATATCTTATTCTTCTATGTGTCACGTCCCTTCGGGATATGGGCTATCAAAGTTCTCCACAACTTCGTAATCATTGTGGACCTTAGCAGTTTTTCGCCCTTTGCTAATATTTCCGTCCCAATTACACCATCCATTCACAAAATCTCCTTAGGTACGTGGTTCTCTGCTTTCATCTATCTTGCCCTCAATATTAAAAAGAAAAACGAATACAAAATCTTTCAAGGCCTTCTTCTTCATTACCATGACGCGTTCGGCGGAGGAGGGGCGTATTCAGCATTTAATAATTTTTAATAATTAATATGAATAAGACATAACAAATGGACAAAAATTATTATGAGATAGGAAGAAGTGGAAATTGTGGCGGATCATGATCTTCAGTATCCAGAAGCCTCACTTCACATACAAGAAAGAGAATTCTACTGCAAGAATGCCATGACACCGAACATGAAAGCAACGACGATGTTTTAGAGAGAATGGAAAAAATGGATACTTATCCTTAATATTATGAGGATTAGTATCACATGATAATTCATCCCTCTTTTCTGTGATTTTAACCAAATGTTTCTGTTTCTCAGCAAGTAGCTTTTGCAATATATCACTCGCTAGTTCCAGATAGTTAAACTTTGAAGATAGCCAGAGGGTAGTTGGTCGAAACATTATATCTCTAATTATATATATAATAATAAAAAAAAAGAAAAGGTTGAATAAAATTCAATAACACGAAGTGTGCTGATAATTACACATTTAAAAACGCAAATAATACTGATATCTAAATTTAGGATATAATTGTCAGTATATATTAAGGTTGGTGCAAAAATAATGACGTAATAATGTCGTTTTTTGACGTATTTTTTAACGTCAAAAAACGACATTATTACGTCATTATTTTTGCACCAACCTAATAATATCTACCCATATTAAAAATACTGTCAGTAGCTTGTTTCACTGAGGTCTGTTTTTTGTAAGTAAATAAATAATCATTGAAAGCAAAATAAATTTTATTTATACATAAATTAAAGATATATAGACAAGAGAAACACATCGAAATAACACAATATCGCATATCGCTGAATAAATATTACCAGTCAAAAACCCGTCCCAGAGACAGAGAAAAGAATGCTACTATCAAAGTTCAGTTACGTCTCTAAAATTTCTACATGAGGAACATTGGTTAATTTGCAGTATAACACCTGCGCTCAGTTCGCATTAAAAAATTCCAATATACTTACATTTATGTGTAATTGTACATGCTCCATTCGAATATGGCTTGATAAATTTCATAAAATCCAACGTTTTGGAGTTATCGACAGTGAAAATTCGGATTCACTGTCGTTGTTTGCATACATTCGCTGCAGAAAGCTAAACGCAGAAGATTACGGAAATCTAAGCGCTGAACAGATCTTTTTTGTCTAAATTTGTGTCAATTGCTGCGCACGAGAACTATTTACGTAGACACTCTCAGTTTGTGCAATGATACCTAAACTGATAGCTATTCCTGTAGCGAATGCATGCAAACAACGCCAGTAATGGCAGATCGCGACGCGAATGTAAGCAACCACGAAGTTTTAAAGAAAAAACATACTTAACATCAGGAAGAGACAGCTGACATTTTAGGGGCAGATAATGAGGAAGAGATCGTAGAAAATTCTACTTAAAATAGCGATCATTAATTTGAATAAGAGATAACAAATAGACAAAATTTATTATGTGATAGGAAGAATAGGAAATTGTGGAGGACCATGATCTGCAGCATCCTGAAGCCTCACTGCATATAGAAAAAAGAGAATTCTACTGCAAGAATGCCATGTAACCTAACATGGAAGCAACGACGATGTTTTAGAGAAAATGGAAAAACAAGGGTTACTTATGCTTAATATTATGAAGAGACAGTTGAAATTTTTCGGACACATACTGGGAAAAATGTCTTGAAAAATTTGATACCCACGGAACAGGTTTAAAACAGAGATACATTTCCTTCTTCATTAAAGAAAGTGGCAACGTTTGTTCGTTGACATTACAAAAATTAAGTGTCTAAAAATGTAGATATGGGAGAATGGACGAAATATTTCATCGACTCTCTGTTTGCCTTGCCTGGACCTCTTTTAGTTTAGCATGTTTTTCGAAGCAATGGATTCATTTCAGAATTGTCTCTTGATTTCTGATTGTTCTTCACCTCCATTTAGGAATGATGACCTTTTGACCTATGTTATTTATTTCTATTTTTTTCTATTTTTGTTTTATTTATTTATAGAAAACAATTTTGGTTTGTCAAATTTTAGTTTTTCTTTTTTTTTTAATTTTTTTAAAAAGAGTAACCTCATTTTCCTATCATTACAGAACCTTCAAATTTTACTAGTTCATTTTAAAGGGATCGCATCCTACACAAAATATAAAATAAACTTATGTACTGCTGGCCTAGGCTACGGCGTTGACCAAACTATATATCCATTTACAGTAGTCAAAAAGTACAGCTTTATTTAAAATAAAAATCGCGCACTATATATATGCGGTAAGTTTCTAATTGTAATAGTTTGTAGTAATTCTTGGGGAATCAGAGTTACAATTCCTTCTCCATCTTTTGTATTATTTTCTTGTTTTATATACACTATATACACGCGTATCATGCAACTTTTCAAGTTCTAATTTTGAAGCTAATTTTAAGGCGGTCATATCATACACTAGATATAAAATAAGTTTCTAATTGTAATAGTTTGTAGTAATTCTTGGGGAATCAGAGTTACAATTCCTTCTCCATCTTTTGTATTATTTTCTTGTTTTATATACACTATATACACGCGTATCATGCAACTTTTCAAGTTCTAATTTTGAAGCTAATTTTAAGGCGGTCATATCATACACTAGATATAAAATAAGTTTCTAATTGTAATAGTTTGTAGTAATTCTTGGGGAATCAGAGTTACAATTCCTTCTCCATCTTTTGTATTATTTTCTTGTTTTATATACACTATATACACGCGTATCATGCAACTTTTCAAGTTCTAATTTTGAAGCTAATTTTAAGGGGGTCATATCATACACTAGATATAAAATAAGATTATGTACTGCTGGCTCTGGTTACGCCGTTATATATATTTATTAACTGTAGTCAAAAAGTACAGCTGTACTTAAAATAAACATGATTTTTATAAAACTGATATTTTACTTAACAGTATCCAATGATAATGCATGTAATATTTGCATCTTATTATAAAATACAAACATGGCGAATATGTATATTTTCCATTGTTTACGTTTATAAGATGTTTAGCTGTTTTCTCGGTTGTTTATGGCTGTACGTGTTTACGCAACGAGTATAGCGTTACTAACGATACTTTTATCATTCTCTTTTACTTTTTTAACTTATATAATGAGAAGCTGGGATAAAGAGATAGTGAAAAAAGAGTTTAGTCTATTGTAATTTGGTCTCTCAAAAAAGAAACTTGCATGATACAGGAGATACATGATAAAATCATTTTTTTTTCACGATACGCGAGATCTTGCCTTACACGAGATTATACGGTAATAGTTAAGTTATTTTCTGTATGTTTTTAATGGCATTTTCTTGTTTTTTTAATAATTTCCTTAGCTTTTATAAGATGTTAGCTGTTTCTGGTTCAGTTATTTATAAGGTTACTAACAATATTTTCCCTTTTTTTTAGCTTATTTAACTAGAAAATTGGATAAAGAGATAGAAGAAAAGAGGTTAGTCTATTGTAATTTTTGTCTCTCAAAAAAGGAATTCGCATGATACACGAGATACATAAAAAAAATCATTTTTTATAAGTGAAAATTTGGGGATGACAAGATACGGAAGATCGTGCGTTACATGTGGACATATGGTAATTTTTTCCTAAGGTAAATTTGATTTATATATTACAGGATTTCGAAATTAATTTTGATTAATGATTTATATCGAGACAGATTGAAGGCAAGAGGGACAGAGGAAAACCATGCATAATCTTTTGAGCGAGATTTGGGTAAAATGTTGGCGGAAGAAATTTTGGGTGAAATAGTTAAAAGGCAAAAATTATTAAGAGCTACAAAGAACATGATATTTTGGAGAGCAAGGATTGTGAAGTTCCTAATGGGACACGATACATATAGGAGGAAAAGAGCGAGTGAAAAGAAAATGGATGCAAAGTGCGGAAAATAACACGGGGAACAATTTAATAGTAATATTTAACAGACGTAAACAAAATACACCCATGTGCAAAATTAATTAAAACAAAACGAAAAATTCCTTTATTATTTATTTTTTTAATATTTTTCCAATGAAACACGACCCAGTGCCCATGTTAGTCTTTCGTATGTCCATGCCACAAAATCTTTTCTTGCAGATTGATCACAGATTCTCGACTAGATTTAAATCATGAGAGTTTCCGGGCCAATCTATAGTACTTTGATTTGCTCACTAAGAAGTTTTGCCAATGTGTTCGTGCAGCGTTACTATTTTAGTACGCTTCCTTGGTGTAACGTCCATCTTAGACAATGGCTGTAGAACAACTAATCGACAGTCGAGACAGTAGTGTCTGGGCGTGATGAAGATCTGATGCAATCACGGATGACGCAATATTTTTCAAGGCCAAACAAATTTCATCATACACCCCGAAAACAGATTCATATTACTGCACACACACACATATATATATATATATATATATATATATATATATATATATATATATATATATATATATATATATATATATATATATATATATATATATATATATATATCCAAGACATTTTTTTATGTTTAACGTTCTTTTTATAGATACAAGTATTTAAGTAAATGCCTAAACGATTCGGAGCGTTCGGTAGGCAAGGTCGAATCGGTTATGCACGCCCGGCTAAATGCCGGTTCCGTATAGGATGCAGGTTCGAATCCTGTCAAAGGACGAATATTTTCTATGAAAATTTCTCGGACATTCAAGCCGGTAAATGTTATTTAATACTGTTTATTATAAACAGAGCATTTACTTAAATACTTGTATCTATAAAAAGAACGTTAAACATAAAAATGTCTTTAATAAATAAATTGTAGGACTTTGTCGATTTCTTAATATATATATATATATATATATATATATATATATATATATATATATATTATAAATGACATAATCTGAGGAGAAAATAGAATTCGATTACACTCTGTCACTCCAGTGGGTCTAAAACCGACCGCATAGTGAAAGAAAGGAAAATGTATCGGTTGTTTCAATAAATTTGCATATGGGTGCAAAAAGATATAAAAACATAAAGCTTTGCGATGCAATAGACCTGATAGGATTACACAGATATCACAGGTAGGATAAACAAATTGCATTAATTGACCGTTTCTCTCAATAAATTATTATTATATGGGTATATATCAAATTCGGAACAGTCTATGGAAATTATTACAGTTAATGAAAGATGCATTCATCTTGACAGATTACACGTCTTATAAGTCCAAATCCTGCCTATGTACCTGGTTACAGACCGATGTATTTGTCACTGGCTCGACCTTTACTATGTACTGTTCGGCATAAGATATCATAGTGTAAATAACATCGATAAACCCAATATATATATATATTAAAAATCAGGAGGAGAGTTGAATCCGCTACCTTGGTTTCAAACTTACGGTATCCTCAGGAGATTTTTATCAAATGAACTCTTAATGCTTTTTTAAATAAAGAACGATACCTTATTATTTTCAAAAATAAATAAACAAAGATACGAAGTTGGGTGTTATAGAAAAGGATGAGGAGGAGGAGGATGTGTGAAGAAGAAGAAGAAGAAGAAGCAGAAGATTATTTTTTCATTTTCATTATTTTTTTATCCAGCCTCATATGTGCTTAAGAGGAATTTTCTAAGATGTAAGCAAGGACTTAAGACTTCGGATTTCTGGTTTAAAAGGTTCTTTGCATTCGGAAATGTCATAAAATTTCCACCTTTCAATCGGATCCCAATTGTAAGGTGGAAATTTTATGACAAAGGTAAAACCGTACAACAATCAACAATATTTGTTACATCTGCCAACAGAAAAAATTACAATTATGACATTTCTGGACCCAAGAACTGTTGTAGAGTAGTTTTCACAGTGGAGGTTTGTATTTTAATAAGTCGTCCTAAATTAGGTTCGACGTACAAACGTTAGGAACTTTGAAATAATAGATAATGACGCAGCAAATCTAGTTGTGATGGTTGGTACTTCAATGTCCGATATCGTCTGACTCGCTCAACACCACTCCGCTCCACTGGCCACTGCTACTTATTATCTGTGGGAGAGTCTATTACAATAGAATAGGTACTATAGTATAACAAGAACCCTTTTAAATCCGAAGTCATAACGTCGTACGCTAATAAGAAACACCTATGAAACAAGGGCATTCTAAAGAGAACAGAAACAAATATGTAACATCTCTTCTATGGGATTAATTGTTAGATAGTCTTTTCATAGTCACGCTTTCGCGTGTTGCCAAAAAAATTCTCAGTATTTAGTATTGTTGAAGTTATCACTAACATTTTGAGATTTACAGACTCTACCTGACGTTCGATTTCGCAAACCAATCGATGAAATTTGAATATGTTGATTCGTTTGAAAAAAAAATACTTTAACAAAAAAACATATTTCGCCGTTTCATAATTTCTTTAATTTAATTCAGTTTTGTAGAAATTCATGGCAATCTATATTTCTGAAGAAAATTCATTTCATCCTTTTTCTTTTCTTTTTTTTTAACAACGAACAATAAATTCTTAGCATTTCTTACTCTTGAGCATGCAATATACAACTGGCCTTGTGTAAATATTTCTTTCTGGAGCCAAATTATAATTTCTTGAAGCGTTTGTCCTTGCAATTTGTGTATAGTTCTCGCAAACACAGGGCGTACTCTGTATGAAAAACTTAAATAAACGATAAGCAAAAACAATATTTCATTTTTATTAAATAAGTATTTGTTATTTTAATCATTAAATTGTTTTTTTTTTTTTACAATAGTGGGAGTATTTTTTATGTTAAATAATAAAACTTAATTTTTGCAAAAAATGTATGATAATTTATTGTACTAAGCTACGTACCCTAATAAAACCAACTGTACATTGTACCCACGTTAACTGTTTGCACCTCTCCCCCAAATTTGATTTTCATCAGTCAATGTATATCTATTTTAGAAAGTGCGAGTGACGGACTAACGGAATTCACGAATTTTTATATATAGATGATGAAAGTGGCTCTACAGACATATGCTGAGAATAACATAGAATATGTGAGCAACGAGGAATTTTTATAGAAAATATAATAACAAGAAACCTTAAGTTTACAATGAGACAAAAAATCTTCCCTATTCACGATGCATGCTTGCACTCTTAATCAGGATACTTGATTTGATCGTCTATTAGGCCTCAGTTTCATTCCAGACCCCAAGTGAAATCACATATCCAATACATAGTTAAAAACTCGAAATAATCGAATCCTCATAGCGTTCCAGAAACGTACAGACTCCACCTTCTAAAATCCTGCTTTACAAATTCCAGATCAAATTAAAAATGGATTATCGATGCCATATTTGGTTGGTTGATTTTGTTGAGCCCCATATAAATCTCTCTCTTAATGCCGAAATCTAAATATTTTGAACATACTTTTACGGTTTCAACTAAATATATTTTGAAGGTAATTGTATACCTCCAACGACAGATAAAATATATTGTTAGTCATTTTGCAATAAAATGTATTGTGTGTAATTTTACTCTAAAATTTATTAATAAATATATATTGTTGGCAATTCGGCTATAAATATGTATTGTTGGTAATTTTTTATATTAATATCTATTGCTGATAATTGTTTTATATAAAAATGCATTGCTGGTAATTATTATATATAAAAATTTATTGCTGGCAACTGATTTTATATAAAAATGTGTAGGTGATAATTTTCCTATAAAAATGTAATTTTCTGCTTTCATATTGATTTGTTAATAAATGTTTTGTGGATATTTTTAACATCAATTTCAGATTTTTTTTGTTAAAAAGTCGAATAATTTTAACATATTCAACATTGTGGTTGCAAATTACAGAATTTTATAAATTGTTTTTCGAGATTAAACATTAGAAAAAGAAATTCACGGATCTGGACGGCAAAAAGAGACTAGTCTGATGTCAAAATCCGCGAAAAGTTTTCATCCTTTAAAAGTCACTTGTGCTTAGTTTAATTTGTAATGTATATAAAAATAGGTAGAAAAAAAGCAAATATTGATAAGTACTTCCAAGGACCCGCAGGCTTCCCTCTCCAGGCTTCGTAGTAGTACGTACTAGTCTTGCTCAAAAGACATAGTGATATCAAGCGAAGCAGGAGGAAATAACGATTTCCCTAATTAAAAAAATTGAGTGAATGAATGTCAAAAAACAAAAACAAAAAAAGCAAGCAAGCAAGCAAACAAACAAACAGGAGAGCGAGAAGGGACAAAACATAAACTACAAGAAGACAGAATGCATGGTCCTCAGTAAAAAGATGAGCCCAAAATGTTATTTGCAGTTCAGGGACACTAAAATCAAGCAGTTGCGGAAGCTTAACTATCTAGGAAGTGTTTTGACAGAGGACGTTAAATGCGTCACTAGACGTACTGGGATGGTCAAGGACGCATTCCAAAATCTGGGCAGACTAGTGCGAGACAGGAGGATTTCTTTGGTAACAAGAAAAGAATACTGAGCTGTTACGTGAAATCTGTCCTCCTTTACGGCAGCGAATGTTGGATAATTTCCTCAAAGACGAGGAATAGACTCGACGCGAAAGAGATGTGGTTCTACAGAAGGATGCTAAGGATATCATGGAAAGAGCGTGTGAGCAACGATGAGATCTTTGAGAGGATGCAAAAAGGAAGAGTCTTATACTTAACAACAGGAAGAGGCAGCTGAAGTTTCTAGGAAAGAAGGGCCTGGAAAATCTGATACTCACAGATCGAATAGAAGGAAAACCAGACAAGGGAAAGCAACGCATGACATACCTGGCGGGTTTCAGCAAGTGAATTACAGAATGTGGTCATGGGGAGGTGGCAGAAGGACGAAACATATTGAGAGCCACAAGGGATAGGATGAAGGGGAGAGCCATGATCACCTAAGTCCTGAAAGGACACGGCACATAAAAAGAAAAAGAAGGTTGATAACACCACCAAGGAGCAAGAGGAAACGTAAAGTGAAAAAAAAAATGGGGAAACGTTAGTGAGAAAAAAGGACAATAAAAAACGGGTTTCAAAAAGATAGAATATGGCGTTTGACATTACATTTAAATTTTTGGACATCATAGTTGACTGTAAAGCAGGACAATAAGAGCGGGAAAAGATAGAATAGAATTAACGGTTAATTCTAGCTACTTGAACAGTTAAATGGTGAGACCTAACTACCAATCTAGTAGCAAGCTTACGTTCACGAATTTGAAGGACCAAATAGAAATGCTTGACAGAACAAATGCCATGAAAATCTTTATCGAAAAGGGAAGCTACGTGATTGAAACCGAGATGATTGATGAGGACCAATAACATTGCATTTTTTTTCAAGAACCTTCAGATTTATAACATAAGAAGCATACATATGCGACAGGCACGAATGCTGAACATATAAACGTTCGAAATGGATTCCGGCAAAAAATCTAGCATGATACAAGGAATCCGTTTTCATAGCAGCAAATCTAACAATTCATTATAATAATTTCTGTTCAGCTCTGAGGAACGTATGAGATCAAGGACGTATAATGAGTTGGGCATCTAGTAGTTAACATCAGCCCTAATGATGGAAGACAAAAATGTTTCTCTGCGATGACTAAAAGACAGACGTTCAAATTTACAAGCCATTCCTTGCCTCAGGTAACAAGGTCGAACGTTACTTACAATAAAAAAAAAATAATACGGGATGTTTTGGAGAGCCGTCATCGGCAATGTTCTGAAAGGGTAGAATATAAAAGAAGACAGAAGTTTGGGGATTCTTATTTTAAAATTAATTCACATTGTTTTATTTTCACTCCAATATTCTTTAATAATTAATAAGCATTGCTTTAAAAGTGACCTTGGCATGATGCGAGTGAAGTTAATCTTTCCTGACGGTATTCCCAGGGTTAACTCCCTTAGAATAGCTCTCCGCAGAAGGGCGAGAATAGAAGAGAATTCTCCTTGGGCATTTTTGTTATTAGATCATTTGATGGAGAAACGCCCGCGAGGTGCATTGTTGGCTAGAATCATGAAATCTCACTCTCGATTCCGGTACTTAGGCTCGTCTCATTAATGGCTGTCGTATCAACCGATGTGTCAGCGATTAGGTATCTGCCAATGATATTTTAGCAAGTAATATCTATGGCCTGGAATATCGTAGATCTAAAAGTTTGGCACAGATTCACCAGAAAGAAGATTGCATCAGACGGGATTTAATTAGATTTCAATTTCTTCGCATTTAGCTGCCTGAAGATGATGTGGAAGAAGAGAATGAAGAAAGTTTGGTCGGTGTGAAGTCATTGCGAAAGTTGGAGGACACGAAAATGTTAGTAGATGGAAAAAGAAGAAAGGGAGGGTAAATCTATAGAATGCTGTAGTAGTGGTAAGAGGAGAAACTAGTAAGAAAAAAAAGAAAAGAAAAATGAATATGTAAGGTAGTAGGAGATAGAGAAACGGAAGAATTTGAATATTTAGTAGACAGTAGGAAGAAGGGTAGGAACAATATAAAAGAGAAAAAAAAGGGAAAATAAAGAGAAAAGAAACGATGAAAAGGAAGGTGAAGAGAATAAACTTAGAAAGTTAGAAAGGAAGAAAGAAAAAAGTAAATAAAAACGATGAAGATGAAGATTACAAAATGAAGAAAGAAAGAGAAACAAAAAAGAAGAGAAAAAGTAAATAAATCAAAAGGTAACTTACAATGAGAAGCAAGAAAATACGCAAGGGAGAAAGGACAATAGAAGAACGGATTTAAAAAGAGAGAAGATGGTAATTAATGTTGCATTTAATTATTTAAGATAATTAAGTAAAGTGAGAAAAAATGTTTAAACCTCAACAGGTAGAAGATGGCGACTGAAGATTGATATTTAAGTTTTGCAAAATCTTAATGGATTGGAGAACTAAACGTACTGTATGCAGATGACAAGGTGTTGGTAGCAAATGCAGAAAGAAAGATACATACACTCCTACAGAATGCGGTGAAGGAAAGCTTGAAGAAAGGATTAAACGTCAATTACAAGAAGACAATGCATGATTGACAGCAGAAAAATGAGCTCAAAGTGCGAATTGCAAAGCATTGATACCAGAATCAAACAAATGCAAAAAATTTTATGTCTGGGGAGTGCTGTAACAGAGTTGTCCAGAGTATGACAGTAAAAAACATCTGCGTTCTGGGTATGAAGATAAACTACATCCGCGTTCTGGGTAAGACGATAAACTACGTCCGCGTCCTGGGTAAGACGATAAATTACATCGGCGTTCTGGGTATGGCGATAAACTACATCCGCGTTCTGGGGAAGACGATAAACTACATCCGCGTCCTGGGTAAGACAATAAACTACATTGGCCTCCTTTGTAAGACGATAAACTACACCAGCGTCCTGGGTAAGACTAGAAAACTACATCCGCGTTCTGGGTAAGACGATAAACTACATCCGTGTTCTGTGTATGACGATAAACTACATCCGCGTTCTGGGTAAGACGATAAACTACATCCGCGTTCTGTGTATGACAATAAACTACATCCGCGTTCTGGGTAAGACGATAAAATACATCGGCCTCCTGGGTAAGACGATAAACTATATCCACGTTCTGGGTATGAGGATAAACTACTTCTGCGTTTTGGGTATGATGATACTACATCCGTGTCCTGGGTAAGACGATAAACTACATCCGCATCCTTGTTATGACGATAAACTACATCCGCGTTTTCGGTATGACGATAAACTACATCCGCGTCCTGGGTAAGATGATAAACTACATCCGACAGCAAGCACTTTGGTCAGAATGTTTTGAGTAGCGTGGAACTCTCTTAATTGCTGACGTACCCAGGTCCATCCTGACGCGGGGTAGTAGCACCTGTTAGGGTCCCAGCTATGGGCAAATAGTTAACTCCAAATCTGGGGTCAAAATACTCTGAAAGTGTAAAAATAGGTTTTAATACTAGAATACTTTTTGTAAGTAATGGAGAGCGAAATATTTAATGAATAAGAAATTTGCTTCTTACTGACTACTTTATTTTATGATCTTGTGCCAGACTTAGTAAGTGACAAAAGAACTAAGATAGATGTAGCTAAATGGTTAGCGAGATATTCTAGTTGAACTTTATATTGGCCTTATGACAAACTTAATGAGTGACAGCGGGAATGTGATAATAACTTTTTGAGCAACGGTTATCGAAATGTTTTGGTTCTTTTATATGCCGTGTCCTTTCAGGCTGTAGACAATCATGGCCCTCCACCTCTTCCTTGTAGCTCTTAATGTTTTATTTTTTGTTATTTCTCCCAAGCCCAGTTCTACCATCCATTTACTCAAGCTCAAGTATGGCACGTGCTGCTTTATCCTGTTCCTCTTTCTCTCTAACTCTCCTGTGTGTATCAGATTTTCCAAGCCCTCCTTCCTCATTACATGTCCCAGAAATTTCAGAAGTATAAGTCTCCTTTTTGTTTCTATTTTCTACAAACCCTCGTCGCTGCTTACACGCCCAGTCCATGCTATCCTCAACATTTTTTGTAGAACCAGATTTCTGCTGCTTAAAGTCTTTTCTTCATCTTTGAGGTGATTGTCAAGCATTCGCTGCCAAAGAGGAAGACATATAACACGTAACAGTTCAATACACTTTTCTTTGTTGCTGAAGAAATGTTTTTCTTTTAATGCTTTAATGTCTTAGCTTTTTGAATATACATTTGGCCATTCCGTTACGTCTTCGGATGCCAATGTCGCGCTTTCCGTCCTCTGTTAGAACACTTCCCTGCTATTTAAATGTTTGTAGCTCCTTGATTTTAGTATCCTTGACCTGTAATTTGCATTTTGGGAGCATTTGGTAAATATCAGCGGAGATAGATTTATTGGTTTGCGCACGGTCAATTATTGTTATTGTCCGGTTCCTTGTACCACGGTGATAGTCCAAGGTAGAACCAATAAAGAAGAACTCGAACACGGATATGGAATAACACAGATATATTACAAACAGGAATATGTACAGAGAAGTAGAATTGTTAGTACGAACAATCAGGTTTAGAAAGTAATTGTCTGAACGCGACTCTGTTTCGGACTGCCTCTGACTCGACTGACTGACTCGCTCTGACTGACTGACAGACTCCTGACGGACCTCACTCCAGACTTCAGATAGAACGGTATTTAGTCACCCCCCCACGAGGGCATCATGCGGCACAAGGCCGGTTTAACGTGGGATCTAAAGCCCGTTTGCTCGGCCAAAAATATGCCCTTTGAACCCGTATAAACGGGTTCAGGGTCGGTTTACCTCCCCAAAAGAGACTCCGCCCTTCGGCGTAGTCTCCTTCGGGTTCCTCCCCGCCCGTAGGCAGAGAGTTCAACGGATCAGCCGATCAACCGGTCGCTCGACTTCGGACTGAACTCTCTGCTTCCTCTTGAGGCGCAGTATTTATTACGTATGGAATAGTCCATTATGTTATTATGGGTAAGGTCCCATAACAATTGTGTCTTTTTCTATTCATGAATAGCTAGACAGAAAATTTTCCCGCAGTAGGCTGCCGTTATATTCTACTTTTAGACTGGTTGCCAACCAAGGCTATATGACATAGTCTATCCTGCTATACCTGGGTGCGAGAAGAGACGGATCCGCATACTAGGAAAAGCGATAAACTACATACCACGGCAAGGCGTCTAATCAGAAGGTTTTGAGGAATGTGGAACAAGCTCTTAATTGCTGTTGTTAGCAGGTCCACCTTGACTCTGTTAGCGTCCCAGCTATGGGAAAATTGTTAACCCTCAAACTGGAGTCAAAACACTAGGAAAATGTAAAAAAAAATAGGTATTAATATCAGAAACGCATTTTTGGAAAAAAAAAAAAAAAAAAAAAAAAAGAAGATTGGTGCAAAAATAATGACGTTTTTCACGTTAAAAATACGTAAAAAAAACGACAATATTTTTGCACCAACCTAATACTACCATCAATATATTTTGGAGAAAAAAATATGCCAGCGATTCATTTTTGAAGAAAAACTGAATACCAGCAATACATTATTTACGGTATTTAAAAAAAAAAAAAAAAAAAAAATTACCAGCAATAAAAATCTTGTCGGTATTAAATAACCCATTGAGGTTTATAAACTGTAAACCAAACCAAACAACATCTTTCCAAAGAGTATTTCCGAGTAAGCGAATTCAAGGATCACGATTGGAATTCCAACTCAGCTTTCCAAGACATTACACCCCAAAGCACATACGACATATCATTTAAAGTAGGAGATTTGATGAAATAAACTCCCACATAAAAAAAAAAAATATTTCGTTTAGAATTAGATAGACCATGAATTTGTGTTAAAGTTATTATCGATGAACGTCAAAGAAAGCAGGTGGTAAAGAAAAAGTTAATTATTTTATGGACAATGATGTTTGAAGCACCATTTGAGAAAACATTAACACAGAATCTATTAATGTCCTAACTGAATTGAATAAGAGATTGAAATCTAAAGATTAAAAATGTCTGCAGACCTACAAAATATTACTCAGAAAGAAAAAAAAAAACAACAAAAAAAAAAAAAAAAAAAGATAATGCTTTCAAACTATTTCATATACGTCGCCATTTCAGCAAAGCATAAAATAAATCCGTACAATTCTTGAGTGTAAACGCAGAAAGCGGGAACAATCAAAGGTCGATGAGATTTAACCAAATTGACGGATGCAGATCAGGAGACCAGATCATTGGGAACAAAGAAAAATAAATATCTCACTTAATGGGTTTCTGTGTTGCATGTATTAGGTTGGTGCAAAAATAATTTCGTTTTCTAACGTATGTTACTATGTGAGAAAACGAAATTATTTTTGCACCAACCTAATAGTATTTCACTACATTCTCTATGGCTTGAACTGGTGTTTCGTAAACGACGCCCGTGTCGCACTGGCTCGATTCGACCATATTCAGGTCAATACCTCCACAGAAGCATATTCTTAATTTCTAACTAAATTTTAAGATGCATCTTTTTTGCCAGATGAAAGATTCTTTTTTTATTCGAACAATAATTAGCATAACGCGTGGAGACTGAATCGGCAAAAAATTTTAATCTCCAACTGGGAAAGGTTGCTGACTACACGTCAGCAACGGAGAGGGTAGAATGAATGAGAGATCTTCTTTACTCCAGCCTTTTTAAAGCCATTTGCTCGCTAACAAAACAAAAATCTTCAAATTTTGGAGGGAAGAACTGATGTTTTTCTCATGAGGAAATTTCGCATTTTTAGCTAGTTGCTGATGAGTCAATTCACGTTCCAGTGAAAAGAGCCTGTCATGATATGCTTTTTTAATATTTTTGTTGCGGGGCTTATAACCGTTAAGTGACCATATAAAATAAATAGTCTTTCTAAAATAATTCCGATAAATTGTTTGGTTGTTTATTAAGTGTTTTCTTCTTCGTTTCCTTAAGCATAAATTATTATTGTTTAAGACCCACAATGTTACCTTTTGGAAGAAAAACAAAACAAAATAAAAATGTTTAAACAAGGAAATGTGTAACATTATGGCCATGAAATAGGTGAGAATTAATTAATTTTATGGAGAAGCGAAGAACCTTACATACAAACTAAAAAGGCAAACTAGAAGCTGATTGAGCAGAAGAAATTAAAAGAAGAAATTAGTGAGACTTGTAAAACATTATTATCGCCAAAATATAGTCTTACGATTTCAAAATATTTTCTGGCTTTAAATAATCTGCAAAGGGTTGATAAGCCGTAAAAACAAATCAATCAATCAATCTACTGATTAAGCAGAAAAAATTAAAAGGAATTAGTAAGACTTGTAAACCATTATTATTGCCAAAATATATTCTCTAAATCTAAAATATATTTTCTGACTCTAAATAACCTGCATGAGGTTGATAAGCCGTAAAAAACGAATCGATCAATCAATCTACTGATTAAGCAGAAGAAATTAAAAGAAGAAATTATTCAGATTTGTAAACCATTATTATCGCCCAAATTTATTCTTAGAATGTAAAAATATTTTCTGGCTTTAAATAATCTATAAAGGGTTGATAAGCCGTAAAAAACAAATCAAGCAATCAATCAATCAACCTGGTGTTTAGAAGGTTCCCGCAAAGAACGATAAACAAATAAATTATAAAGGCACAGCTTGTGGTCATAGGTGGGAGTCATGGCGCAGGTCCTTATTCTGAGATTAGTCTTGACTATCGCAAAAAAAGGAGAGATTTTTCATTCGACAGTGAATTAATTAATTATAAATCACTATGTTGTTAAGGTATCTGCTTGAAAAAGAAGAGGGCCCTTTCAAAGCTGTTCAGTGAGAACTTATCCCTCTTAGCGAGACTGACACTTCTACGAAATAGCAAACAATTAAATTTGGAAGTCTCTCCCACTCATTTCCTCTTCTTTTTCAGAGGAAAAAGTAGTTAGTGGAGTTCTCTTCGGATTGAGGAATCGCCAGCCGAGTTCGAATTCCAGTCGTATCCATTACATTCACTTATGTGATAGTACCCCTGGGAAAGGTACGGATCCTCTTTTCCGCACTCCATCTATTGCTAAATAGCAGGGCAACCTGGTTTTATAGCAATGGGTGTCAACTGGACTAGAAGAAAGTAACACTGAATTTAAAACTTTATGTAGCCCTGGAGTAGCACATATAAATCTATGGTCGAATGATGAAGAAGCGAAATAATCAATTCAGACCGTATAATCTGGCTAAGAATATTTTCAGATCATTTGTAAACGTCTATGCCGTTGATATACCTACATACCTGTCCACTACTAAGACTCTTGATGATCAAATATCCGATTTAGAAAAAAAAAAACAAAACTGGATGGTCACATTCGATGCCTGGAAAACCAAACTAGTTACATCCCATCATCGCCAATCGGACCCCGAACTGCCGCCAGTCACGATGAACATATCTTGAGAGCTTGTTGGCCCCAAATTCAAACCTGACCGCAAGTGGAACTCGTACATACCATCTATTACCAAAGATGCAGGCAAAATGATCGGTTCCCTGTACCACCTAAGTACTTGACTCCACGTGTTATCCTCCATCTTCACAAGAGCCAAGTCAGGTCAAGACAGAATACTGTCGTTAAATTTTGGTGAGAGCTGCACAGACCGCACTTTTCAACCTCGACAGAGTCCAAAAGCGTCCTTATTGCGGGTGACGAATTATTTTCCATCCTTCAACCTATCTCTCTGTCAGGTGGAATGTGGTAACCCTCGCACAAAGTACCTCCTAAATAACTCTCTTCCTCGAGTGGCCGCAGGCTTTGTACAGGGGAAATATAACTGTACAAAAAATGTATGGCTTACTTAACACCATGAGTAGAATCCATTTTACTGGTGAAAAGACGTCTAAGTTGATTTTTCTACAACAGGCAGAATATCTCAGCTAACTACAGTGTTCCCAAGAAAGCCGTGGGAACCAACATAGTAACGTAACCGACTCGGTCTTCTATTGCTGAACGGCCGCATTAGGCAAGTACCTTTTCGAGTAACTACGATTATTACTAGACGTACAGGGGCACCTCGAGGTGGTGTTATTGTTCCCAAGAATGTCGTGGGAACCAACATAGTAACGTAGCCGACTCGGTTTTCTATTGCTCAACGGCCGCATTAGGCAAGTACCCTTTCAAATAACTACGATTATTACTAGACGTACAGGGGCAACTCGAGGTGGTGTTATTGTTCCCAAGAATGCCGTGGGAACCAACATAGTAACGTAGCCGACTCCGTCTACCTTTGCTCAACGGCCGCATTAGGCAAGTACCCTTTCAAGTAATTACGATTATTACTAGACGTACAGGGGCAACTCGAGGTGGTGCTATTGTTCCCAAGAATGCCATGGGAACCAACATAGTAACGTAGCCGACTCGGTGTACTATTGCTCAACGGCCGCATTAGGCAAGTACACTTTCGCGTAACTACGATTATTACTAGACATACAGGGGCACCTCGAGGTGGTGTAATGGTTAACAAGCTTGTCTCGCTAGAACAATTACGACTGAGTGTGAAGTCTCCTCGGCCTCTTCGCGCTCGTTGCCGTCCTGTGACGACCAATGTGACTTGGTATTGGTCGCAGCACCAAATGTGACGTGATCCTACTGTCACGGCACAAATGTGACGTTCTAACTCTTGGCTGATTCAGATGGGAATCTGGTTAGATTCGGTATCAGCCTTGTCGTTCTCAGCTCGCCTCCAACGTCTGGTTACCGAAGTAACTGTTTTGATTTCTAGTCTAGCCTACCCACGTTGTGATTTGATCTTAGGTAGACAAAATCAATCAGTCGGCGGGCCGTAATGCAAGCCGAGTCCGAGCAAAGGTAACACCGCACAAGTATATGTAAAAAAAAAATAAATAAAGTAACAACTCGAAAAGTTCAAATGTTTTAAAAAAGAATAACAAATATTTTTATATCTGGTTGCTGAATACAGGACTGCGTCTTTCTCCCATACCGCTTCTATGGATTCGTGACACTTTGTGTTTGTTAGGCGAGTCTTAATATCTTAAGTTGTTTTTCGATAACTGGTTTTTGGTGTCTTCAGGCAATATTCGCAAAACTTGTTTTGTTGGTGTGAGTCTAAGTCGTTTTTCAAAAATAAATTGTTCTTGGTTAGAAGTTGAAGTCGGGATGCGTGGAACGTCAGTAAGCTTCCTGCGAGGCTGTTCCCAGAGCTCACAGCTCAACTCTGCGTCTGCCCAACTGCAAATAATTTTGTGTGTGTCTAACTGCTCTGGGGACATTCGTTTATAAGGACCCCGACCAAAACCGGGTGGGGGCCTGTCGTGGTTTGGGTTCCTCGATAATTCCAAATCCACAATAAGAATTTTCTTTGTTTTCGGACAGGAAAATTTATCACTTTCCATTTTTAGAAGTCCATTACTTTCTGCTCCTGTGGGGTTCTTAAGGGAATCGTCCTCCCAAATTCTTTCTTTCTCATATTGGTATCTCACACCAATCCCCTCAGAGGGTGTCAACAGGTTTCCCTTCTTTTTCATAGTTTTCCTTCGTCTACCGCTCACGCCACCACTCAGCCAATGAACGCCCAGCAGCGTGGGTGTGGCTAGACTAGCCTCAGTTTAAAAAACTTCGCTCAAAGGAAAAAAAATTATCTTTTTTTTTCTTTTCTTCCCGACACCAGACCTCTACGACTCGTAGTGTGGTCCTTAATCTCTATCTTAACCGAATGTCACCTGGAATTTTTCAACGAGATTTTCGCCAGCGTCAAGTGGGTGGGTAACCGGACGTCCCCGCAATCTGTCGCTAATTATCTCTCCCGGTAATAAACTCTTATCATTGCCAAGTTTGAACATAAAACAGGTGTTTTTTTTCCAAAACCAGATGATATCTCCGAAGGATAGTTAATGGTTTATTCCTTCACTTCTTTTTCCTTGGGGGTGGTCTAGCTAACATTTTTCTCGGTCAGTACGTGACCTGATTACAATTATCTCTCAGCTTCTGTTTCGTAGGCCACTTGAGCAATTTGAAATTTTCATTATTGCCATGGGCAGATGGCTATGTTTTATTCGCCGCCTCGTAGCATAAATTAATTCGGCAGATCCGAGATCTTACGAATTTCCTATCTTCTGTGGAAAAAAATACTTTCCTTCGCAAATGAAAATAATATCTTTACCACTTTTCTTTGTTAAAAAAAAATAACATTGCTCAGTATGTCTTTTCGTGATAGCTTCTTATCGCGTTAATTATTTCAGCTTCTTCTCGCTTTAATTATTCCTCGCTTTTGATTTTCACGCGACCGCTAAATAGTGTCAAAGAGTAGTGAGTCCAATCCTCACTGGATACCCTTTACTTTCGGCCTTGTGCAACATCCAAACTACCCTTGGAAAATTACAATTACTAGTCGTAGAAAAATGTCGGAGAAGGGGTAGAGCCAATAGCCAACTACATAAGATATCGAGATAAAATCAAAAAAGCATCTGGTGGTGTACCCATTCTGCTTCTATATGTGTTGTGTCCTCTTACGACGTAGGCGATTATAACTCTCCACAACTTCCTGACTTTATTATCTCTTAATAAAATTGTCATTTTATCTATCCAAAACATTTGGAATCTGTTCCGCCATCTATTTACGCAAGCTCCTTCTTTTTTGCAGAGTCCATTAGGGACTTTTTGAAGGAAATTGTTCTCCACTACTTCCTGACCTTTTTAGCTCTTAATATTTTTCTTTCTGTTATTTATTTTAAGCTCTTTCCCGTCATCGATTTAATCATGCTCATTATGTCATAATTTCTTCTGTCCCTTTTGCCTTCAGTCTGTCCTGTGAGCATCGTATTTTCCAAGCCTTTTTCTCTCATTATGTTCCCGAGAAACCTCAGCCTTCTCTTCTTGGGGTTAAGTATACGTTTTCATTTCGTTTCCATTTTCTTGAAAACTTCGACATTGTTCACATGTAGAGTGCACTGAATTCTTAGCATCCATCCGAAGAATCACATTTCTTTTTCTTCAGTTCTTTTCTTCATCTTTGAGGCGATTGTCCAGCACTCATTACCATACAGGAGGATGGATATCATGTATCAGTTTAGTACTCTTTTCTATGTTTCTAGCGAAGTTATTTTTATTATTTCCTTGTACTTTGTTTAGCTTTTCGAATGCATCTTTGACTGTCCAAATACTTCTTCGAATTTCAGTGTCACAATTTCCTTGTCTCTGTTATGTCTTTAAGACGATATTCGTTATATTTAGAATTTCATAAGAATCAATGAATTTTCTAAATATTTCAATATCATGATTTACGTAGCATATCACGATCACGAATCCCTTTAACTGTTAAGTGTCGTAGAGACATTACACATGCATAGCAGCAGTATTAGAAATAGCATTTCTCCTGCAACACTCTTCAGGCCGGTTTGAATTCAGAAACTCGACCAGTTGCCTGCTATTTATCCATAAAGAAGAACAAGATGCTAAACTTTCCCAAGGGTATTAGAATTCGGACTCGGCTCACAGATTCCTCGTTTCGAGCAGCTATCCACAGCGCATCTTAACATAGCATATACAGATAGTTAAATGTTCAGTATTAAAAACATCCGTACCCTCGATATCTATGGAAGTAATTATGTTATAAATAACTCCATGCGGTATTAGAGTTCTGTTTTTTTTTTAATTTAATATCTGATAATTTTATATGCTTTAGTAGACAACCAGTTCTTGCATTTTGGAAAAGATTTTGATCGCAACTTTAGAAGTTGAAATCTGATTCTCTCGTCGTCATTTCCACGATTTCACAAATCAATGGTTAAAAAATGAATTCGAGCGAATCTCTATTTATAAAAGGCAGAATGTGTGTATGTGTGTGTGTGTGTGTGTGTGTGTAACAAATGTATGGCCACAATTTTCGACGGATTTGCACCAAAATTTACATGCACATGTTCCAAGGTAGCGAGAAGGCCGAAACCGAATTTGCATTTCCCAACTCCCATCGATAGTGGAAATAATCGATTTTTTTCATGCTTATACGGCAGTTTTCATGTAGTTTGCGGCCATTTTCTACTGCCCAGAGTGAGAGCCTATAGCTGGTTGCCATGAATAGGCGGGAAGATTCTATTGACCAGCGTGAGAGCCAACAGCTGACTGACATGAATGTTAACTAGCAAAAAAAATCGATAGCTGCATTCTTCACAAGTGGGAAAAATTTAAATCTACATAGCACTTTACTCCAATTGGCTCATTCGATTGCTTAAACTCAACGTTGATTCTAATTCTGTAGAACTGGGTTGGGTGTGAAAAAGTATTTGTTGTTAACATTCTTTTTTCATTTCTTTTTACGATTCCATTTTTTTTGTTTTGTGTCCATTTTGTTTAGTTCTTTATTCGTAACAGATTTAATGTTTAGTATAGAGCTTAGAAATAATTCGCAGTGTGAGATATGCAAGAAGTATGGCATGTACCAACAACAGCACGGCAAAGGGCACTCCTTTAAAGGCAAGGAAAGGCAAAAATATTTTAAGTCAAGTGATAGCCATTGCTGTATGAGTCGTACGATTTTTGAATCACGCACGAACAACGCCGGGCCATATATATATATATATATATATATATATATATATATATATATATATATATATATAGATAGATAGATAGATAGATATATAGATAGATAGATAGATAGATAGATAGGTACAAATACAGCTAGATATGAACATAGATATATAGATAGATATATATGAACAGATATATATCTATATCTATATAAATATATATATATATATATATATGCAGAGAAAGATAGATATATATGAACGTACATATATATATATATATATATATATATATATATATATATATATATATATATATATATATATATAAAGATAGATCTTAACAAAGATAGATAGATAGATAGATATGAACCGATTAAGATAGATAGATAGATAGATAGATATCAACAGAATAAGACAAGAATATGGAAAGGCGATATAAGAGGCTACGTAGATAGATAGATAGATAGATAGATAGATAGATAGATAATGAAGACACTGGGATAGATAGATAGATAGATAGATAGATAGATAATGAAGACACTGGGATAGATAGATAGATAGATAGATAGATAGATAGATAGATAGATAGATAGATAGATAGATAGATATGAGTAGAATAAGACTAAGATAAAGAAAGCGATTGTTAGATGAGCTTACATATATAGATAGATAGATAGATAGATAAGAGACTTAAATAGATATAGAGACTGAGATAGATATATCGATAGATACATACATACATACATTCAGACATACATAGGTAGGTATATATATATATATGTAGTTAGGTAGGTAGGTAGAGGACCGGAGTAATTGAATTCTACTCTCTATAAGTCTAATAATTATGAAAGCAAAAATATTTTTTCAATTTACTGTTCGTTATTTACATGTAAGTGTTTTCTTCAATAATCGGAGATGTCAGTAATTTGACAAACAAGCGAAATGAAATCGAATTACGGTATATTGTTTCCGAAGCCTGATTTCCATTCCCGTTTGAAGAACGTAAA
>OZ010592.1:78060622-78103122 GCA_963932145.1 Acanthosepion lycidas | reverse complement strand
ACACCACTGCAAATGACTTAATCTAAGGAAAAAATCAAAATCAATTATACCCTGTCAATTCAGTGGTTATAAAACTGACCGAATGGTGAGAGAAAAAAAAAAGAAGTAAACTAAAGCGGTTGTTTCAATTAATTTGCCCAAGGGTGTACGCCAGAAATTTTTCTGTTTGCTTTCTAACGAAATTGTTCTGTTTTTTTAAAGTACTTTAATTTTTGGAAACCATGATTCGCTATTTGGTTGCTCCTTTGAATCAGTCTGATTTCGTATTTGTCTGAAGTGAGATAGAAATGTTTATCTAATAAAAGATATGAAGAGATCTTACAATATATAAAAAAAATCGGGTTTTAAATAAGATGCAAATTGTTTATAAACAGAAAAATAAATCAAAAAACGAATCAATCGATTAAAACTCTGTTGTTGCTCACATATGCCAACAAAGTTATTCTTAGCATCCTCCTGTAGAACTATATCGCATGAAATCATACAAAAGAGTGTACTATATCAGCACTCTTTTTCTTTGCTTTCTAACGAAATTCTTCAGTTTCTCAAGGCGTAATTTAATTTTTGGAAACCATGATTCGCTATTTGGTTGATCATTTAGTTCCGTCTGTTTTCGTATATTCTTGAAGGGAGATAGAAATTAAAAAAAAAACAAAAAAACAAAACAAAAAAAAAAAAACTGAATAAATCCGATGTTTTTTTTTAAGAAATATATTAAAGTGGTTTGCTTCTGTTTTATTAAAAATTTTGAATAGATACATTTTTCCGAGATCAGTGACCAACCATTTTAGAAAGCCCATAGCTGAAAAGATTGTTTCGTGTCCGCCCCATCCTACACGCGTTAATGCAAATTCAACATAAATTTGAACCTGGCTCGCCGAAAGTAATCGATCGATAAAGAAAGGAATAAACATCTCTGGTAACAGTTTAAATCTGTGACTCTTGTCTCGCAGAAGAACTGAAGAATTATCGGTGCTAGTTTGTAAACTGTGTTGCATTTTGTGCCATCGACTGCTGACATACATTTATAAAAGAAATGGCGACAGTAGCTTTTGCTTCGTAATCCGTTTATGATTGGATGCCATTCTGTGACAAGATAGTCCATAACAAAGTTAGTATTACGGTTTTCAATTTAAAGACGTGACTTTTTTGCTCGTCTTTTGTTGGTTCAGTGTCAATACATTTTGCCTTGCATAACAAGACGACCAAATAAAAAACTAACGGAATAATCAGAAAAATCGAATCTTTCTTAATATCATTTTTTTCCAGAAATGTTTCATGCTATTTAAATTATGAAATGAGTTTGTATCCAAAATTTGAAATCAGGCTTAGGCAGGAAGTTTGAAGATAGATTTGCTTACTTATGCAGGTGTGAGTTTATATTATTATATTCTTAAGTGAAAATACGCAGAAAGCATTTTATAATGCAAATTCGATTATATTTGTTCATATCTATCTATCTATCTATCTATCTATCTATCTATCTATCTATCTATCTATCTCAGCATATTCATATCTATCTATATATCTATCTATCTATCTATCTATCTAGCTAGCTAGCTAGCTAGCTGCGTATGTTTAAGCATATGTATTTATTGATCAATACAACTATCAGTTTGTTATCTATCTATCTATCTATCTATCTATCTATCTATCTATCTAATTCCTTCTGCATATCTGTATCTATGTATGTATCCGTCAAGACGTCGCATTCAGCATCTATCTATCTATCTATCTATCTATCTATCTATCTATCTATCTATCTATCTATCTATCTATCTATCTATGTCTGTTCATATCTATCTATCTATCTATCTATCTATCTATCTAATTCCTTCTGCATGTCTGTATCTATGTATGTATCCGTCAAGACGTCGCATTCAGCATCTATCTATCTATCTATCTATCTATCTATCTATCTATCTATCTATCTGTTTAAGCATGTCTAATCACATGTATTTAACGATCTATACAACTATTATTTTGTTAATTACCTATCTATCTATCTATCTATCTATCTATCTATCTATCTATCTATCTATCTATCTCCTTCTGTCTATGTATGTATGTATTTATCTAACTTTTTTACTGTATTGTAACAATTTTTTATTTACTTGTTAACTTCTTTACTGTAATCACATAGATATTTTGCCGATACTCTTCCATACAGCCTTTGCTTTTTAATAATTATTTACATATCAAACTATCATTTGAAAGCCACGTTTCACAGACTCACTTTAAATCTATCTTTGCCGAAAAGATGATGCATCGTTTTTATTAATGTCATAACACACACACACACACACGCACACACACACACACACACACACACACACACACATATATATATATATATATATATATATATATATATATATATATATATATATATATACAGATAACATTGCATGTTTCTTTCGATAGATGAATAAATAGATAACTCATACGTTATAGACAATGCATCCACAGGGTATATTGGCACTGTAACCATGGCGCCGATACATTACATTTATTCGCAGAACTCGGAGGTATTTTGATGGTCAAGATTCTTCAAAGAAGTGCGAGGTCATTTCTGCGACCATCTGACTATGTGTGTCCATTAGCAAACTTAATCCCTTAACTATGACTGACGTGTGTTGTCCATTCGTTGACATTATGATCCCAGGGCATAACAAGTGGATCTTAATAATGCATCATAAGGTCACTGTCCTCAATTGCGCTGTCATTTTCAATGCGTATTCAGACGTGTGTATCTATGCGATAGGAGGAAGAAACGTTGAACGACATGGAGAGACAGTGGATTTCAGTGTCGGTATTGCCACCGCTTGTATATTGAGCGTTTCTCGTTCTCTTTAAAATGAATGACTTTGACCAATACATCGTACAGCGGGGCGATCTGGTGGCAGATTGACTCGGCAAACGACGAGAAAAGTAAATCTTCAGGTAATTTTAATAACAAAATCTATTTTTTCATGGGTTCGCATAATTCAAATATTAAGAAGCTATACGGTGTTGAGTCTAAAGTTATTTCAATATTTCCTTATCAACCTTATTCTACAAAAGATAGAATTCATTTTTGTAACCAAGTAAAGTAAATAACAAATGAAGAGGTTGCAAATAAATCCTGTATTGAACAGTAAATACAACAGAAGTGAGTTACACGAATAGGGAGTGTCCGTCGGTTGAGCAGCGTTCAATCTATATCACCTGATATTTAGTACCCCCCACGAGGGTACATGTGGCACAAGGCCGAGTTTAACGTGGGTCATCCGAGCCGGTAGGTTCGGCCAAAAAAAAAAAGCCCTTAGAACCCGCGTAAACGGGTTGGGGTGTGTCTACCTCCCCGGTCGAGACTCAGCCCTTCGGCACAGCCTCGTCCGGTTTCCTCTCAGCCTAAGGCGGAGAGTTCGACGAGCAGCGAACAGCCTCAGTAGAACAGTCTATATCAATGTTATACTTAACTACCCCCACCCCAACACCAGAGTTATATGTGGCACAAGGCCGAGT
Organism: Acanthosepion lycidas; assembly: GCA_963932145.1. Classification (NCBI taxonomy): domain Eukaryota; kingdom Metazoa; phylum Mollusca; class Cephalopoda; order Sepiida; family Sepiidae; genus Acanthosepion; species Acanthosepion lycidas. The sequence goes on along the minus strand of OZ010592.1, from coordinate 78,099,615 downwards.
TTAACGTGGGACATCCGAGCCTGCAGTCTCGACCAAAACATTCTCGTAGAACCCGCATAAACAGGTTGGAGTGTGTATACCTCATCGGAAGAAACTCTGCCGTTCGTCACAGCCTCGTCTGGGTTCCTCTCAGACCAAGACAGAGAGGTCGACAGGAGCTGCGAACAGTCAGATCCTCGTAAGATCAGTCTATCACTATTCCCCCGGACTTACTTTCCTACTATTTTATAGTAAGTGGACGAGTCCACAATAGCCTCATTAGAGGGAAGACACAATAACACTAACATTATTCTATAGTACACTATATTATGTAACAGAGAACTGTTTGAACAGCTAGATATGGCCAAAGGCAGATTCCAAAAGTTAGGCAGAGTATTACGAGACAGTAGGATTTCTTTGGTAAACAAGAAAAACTACTGAGCCGCTTCGTGACATCTGACTCCTTTACGGCAGCGAATTATGAAGAGAGGCAGCGGAGATGTGGTTTTACAGAAGGATCCTGAAGATATCATGGGCCGAGCGTGTGAGCAACGATGACATCTTCGAGATGATGCACACAAGGAGGAAGCTTATAATTAACACCACGAAGATTACTGGGACACGCTGTGAGAAAAGGAGGGTTTGGAGAATCGGATACTCACAGGTTGAATAGACAGGAAGAGAAACAAGGCAAAGCAATGCGTGACATACCTAGCGGGCTTAAGCAAATGGATGACAGAACATGGCCTGGGGTAAGATGAAAAGGGACAAAACTTATTGAGAGCTACAAGGGATAAGTGGAAGTGGAAGACCATGATCGCCTACATCCCGACGGGACACAGTACATAAAAAGAAAAGACTAGCATAATCTAGAACCTATACCGGCGGCAAACCTAATGCATAGGGATGGGAAATTAACTGTGTAAATATAAAAATTATAACAAGGATATGCCTTATCCCCGGACATTTTCAACCTATATAGTGAGGCAATTCTGAGAAAATTAGACTTTCTAACTGGATTTATTAATGGCGGCCACAAACTTAATAGCATAAATGATGCAGGAAACTACAAGACCTACAAAAGGTACTAAAAGTAGACGAGAAGGAAGAACTAATCATCAACTGCAAAAAGACAGAATGCATGAATAACAGCAAACATTACAACTAAAAATACAAATTTAAAAATGGAGATACCAAAAGCAAACAAGGCCCGCAAATTAAATATCTTGGAAGTGTTCTAACAGAGAGCAGGCAATGCGACAGATAAATCTGAAGACGCATTGCAATAATGAAAGATGTCTTGCAAAAGCTAAGCAAAATATTAAGTAACCATAAACTATCGTTAGAAACCAAAAAAAAAAAAAAGCACTGAATTATTGTGTAATATCATTCCTCATACGCCAGTGAATGCTGTGCAATCTATTCACAAATGAAGAAGAAACTTGAAACAACCGAAAAATGGTTCTACAGAAGGATGCTGAGAATACGATGGGCAAGACACATGAGCAACGATGACCACTCAAAACATATAGAACTTGTACAATATCAGTTCGTATATGACAGTAAATGCTGAACAATCTCCTCATATATGAAAACGAATCTACAGAAGGATGCTGAGAATGTTATGGATATGTGAGCAACGATGAAGTCTCAGAGCAAATGGAAAGAAAAAGAAAAGTTATATTTCACACCAGGTAGAGAAAATTCTAGTGTACATAATGAGGAAAGAGGGACTGGGAAATTTGAAACTCACAGGGCAAATTGAATGCATAACCTAGTAAACGAGCTTCAGTAAATGGATAAGAGAACAAATATTTTGAATATTTTCTATAATAATTTTTCTAGAACATTTTTTCTAGAACAATTTTGCTAGAACTTTTTACTCGAATAATAGTTTTATTGCTGAAAGTTAAATTTTATTGAAAAGTCTCTTTACTATTGTTCGAATTTTGCGAAAGATATAAAGAATAATCTGCAATATTATATGCCTCCAGTCTTTAGTCACTTTCCTAGCGCCGTAATGTTGCTTCTCTCTACCTTATTTATAATTAATTTAATGGTAATTGTTCTGCTGACTTTTACAAGGTCTCACCGTTTTACTGTTGAACTAGATAGATACAACCGCCTGTTCTATTCGGATAGTTTCTTCTCTTGCAAGTTTTGCGTCTGAAACTCTCTTCCAATTTCCTGATTCCATTCCACCTATAATCTTCAAAAAATTAAAAGGGATGTCAAACCTCATTTTCTGTCTTCAGGAATCCTGTTCATTTATTGTCCTTTTCTACAATTTTCACTCAAGTTTTCTCATTCTATTTAACACCCTGCATCCTGACAGGTACGACTTTACATGTCTGGCGTCCAGAAGATTATTTTCTTCGAGTCCGAGACTGTAGTCATTTTCCAGCTGTTTCCAGGTCTTTTTAATTTTCTCCCCAAATCGTCAGTGTATTTTGAGAAATTTTTCCGTCAATTGGCTGCAGCTGTGCATTTATTTGATTTACGAGGACGCCCTGTTCAGGGAAGATTTATTATCCGACTATATTGATTCCATTTTTCAGTGAAGATAATCAGTGTAGTTGGCCGAAACGTCGTACCTATCATAACATCACTATTAATCATGGTGACAGCCATAATATATTAAGATCAGTTTCTTCCTTGTCGTCTTATTTTAGATCAATACGAATTTGATAAACACAAGGAAATGAATTTTTTATGCCCTCAGATTTAATTAAATCTTGACCACTCATGACCCTTTCGGTCAGCCTCTGAAAGGCGATAAACAATTCAAAATAATTTCAATATTTCGGCCAAGCGAATTTCATTTTGAGCTAATTAAATATTTCCATCTATTCCTGTAATTCATAATTAAAAAAAAAAATCAAAAACTCTTGATTTCATTGTTAATCAGTTGTAAAAAAAGAATGGATGAATATGAGAAATATCTAACAACTGACAAATAACAGTCTATTACAGATTTTCACATTATTTCTTGCAGTATATGTGAACATAGATCATGAACAAATGAGTTTATAAAATTTAAGTCTCAACAGGGAGCTAATACATTATTAATGAAGACCGAAAAATGGCCGGCTCATTCTATCGCTCCAGAAACTCACTCCTTTTGTCTTGCGTGTGTTATTTGCCTTGAACCAATCGTTCTTGAATCGTGCAACGAATGTCATGTAATGAAGGCCCTGCTGAAGTGATACGCTTCTACTTCATTTCACATTAATGTGTGAGTCCCCAAGGCCTCTGTTCTTGGATCTACTTGATTTTGACGCCCTTGATTCCCAGTATTTAACTGACACCTTTAGCCCCATTCTACACTTCTGTTTTCCTTAAAACCTCATCATTGCTCAGATGCTCGATATTATCTATGTTCCGTTTCTATCCCGGTTCGGGGTACCAGATCCTGAAAACTTGAAGCTATTTTGCGCCGTTTTTGCCCAATATATTTACAAGCAAACAATCCCCGTAAAAGTAGCTGTATATAGACCTATCAATTTTTACCCGCACTGTCGCTTTAAGTCATGGTCTGTTATGTCTCTCCACAACTTCCTCTCCTTCGTAGTTCTTAGCAATTTTTGTCTTTTAATACTATCTTTCGAACTCCCTGCCACCTATTTACACAATGTCGTCAGGTATATAACTTGCTCTTTCCTTCTGTCTGCCCTGCATTCATTATATCCTGTAAGTGTCAAATTCTTCAAACTCACAGAAATTTCAACGTTCTTTTTCTGTTTCCCAAGCAACAGTGTCCGTCCTGTTCTTATTGTCCTTAAAATTTAATGGTCGGTCACAAGGTATTCTCAGCATCCTTCTGTAGAACCACATCTCTGTTGCCTCAAGTCTCTTCTTCATCTTTTTCCGCATTCATTGCCGTATGGGTGGATTGGTATTACACAGCAATTAAAAACTCTTTTATTTGTTTCTTACCAAACTTTTCCTTTTTTTCATACCTTACTTAGTTTCTGAAATACATCTTTTTTTATTATTCCAATGCGCTGTAGGGTTTCTGTATTACATTTTCAATCGACTATACTAACATTTCATCAGAGAGTTGAATTCCTATACTCATTACCTCTGGACCTCTCTAATATGCAGCTCCTATATTCATTAGTCCATTTTGCTAGCAACCATAGATCTATTACCCGCAAAACGTAACATATCCGCTAGCATATACAAAGCATTTTCATTGTTCATGCTATCTCGATCTTCATTGGGTAACACTCGCTTCGTGAGAGACTATACTTATTAAATATTTATTAGTCTTATGAGATTGATTCATTGTCTACCGCTTTGTAGATTATTTTAAACCAGAAAATATTTTTAGGTTGTAAAATTTATGGAGATAATAATTATTTAGTGAAACAATTATTACTATCAGGTCATAAGTTCTGTCCGAAATTTAAATTTCTGTTAAAATGAACGAAATTTAAAGAGTATTTTATAATGCCTAATGGAGCTGAACATTATTTTTATGTTTAGATGCATTTAAACGGATCAAATTCTATTTCAGAGAACAATAAAATAAAATTTTGTTTGATTAAAACCCTGCTAACATGGAAGTACCCAAGAATCATTTGAGGCACATAATACTTTAGGAGTACAAGAAAGGAAACCCAGCAGACGAAGCGGCTAGAAACATTCACTCAGTTTATGGAGTGAATGCAAGAAATTGCAGAAGATGGTTTGCAAAATTCAGAGGTGGAGATTTCACCCTTAAAGATGAAGATCGAACCGAACGTCCAGTTGAGTGTGATTAAAAGCTCCTTGAAGCAGCCCTTGAATAAAATCCTGCTTTATCACTTGAGGAATTGGCAGTGGTTCTCAGTTCAAACCATACAACTGTTCATCGTCATCTTCAACAACTTGGAAAAGTTCCTAAACTTGGAAAATGGGTGCCTCATGAATTGTCTGAAAACAACCTCAAATCTCGAGTTAACATCTGCTCTTCTCTCCATTCTCCCCAAATTGTTTCACCTTTTTTGGATAGACTTATGACTGGCGACGAAAAATGAATCTTTTATCGAAATGTTAAGCGTCGTAGACAGTGGCTTGGTAAAGGGGAAGGACCCCAGCCACAGCCGAGAAGGGACCTTCATGGGCAAATGTTCTTCTTTCAATCTGGTGGGATCACCAAGGAATAATCCATTTTGAATTCTTACCACCTAATGCAACAATTAATGCTCAAATATACTGTCAACAATTAGAGCGTTTGAACCAAGCTTTGAGGCGAAAAAGACCTGCTCTAGGTAATCGAAAAGGGGTGATGTTTTATCAGGACAATGCGCGACCCCACACAGCAAGAATCACGTCACAAAAGATCGAAGAACTTGGTTGGGAGAAAATTCTTCATCCACCTTATTCTCCCGATCTTGCTCCTTCAGACTACCATTTGTTTCGTAGCTTACAGAATCATTTGGAGGAAACAGCTTTAGTAACACAGGAAGAGGTTAAAACTGACATTTGTGAGTCCTTCGAATCAAAGCCAAAAGAATTTTACAGTAATGGAATTAGTAAGTTTGTTAATAGATGGAAGGAAGTCATAGATAATCAGGGAAAATACATTGTTGATTGGATCTGTAATTAAATGTAATATTTGGTCCCTTGTTTTCTTTATTCAAAATTCCGACAGAACTTATGGGATGACCTGATAATTAGCCCATAGCTGAAAGGAGGAGTCGAATTAATACCTCCTACGGGTATTTGCGCGTAAATGAATATAACGAGCCCAACTGGAATTTGAACTCAGCTCTCCGATTAAAAATTCCGAGTCATTATCTGTTACACCACCCGCACATCCAAGCTTACAACACCTGGTAATCTCAAGCAGTCACCCACTTAGGTACTGAATAGGCATGACGTTGCTTAAATTCGCTGACGGTATAGGAACCGGGCTTTCAACGAGATATGGCCGTAAAGAGATCTAGCTTAATTCTCTTAATTATGATAGGTTTAGCTTAATTCTCTTAATTATATTCTCAGCATCCTTCTGTAGAACCACATCTCTGTCCCTCAAGTCTCCTTCTCCTTTGAGAGGCAACTGTCCAGCATTCATTGCCGTATGAGAGGATTGGTATTTCACAGTAGTTAAACATTCTTTTCTGAATTTTAATACTTTGCTTAGTTTCTGAAAGACATCTTTTTTTTATTCCAATTTAATAAATGTACATTATAATTACAGCAACAAAATTAGTTCTTTATAATTTACAGAGGTTCCTACGTACATCGCTGTAGAGCCAAGAGGACATTTGTAGGTTTTGACCGCACTACTTATTATCTTTGTATTCCCATACCTACATGATTTTGATAGTTCAAGTATGTAATATACACTTTCGGCTCCATTCTAAACTATCCTCCTTAGAAATTATTTATTGCACCATTTCGCTGATCAAGTGATAACATTGCTCGTTGGGTATAGCTGGCCAGGATACCCGACTAATAGGGCGACTAGCCAATCCCTATTGCAGACGCTTGCTCAGGAGCATTTGGGTTTATTCAACACCGGCAGATCCGCTCTGTCGTTTATACTGTAACTATGCCTAGAAGGCCATAGTTATAGTTTCTTGGAAAGAGCGTGTTATCTAGCGTGATCAACAATATGAACAATCTGCACGCTCAAACCCTCAGCCACGATGACATATGACTTCGTGCTAGCACAGCCATCGACGGCCCCCAAGGGTTCCGTGTACCCGTTTTCCCTCAAAAGGTTTGAATATATCTATCTGTCAACCCGTGGTATGGTTTATCAGAAACTTTCCAAAGGTGCCGCGCGCTTGGATCGATACCTCCAGTCTGATAACATCAGTCACTTTCCGGACAATGGTTAGATTCGAACCTGGGTCTCATGGTCAGAATAGTCGAACGTTTTAACAACTCGACCACGTGCCCATATCGCCGATCAAGTGATATCAATTCTCTTTGAGGTAACACCGACTATAACCGACTTGCGAGTGACTAAGTTTCATAAACGTTTACTACAATTAAAATAAATGCAACTCACACCTTCGGTTCTCCTGACTCCGAACGAGATCGGGTGGGGCACACACCTCCTGGAGGCGGGACGAATACAGAGACTGAACATTTTTCGTTTAAGGAAATAAATTTGGAGCTGTTGGCCTAGAAGAAATTAAGGATTAAAACGTCGACGCACGCATTCAGAGGTAAATAGAAATTTCTCCTTAACATATTACCGATTCTATGCTATTACTATTGACCTTTTCAAATGACTCGGCCTGTTACTAGCAAACTATAAATGTATGGGTTTGCATTTGCTAGCATAGCATAGGCTGACTTTTAAGCATGCTGCAGGTGGTGTCAGCATTTAAATTGAGGACGGACATAAATCTTCATTGAATGGCCATATTTCAAGTAGTGGACAATTCTTCTAGTCTCTTGTATTAGTTATCATTTGAATACATCTACACCGGCTTTATCTATCTATCTATCTATCTATCTATCTATCTATCTATCTATCTATCTATCTATCTATCTATCTATTTCAGTATTTTATCTATCTATCTATCTATCTATCTATCTATCTATCTATCTATCTATCTATCTATCTATTTCATTATTTTTATTTATCTATCCATCTATCTATCTATCTATCTATCTCAGCGTGTTTATATCTATCTACCTATGTATCTATCTATCTATTTCATTATTTTTATCTATCTATCTATCTATCTATCTATCTAAGTCTTTTCATATCTATCTATCTATCTATCTATCTATCTATCACTATATATATATATATATATATATATGTAAATATATATATATATATATATATATATATCAGCGTGTTAACATATATCTATGCATGTATGTATGTATGTATGTATCTATCTATCTATATAAATATTTATATATATATATATCAGCGTGTTAATATCTATCTATCTATCTATCTATCTATCTATCTCATCATGTTCATATCTATCTATCTATCTATCTATCTATCTATCTATCTATCTATCTATCTATCTATGTAAGTTTCCTTCTTTAGCCATGCTCTATTTATATCCATACATTTGTAAGATTATATGCCCTCATCTTTGAAACATATTTTCGGCAGTGGCTATTTAATATTTGTGTAACAACGGATAATAAAGTTAAAACAAGCCAACCGACCAACGATCACTTACTTTAACGAAATTATCGCTGTTGATTGGTAAACTGAGTTTCCTTGAAGGCACAATGCAAACTTTTCATCCTCCCAAGTAAGAAAGGTTAATGGGCGGTTAACTCCGTTATGTTTGTCGGCTGCAGTCGATTACCTGGCCCAGTCTCTTGGCAAAAACCGAATGAATCTAGAAGCAAACGGAACATTTACAGTACACTGCATCGCTAAATCTTTATTTACACGCTTCCGTTTTACACATATCTCCCACTGCGTTGCAATGCAATGAATTACCAGCGATATCCTCAAAGTACACAGGCATTGTTATAGAAATGTTTGTATAGAAGATAGGTGCTGAAAATTGAAGATTTTGTTCAAAGTTTCAAAAATCACCAAGATATACTTTGATTTTGGTGGCAAGTAAAATTATGATTTCAAATGTGATATATATATATATATATATATATATATATATATATATAAGAGGCAGGATGTGTGTGTGTGTGTAATGAATGCACGACCGCAATTTTCAACAGATTTGCACCAAAATTTACGTGAACATGCTCCAAGTTAGCGGAAAGACCAAGACCGACTTTGCATTGTCCAACTCCCATCGATAGTGGAGATAATCGATTTTTTCATGCTTCTACGGCAGTTTTCATGTAACATTTAAATCCCATAGGTAATAATTTTTATTTTATGAGAGCTTTAAGAAAAAGCTACACTCTCTGCCTGTTCCCACTCTCTAAATAAAATAGCAATATCTCTTGGTTTTCAACCTGGAATATTTTTTTCCATTTCATTTGTGATTTCGTTTGTAGGTCTTGAAGATTGAGAACTGCTTTTTTTTAAAGGTCTCACGAAATAAAAATTATTACCTATGGAATTTTAAGTGTTTAATATTCTTTAATTAATAAAAGTTTTGGTCTGTCTTTTGCCATAGAGCTCTCCCTGGATCTATAGCCTCCTGAAAATTCATACAGATTATCATATTGTATCTTTATATATATATATATATATATATATATATATATATATATATATATATATATATGAATGATAAAAATTATTGTATAATAGAATAATTTGTATATGCTTGCTTGAATCACTTTCTAATGCTCTGGAGGGAGTGGCTTGGAGAGAGATACCGTAGCTCCAGGTTGGGGGACAAAGTTCAGTGTAAAATATATATATATAAACATGTGACCGCAAATCCTTCGTTTTTGAGTTATTAAATCTAGAGTTTACAGTAGACAATGTTAAATGCACAATCCAAGATATAATACCCAAATGCTATTACGAACTTTGGGGCACTTGAAGTGTGCTGAAACTTGGATCAACTTCAACAGATGGGTATTTTATTTCATATATATAAAATAAATATTTATTTTTTATTTAAAGAAACAGGTATTAAAGGTAAAAACAGTTATATTAAAATGGACGTGCCTAAAAAAATATCAGTTTATATTTAAAAAAAAAAGGGAGATTACTCTTATATGTGTGTGTGTGTGTGTCTAGTGTGTGTGTGTATGGCGGAATAAAATATTGTTTATTTGAATAAGTAACACACACACACATGCTGTTTCATGCTAGATGCAATCGCCTGTGGTGGCCTGACGATTGCGTCTAGCATGAACCAGTCTGTCGCCTCTGAGGGTTGACTTCAATGTTCACTTTTTATTTATATTTACATAATCTCTGTCTTTGATATTAAGCACTTTATACTATAAATATAGTATACCTTAAAACTATATATATATATATATATATATATATATATATATATATATATAAACACAAATTTACACACGTTTACCGATGGTAAAAATTTTAAGTTATATTTTCTGAAGTATATTTAAATCTTTTATTATTTATTGATTTGTTTTTTTCGTTTTATCAATCCTTCATGAGGTATTTAAAGCCCAAAACATATTTGGGTTTTAAGTATAATACATTTTTGCGTGTGAATAACGTATTAATATTTTTGCGAAATAACAATGATTTTTTTCCAGATACATGTCCTACTATTTAGCTCTTAGTTTGGTGGAGACGGAATTATATATTTCCCGATAAGCTTTACGCGTTCGTGAATGCAAGAAACCCGACTGGAATTCTAACGAAGCTCGGTTCAGTTTGTAAAAAAAAGTTTCAATTATAATAATGACTAACAGCATGGCCCGGCGTTGCCTGTGTTTGATTAAAAAATCGTATGACTCATACAGCAATTTCTATCACTTGACTTAAAATATTTTTGCCCTTCCTTGTCTTTAAAGGAGTGCCCTTTGCCGTGCTGATGTTGCTACATGCCTTACTTCTTGCACTGCGAATTTTTTCTAAGCTCTATACTAAACATTAAATCTGTTACGAAAAAAGAACTAAACAAAACGAACACAAAACGATCAGCTTTAAAAAGTACTCATAACTGGAAAAACCGAATGAAAAAAGAATGTTAACAGCAAATACTTTTTCACAACCAACCCAGTTCTGCGGAATCAGAATCAACGTTGATTTTAAGGAAGCGAATGAGCCAATTGGAGTAAAGTGCCATGCAGTTTAAAATTTTTCCCACTTGTAACGAATGTAGCTAACGAATTTTTGCATGCTAGTTAACATTTGTGTCTGTCAGCTCTTGGCTCTCACGATGGGCAATAGAATCTTCCTGGATATTAGTGGCAGCCAGCTATAGGCTCTCACTCTGGCCAGTAGAAAATGTCCACAAACTAAATGAAAACTGCCGTAGAAGCATGAAAAAATTGATTATGATGGGAAATGCAAAGTCGGTCTTGGCTTTTCCGCTAACTTGGAACATGTACATGTAAATTTTGGTGCAAATCCTTCGAAAATTGCGGCCGTGCATTCGTTACACACACACACACACACACACACACACACACACACACACACACACACACACACACACATCCTCCCTTTTATAGATAGAGATATATGTTATTTGAAACAGAATAATTTAACGGTAATTGATGAGTTAATTTTTTGACCAATGAAGTGCCGATGACTTATATCTTTTATTACAAATATTTACAAACAAATGGTAGACATCGGCTTCATCTTAAGTCGAGTCAAAAAGGAGACGTCGATTCAGGTTTACACTCTATTCAAATGTATATCTGTTAGAAATAGAGATTTTTAAGTATCCAGCCGGATGATGGCGGCTTTTAAAAGTTATCTTATCAATCTGTTCTCGATGTATTCTTGATATTCTAAGACCCGCTAACAAGGCAATACATTTTAAGTTTTTTGAGTTTCATGAAAATATTTCACGGATGAGTTTAAAAATATATTTTTTCAATATTTTATTGCTTTTTCACGGACATTATTTTTACCGGCTGGTTTTATAAACAACTTTGCCATCTCACAACAAAGACAACGTGCCCTGAAGGAAAAAGTACTCCGTTCATTTTCCTTGCACCTGTGATTTAAAAAATTACAGACGACCGACAGAACACATAGAAACATTGACTGCCAATATATATATCTATACATACACAGACAGACAGACACACACACACACACACATATATATATATATATATATATATATATATATATATAGAGAGAGAGAGAGAGAGAGAGAGAGGGAGATATTTATACATATATATAGTCATCCACGGATAGACTGTTTTGCTGTATAACAATTAGAAAGGGTAATTTTAACGTTTTTCTATACGAAATAAGCCAGTGGCTCGGAGATCTCAATTCAGTTGAAGAGCAAGATTGTTATGGTAGGATCCACCTAATTTGCATAGTGGAGTACCGACCATATAAATATGGTTGGTACCGGGAAGAGAGGGAGGGAATCAAGAGATTCAACCAGAGACTCTGCCCGACTGCCACTCAGTCAACACATTCTCCAGTAACGGTCTTCTCAGGAATATACAAAATACTATATGTAAATATTGTGTACACTTTCTTGTTTCAATACATTTTGTTCTTTGTTTGTTTGTTTGTTTGGGTTTTATGGCATATCAACCACTGTGGGTTATTTAATGCCAAATCCAGTTTATATGAATTTTAAATGCCTATTTTGTATGGAATAAAATATGTATAGCTGGCGACGTTATAGTTTCAAAAAACATATACCTGGCAACATTATTCTTTACAAAAAATGTATAGCTGGCAACATTATTGTTTCAAAAACTTATAGCTGGCAACATTATTTTTCCGAAAACATTATCTGAAACCTTGCTGTTGGATGTAGTTTATCGCCATACCCAGGACGCGGATGTAGTTTACCGTCATACCCAGGAAGTCATTTTGTTCTAAGTACATTTTGTGTTGCATTATTATTCCATGCATTAGTCAAGTTTCAACAAAGATACACACACACACACACACACACACACACACACACACATATATATATATATATATATATATATATATGTATATATATATATATATATATATATATATATATATATATATATATATATATATATATAATACGTTTATATGATTTTCTGTTACCAATAAATAATATACTGTTACCTAATGAACATGTGCATGTTGTGCCAAATCTATAATGGCGTTAACTCTTACTTGTCTCAGGCTAGTATAGTAATTTTCCGAGTGTAACTGAGATCTGGCACAAGGAGGGCTCCAAGTGGGGTACCAAGTGGGCATCAAACTCACTACCCAGTCGTAATTATTCTTGTGAGACAATTCTTCTAGCCAGACAATCTTGCTAATTGTTACACCGCCTCAGGGTGCCCCAGTCTCAGATACAACCTCGCGTGTTTTGCTTGGTTGGTAAAATGATTAAGATATCAAGTAACATGGTAAAATATGAAAAATAATACAAACACACACACACGCACACGCACATACATACATACATATATATATATATATATATATATATATATATATATATATATATATATATATATATGTGTGTGTGTGTGTGTGTGTGTGTGTGTATTAGTGTATGCGGGTATGTGTGTATGCTAGTATGTATTATCATTTTAAACGATATTTTTTAGTGTATACCCATATTTGAGCATTAATATACTTAGCGAGCACCCAAATGTGGGTATCCACTTAAATTAACGTCTAAGGAGATAAAATCTGTCGGGTTAAAAAATAAAAAATATCCATTATTTTCTTCATATATATATATATATATATATATATATATATATATATATATATATATATATATATATATATACATATATATATATATGTATGTATGTATGTATGTATGTATGTATATATAAATAAAAAGAAAGAACAGTAAGATATATAATCCGGTGTTCTTATAGATATTTTTATTTTTACAAAATAGTGCTCAATGTAAATTTACAGAGCATTAATATTATAAATTAATTGATTTAAAATATGGTTTTTCCGCTACACAGTTCTAACAATGTTTCAAAAATGGAAGGTCCAAATTTAATTTTGTAATTAAATTAAAGACATTAGTTCCATTTCATCCTCAAGCGAATTTTGGGGTAACTTTCAAAATTACTGGGTTTTGAAGGCACAGCTAAAATCATAATTCACGTTTCCAAGGTTACAGATAAATTCACTTCTACTAGACAGGGGTGTTTGCGTGTTCTTTATGTCTATATTTTGATGTATCCGTTATTAGTTACGTTTTGGTAGGGGTAGGGATGTATTCTTCAATGAAATCTGACATCCGTTAAATGCATGTCGTCTGGATTTTTTAAAATTTTATTGTTAACGGCAAAAATTCTTACGGTATTTTTTCTATTTGTATATTTAAAGATTTTCTGGGGGTGGTGTTTAGCTTAGAATACGTTTTATTTAGCTACAATTTGAAAAATATTTTCACTATTAATTTTTAATATACTATATTTCTTTTAAGAACAAGTAAATGTATTAAAATCCCTTACAGTATGTAGAGTTATTTTCACATCAACTATAAGTATGTATATTACTAAGTAACACTTTTTTTTTATGTAAACTTTATTACAATGACGCCAAAAATAGCTAATTAACTTCACTGATTTAGTAAACTTTTATTTTTTTATATAAACTTATAAAAATAAAAACAAATAAAAAATAAAGTTTACTAAATCAAAAATCAAAAATAAAAGTTTACTAAATTTTAAGGTTGTGCATTTTTGTACAAAATTTAAATTCAAACTCAGCGTTCCAAAATAATAACACCTTTCTCATAGCATTTTTTCGGATTACATCTCTATTTTCGTTGTCCTCTTATTACCGAGAAGTAAAAACAAGAACAAAATCTGCTTCCATACCTGATGATGTCTGTAGGAACAGACGAAAGCTTGTAAAAAATTAAAAAGATCTAATACAACTGGAACTTTATAAACGGGGATCATATCATTCATATACAGGTTCGGGGTTGGTGTATGTTATTTATATTGTTTGCGTCGAAGTATTCTCGCCATTTATATCATTAACCTCTCTATTTGTTTTTTGTATGAATGATTCAAGAATTTATACATTATAATTGCACCTTTTAATCATATATATATATATATATATATATATATATATATATATATATATATATATATATATATATATATATATAAATAAATGTAAGGGAGAGATTATAGTTGTTCCAACGAAAGAAATGTATATTTTAAACAGAAAAGAGAAGCTCAAAATTTTTTGGTGATACTATGATTTTACTATCTATAATAGTTTATTTTTAATATATATATATATATATATATATATATATATATATATATATATATATATATATATATAAATATATATATATATATAAATATATATATATATATATATATATATATATATATGAATATAAAATACTGCACATTGTGTGCTGGTGTTAAAAAATAGTGCTTGATGTAATATAACAAAGTTATTAAGTACACATCAATAAATATACTTATATAACTGTGTTGTATATATATATATATATATATATATATATATATATATATATATATATATATATATATATATATATATATATATATATAAAGAAATATACATAATATCATATTGCACAACTCCACGATGAAATTATTTTATAGACTTTGAAAATATATATAATAATTTCAGCGCTTGAACATTCCTGAATTATGAAACTGAGAGTTGTACAATTAATAAAATATATTATATATATTTCTTAATATATATCTTAAATAGCTCTATTACATAACATTGAACAATGTTTTTTCTTATACTGTAGGGTATTTATATGCATTCGTATATGATCTCTCGCTCCTATAACAATCATTATTATATATATATTTTGAACAATAAAAAAAATTAAAATCTTCAGACACACTGGGTTGTAGATTAATATTCTTTCGTTTTTTTTATTATTATTCCATTTAGATTCCTCGACTAGTTTCGGCCGAAATGGCCATCATCGGGAGGAGAAATATTTCTGCTTGCTGCTAGCACTAAACTACAGAAATGAATGTCTTAATGGAGAAAATGATCTTTTGTCTGTAGTTTTCATTTGTTTTTTTATTTTTGTATCTTTTTAACATTCATCTTTTAACATTCCTTGTCTTGGTCAAACAGTCTCTTTTAAGTTGTTATTTGAGATAAGAGCTGGATAGATACATGCTGCTATGAATTCTCTGGTCAGTTTGACAGTTTTATTGGACTTGGTGAGGGGATGTGTCTCTGTTTATATATATATATATATATATATATATATATATATATATATATATATATATATAAAGTTACATAGAGTACGTAGGTGAATCGCAGTACATGATAAACTCCCAAGCACCAGATTTCCAACTGTAAGCTGACATTTCTTTATGTGGTAGACTGTTTTGCAAGCAACGCCAAACGCCCAGTCTGTACTGATCTTCAACGCATAGTGATTTTCCAAGCGTAGCTTAGATGTGGCACAAGGCCGAAAGTAAGGGGCACCCAGTGAGGATATTCAACGCATAGCTGTGGTTTGAGAACATTTCATATATTTCTCAAGGGTATTTGCACATAGGTAAATTCAACATTCTAATTTTTTTTACTGGGAACCGTTATTCAATCCAAGACATCAATCATCCACCCTTATATCAGCATACCATTTTCATACTCTGTAAAACGTGCTGGGACTACAATCATAAGTTAATTATTGGCGTATCTAATATTGGTTTTAATTAAATAAAATCTTTGTCTGTGCTGAAGGCAAAATCTATGATGGCGTAAGCTCTTATTATTCTCAGACAGTATCGCGTATTTAGATGGTCTAGTCGAATGATTAAGATATCAAGTAACGTGATGCAATGTGAAAAAATTATATATATATATATATATAATTGTTTAATATATATAATTGTTTATATATATATATATATATAATTGTTTAATTAGGCAGCAGTCCCTCACATAGACATGTTTTATAGTATACCTACATTAATACCTACATTCATACATACATACATATATATATATATATAAATATATATATATATATATATATATATATACATACATATATATACATACATATATATATATATATATTCACACACAGAAACACACGCACACACTTATATATATACATGAATATACATACAGAAAGACAATATTCATATACATATATATATATATATATATATATATATATATATATATACAAACGCGAGCACACAAACACATGTACAAGTGTGTGCATTAATATCAATATATAATTTGTAAACATACATACACACATACATACATACATACACACACACACACACACACACATATATATATATATATATATATATATATATATATATATATATATATATATATATATACGCCCACGCAGGCGCACACGCACACACACACACACACACACTCGTTTATGTCTGCATATATATATAAATATATATATATATAAAGAAATATTGTTTAAATGTGTGCTATATTTATGGGATAAAGTTCTCAATATCAGAGATAAAGCGTATGTAAACAGAAATATAAAAGTGAACATTGAAGTCAACTCTCAGCATGTCGCCTATGAGTGTTGTCTTCAATGTTCACGTATATATATTAGGTTGGTGCAAAAATAATGACGTAATAAAGTCGTTTTTTTACGTTAAAAATACGTCAAAAAACGACATTATTACGTCATTATTTTTGCACCAACCTGATATATATATATATATATATATATATATATATATATATATGTGTGTGTGTGTGTGTGTGTGAAAAGTGTGTGAAAAGTGTGTGTATATAAATATAAATAAATATAAATATAAATATATATATATATATATATGTTTATAATTATTTATACATTATATGCGCGGTACTTATTAGAAAGCGCTCAATATCAGAGATAGCGCTAACATATATGGTTGGATAGATATGAGCTTGTGACCCTGGGTTTCACGCTTTAGCGATCGTCAGACAAAAAGCGTGAAACCCAGGGTCACAAGCTCACATCTATCCAACCATATATATATATATATATATATATATATATATATATATATATATATATATATATATATATATATATGTGTGTGTGTGTGTGTCTGTGTGTGTGTGTGTGTGTGTATATGTGTGAGAGAGAGTGAGGTAGCTAATAATATAAAGTGTGTCTCAGAGAAGCTCGAAAGCTACTAAATATTAGGTTGGTGCAAAAATAATGACGTAATAATGTCGTTTTTTTAAATTAAAAAATACGTCAAAAAACGACAGTATTACGTCATTATTTTTGCACCAACCTAATAACACGTTTTGTAAATAATTTTTCTTCTATTGTATTAATTTTCTCTTTTTCTCGCCATAATTAAGGTAGAAAGTGACTGAATGTTCTGTATGTCCGAGTGCTTTCTACTATATTTTTAGCCACTAACAACGATGATTTTATTTTTACTTTTAACTGAATATACACTGCGTGCCAAATAATTATCGAGATAACTTTTTCCTAATATTTCAAAAACTGTCCAATCAATTCACACATAATTTTCACACAATGTTGGCAACACTGATCTGCGTAATTACTGAAAATTTCCTACTGATCTGCTTAATTTCAACAAACTGGCGCCATATTTGTTATCAGCACTGTGATTTGAGTGTATCAAATTATTAGAAAAGTGTAAGAATTTAGTGAAAAGATGGGCCATAAAAGCAGTTTAAGTGATGCTGAAAAGAAGACTATCACCTCAGAACTCTCAAAAGGTACATCTACCCTAGAAATTTCTAAAATGATAGGGAGGTGTCATCAAACTGAAAAATTTCACCGCCGACCCTACACAAGTACGCAAAAGGGCAGATAAAAGCAAGCCAAGTGTTATTTCACGTCATCTCATGTCATGAATTACACGAGAGGCCACGAAGAATCCTGGACTTACCAGTCAAGAGCTTTTCAGTTGCATGGGGATCCTACTGTGTTTAAAAGTACTCGGTGTCGGTATCTGAGGGAAATAGCAACAACAGTCAAACTTGTATCGAAGCCTCCGTTGACGAGAAATCACATTCAAAATCAACTGAAATGGACCGAGTACAATGTGAAGATTGACTTCTCTAAAGTTTTCTTCACAGACGAAACTCGAGCAACACTTGATGGGCCAGATAGATGGTGCAAAGGCTGGGTAATGAATGAACAGAATCGCCATCAGCGTTTGAGACACCAACAAGGCAGTGGAGGCATAATGATCTGGGGTGGTATTATTGGAAAAACATTAGTGGGCCCATGGAGAGTAGCAGATGGCGTCAAAATGACTGCTGATGCATACATAGCATTTATGAAGGAGCATCTTGAACCGTGGATGAAAAGGCAAAGAGTTGCCTTCAGAAGTGCCATTGTTTTTATGCAAGATAATGCTCCCTCACATGCTGCTCACAAGACTACTGAATATTTGAAACAGTTAGGCTTCGATGGACCTCGAAATATGAAGTGGCCAGCAAATTCTCTGGATTTGAACCCAATCGAAAACCTTTGGAGCATACTAAAGCGAAGACTGTACGACAACGGACGACAATTCAGGAGCAACGCTGACTTGTGGAAATAAATTCTTGATATATCTCACGGCATTAGAGCAGATGACATCCTACAATTAACAAAGTCTATGAATCGTCGACTTCTTCAAGTAATTTCAAAACAGGGAAACACATTCCCTATTAATTTGTTTGAAACTGTGCCTTTTTTGTATCTGTTATTATTTGTTTGATTATCTTATTTATTAGCTTCTTTTGGTCATAAACATTCACGTGCAACATTAATAAACGTTTTGTTTGCTCAATTCTGAGAATTTTACTAAAACTTTCTAATAATTTGACACTCTCAAATCCCCGTGCTGATAACAAATATGGCGCCAGTTTGTTTACATTGCGCAGATCAGTACGAAAATTTCAGTGATTGCTCGGGCCAGGGTTGCCAACATTGTGTGAAAATTTTGTGTGAATTAATTGGACGGTTTTGAAATATTAGAAAAAAATTATCTCAATAATAATTTGACACACAGTGTATGAACATTTTTATGTATGTTTCTAGAGTTATAAGAATATTTTATTTTCCAAATATGATCACTACATTGTGTTCGTGTTCATAGTTGATATGATCTCCGTATGTATTTAAATGAGACCTAATTGAGCTACAGTAATGTGAGTCTACTTGCTATGCATGATGTAGTATATCCAATATAATTATTTACGGATTTGGATCGGTCAGAAACACATTTCCCTAATGGACATGTGAATTCGTAAATAATATTTCTTCTCTGTTATTTGAATATGGCAGGTGAGTTATTATTATTGATAATGTGGTAATTGGTTGTACATTTTCTTATTGCAGATAATTAATTTATTTCTTTGGTTTTGTAGACTGGACTTCAGTATTTCTTTAAAATTTAGAATAGAAATTTCATAACAGAAAAAAATGAAAATTATATATATATATATATATATATATATATATATATATATATATAAATATAAAAGTGAACATAGAAGTCAACACTTAGAGGCGACAGTCTGTTTCATGCTATATGCAATCGTCAAGCCTGAAACAGACTGTCGCCTCTAAGTGTTGACTTCTATGTTCACTTTTATATTTACCCACGCTCTATCTCTGATATTGAGCACTTTATTCCATAAATATAGCACACCTTAAGACTATATTTCTTTATATATATATATATATATATATATATATATATATATATATATATAGATAGATAGATAGATAGATAGATAGATAATGAAATGTTTGGCAATGCGTATGGTTATTCCCAAAGAGGATGTAATCCAGAGAGCTCAATGTAAAAACAGAGGGAATATTAGTTAAATTAAAATCAGACAAATTCAAGGGTCTATTGATCATATTTTATTTCCCCAGGAAAAGGATTTTTCCTGATTCCTCAGATCCCATGAAAGAAAATGGTTTAAAAAATTACATATGATTATTTCTATACAAGTTTTGAGGGGTATTTTTAAGTTGATGTGAAACAAAGAGGGGTGGAGGGCAAGGGACGGACGGACAAAAATACATGTGTTTGTGCATTTTAATCAATATGTAAGTTTTATACATATATTTAATGTATTTCCTGTTCATGTGTTATTCTTATATAAACAATTTATTTAAGTACTCGGTTTTTAATTAACAGTATTAATTACATTTACCTGGCTGAAATATACCTACATACATACACACACACATATATATATATATATATATATATATATATATATAATCTTAAGATATGCTATATTTATGGGATAAGGTGCTCAATATCAGGGATAGAGCGTGTGTAAATATAAAAGTCAACACTAGCATGAAACAGACTGTCACCTCTAAGCTCTAAGTGTTGACTTCTTTTATATATATATATATATATATATATATATATATATATATATATATATATATATTCACACACAGAAACACACGCACACATTGATATATATATACATGCATATACATATAGAGAAAAACACATTCACATACATACATATATATGTATAGAAACGCGAGCACACAAACACATGTACAAGTGTGTGCATTGTTATCAATATATAAGTTGTATACATACATACATATATATACATATCTATACATATATACGCCCATGCAC
This sequence comes from Acanthosepion lycidas, assembly GCA_963932145.1. Taxonomy (NCBI): domain Eukaryota; kingdom Metazoa; phylum Mollusca; class Cephalopoda; order Sepiida; family Sepiidae; genus Acanthosepion; species Acanthosepion lycidas. The sequence continues at coordinate 78,078,477 of OZ010592.1, read as the reverse complement.
GCACGCACACACACACTCGCACACACACACACACACACACACACACACACACATATATATATATATATATATATATATATATATATATATATATATATATGAAGATGCTAATAATATTAAGTGTGTCTCAGAGAAGCTTGAAAGCTGTTAAACCACATCGGGATATCGTAGCTTAATTTAATTTAGCGCAAGTGTCTAAACAACGACCACCTTGTGAGGATCTTTCTTACTACAGTCTTTGATATTTGATTATCTAGACTTCTCAGCTTGGCTAGACAGGAAAAGTCTAAAAATCTTATTAATACAATTTCTTTTTGATGTATTATTAGAATATATGAATAATTTAACTTGAATTCTAGATATACACTGTAGACGAGCAACATAAAATGTCGGCAAAATCAAAAAACAAAAAGAGAATCTCGTAATATCAAAAATTTGAATAAAGATTCCAGCGGAAATTACCTCGATGCAGTAAATAACGGAATATGTTGCTGAATATTAAGAACTTAGGAAAACGGGAGTTAATGTATAGAATAATTGTTGCTGACGGCAAACAAAAACAAAGAATTAATTTCACTTTCAATAAATGGCCGGTTTTATTGGATCCTGACATATGTGCTTTCAAATAAATGCCCCAAAGTATTATAGTCATCAAAGTGTTATGATGAAAAAAATAAAATAAAAACCAATATGAATAAAATACATGCAACGCTCTCTTTAACAGGAAACTGGTTCCCTAAAATAAATACCTGTACTTATTCACTAGCGGAATATTTTCCACATTTTTATTGAGATTAAAACACGGCATTTCGGTCGTTATGAACTACGACCTTCTTCAGGTGGTATTAGGTAGGTGCAAAAATAATGACGTAATAATGTCGTTTTTTGACGTTAAAAAATACGTCAAAAAACGACATTATTACGTCATTATTTTTGCACCAACCTAATAGTATCTTTGCCTGGATTTCTACTTAAAACTGATTTAACCCGTCCATTGCTACAGAGCATGTGGATTTGAAAGTATCCCTACTCTTAAGAAACATGCTCCTGAAGAAACCACTTTTTTCTCTAAACTCTCTAAGAAATGACTTGCTGCTTCTTGCTTCCCTGTTTTTTTTTTTTTAAATATTCTTCAAATAATAAAATAGTCAAAAAGAATAAAAAAAGATTATAAATTAATACAGTCAATAAATGTAAATATATGGGACACTTTACGATAAAAAGTGTGACATACATGTAAGTACGCCACTATATTTTCGGTTAAATATTCATCCGGTTAAATGTCCGTCGGTAAAATGTCCATCGGTCAAATGTCCGTCGGTAAAATGTCCATCGGCCGAGTGTCGAAGTATCTTCCAGTCTTTAAGAACTCAGGTCAATTAGCCTTCTACATTTTTTATGAAAAATACTAAAAGTTTTAAAAGACTAAATTGTTTAAGCATCTCATCTCAGACATTTGACATGCTGGTCTTCTTCACAAGTAGAAATATTATGGTATTTCCAAATTATTGACCCTGACCTGACATCTTGTTTGGATCAAGTGACTTGACCCAAAGAGTTAGGAGTTCAATATGTGAAAATATGTCAGCAGTGGTGAAAAGCAATTTGAGAGGTGAGATAAAGGGTGATAACTGAGACACCCGGAAGAGACATGGCATGTGGAACTAGAACAATCTAGCCCTCTGGGCGAAATAAAGGGTTCAGTTCGAAATTCCAATCACCTGAAGAAGGCCAGAGCGTACAACGACCGAAATGTCGTGATTATGGCAAGATGAGGGCAACAGTCCGAACAATATAGATAATGATTTTCTGTTGCCATTGATTTACGTACACTTAGGAGGGTTTTCTGAAAATGTTTCGATTTGACCTTTGTCATTTCAGAGAATGCTATTTTGATACGGTTCTTTTTTCGCCAACCACAGCATATTGCCTTTTGGCTCGTTTGTAATTTTTTTTATATGTTCCTTCACGGTCCGATTAATTTTTATCACCTTTATTAAAGTTATATATATATATATATATATATATATTTATTAAAGACATTTTTATGTTTAACGTTCCTTTTATAGATACAAGTATTTAAGTAAATGCTCTGTTTATAATAAACAGTATTAAATAACATTTACCGACCTGAATGTCCGAGAAATTTATATGTCTCAGGTAAATGAAAATAAATAAGCTTCATGTTGGACAATAACATATTTATTTATAAAAGTTCTAACAAGATATGCAAAGGGATGTAGATTATATAACAGATTTCACATGCTTCCGAAATGCGCAACATCTGTGACAGGACACATGTCAAGTCTGTAGTCCAGCTCCTGTAAAACACGCTGTAGCATGTCTTGCGTAATATTATCCAGCGCCTCTGTGATTGTCTACTTAAATTCCTCTTGGCTTGTAGGAAAAGATGGAATATAGACTTGTTCTTTCACATAGACCCATAGAAAAAGAAAACACCAAGTTAGGTGAATGTGGTAATCATTTCAACAACACGTTGTAATTATCACTTGAACGCCACCCGCATCTTTTTGGTAGATTCCTGTTGTGATCACTCCGTACAGTCAAATTAGATTTTACACATTTTGTTAAAATTTGAGATAATTTGAGAGAATTGGCTACGTTATTAAACTATGAAATTATGTCAATTTTGTGGGACATACACTTTATATATATATATATATAAAGACAATCGAATCGAAACATTTTCAGAAAACCCTCCTAAGCGTACGTAGAGCAATGCGAACTGAAAATCATTATATATATATATATATATATATATATATATATATAAATGAAGAAATATAGTCTTAAAATGTGGTATATTTATTGAATAAAGTGCTCAATATCAGAGATAGAGCGTGTGTAAATATAAAAGTGAACACTGAAGTCAACACTTAGAGGCGACAGTCTGTTTTGTGCTATATGCAATCGTTAGACCACGAGTACTGTTATTTTTCTCGGCTATTTATATATATACGGGTCAGTGGTGCATTGTGGGTAGTCTATTTTGGTGGTTACTTTACCGGAAGTCGTTTATTTGTTTATTTATTCATTTATTTCGGTTAAATTATTTTGCTTGTTTTTATTTATTTTTATTTTTATTTCTTATCTTATATATATATATTTATTTATTTTTTTAATCGGTGTTTTTATTAACGTAGTATAAATTTGTTTATATCCCTTATAGTTTTGTTTTGGTTTGAGAACTTAAAGCTATTTACTGGATTTTGGGTTTGATTGTTGTAGTTTATTCTAACTATTATTTTGGCGGGAACAGTTTTTAATTTGTATTTATTTGGATTTATTATATCTAACGGTTAGTTTATCGGGATTGGTTTATTTATTTATTTGGATGAATTTAGGTAAATTTATTTTACTTGTTATTATTTATTTGTATATTTTCTCTTTTCTGTTTTAGATTTTTAAGTAACGTAGTATTTTTTTTAAATTCACAAATAAATAAAATTCATATAAATTTCAGCGGGACATAAATTTGAACCGGCCTGTTTATTATAAAAGTTTATAAAATTCCAACCGCGATGACTATTGAAGACGGCACTTATATATTGTACGCAATTTGAGTAGAACATGTTTAAAAATGCTTAAATCTTGATAATGAATCAAATGCTTATGAAAACTTACTCACGTTAAATTGTGGTTCTAGTACTGCGTTTGATTTTATGAAATCTAGATATGATAGCGAAGAGCTTATCCGAACAATTACCTTCAAGTTATTTAAAGAAAAGTCACAAAGAAGCAACTTTACGGCGGTGGGAATTTGACTGAAACCGAGACACCAGATCAGGACCAATAATATTGCTGATTCTTCTTTGGATTTTATCAAGAATCTCTAAACGTACAGCAGGAACCTCGGACTATTTGTGGCAGTAATATTCAAAGTATCAGCGAATATGGCAAAAAGGCCTGAAATTTTAGTCTATGTTTGAAATCGACATATAAAACTGAAAAAGGCTTTTAACTTTAAATAATCTATTAACTGAATTTTGACGAAAGTTACTTTATTGCTACTCTGATTCTGGGATTCCAAATTCTTACAAATATGGTTCTATCGTTTATTGTACGGTGATTAAAAAGCATAGATTTGATGTGGCACAAGGCCGAAAGTAGGGAGCACATCGTAGCACCGTTTTTACATTGTGGCACCGTTTTTACAGCGTGGTTTTAAGGCACCGGGGCGTGGTGTTAGTGCACGTGGCGTGGTTTTAGAGCACCGCGGAGCGGTGTTCGGGCACCGTGGCGTGGATTTAGAGCATAGTGGCGTGGGGTTAGGGCACAATGGCCTGGTTTTAGGGCACCGTGACGTGGTGTTAGTGCACCGCGGCGTGGTTTTAGAGCACCGCGGCGTGGTGTTAGAGCACCGTGGCGTGGTGTTAGTGCCCCGCGGCGTGGTTTTAGAGCACCGCGGCGTGGTGTTAGGGCACCGTGGCGTGGTGTTAGTGGACCGCGGCGTGGTGTTAGGGCACCGTGGCGTGGTGTTAGTGCCCCGCGGCGTGGTTTTAGAGCACCGCGGCGTGGTGTTACGGCACCGTGGCGTGGTGTTAGTGCACCGCGGCATGGTTTTAGGGCACCGCGGCGGGTTGTTCGGGCACCGTGGCGTGGATTTAGAGCACCGCGGCGTGGGGTTAGGGCACCGCGGCGTGGTGTTAGGGCACCGTGGCGTGGTGTCAGTGCAACGCGGCGTGGTTTTAGAGCACCGCGGCGTGGTGTTAGGGCACACGGGTGTGGTGTTAGTCCACTGCGGCGTGGTTTTAGAGCACCGCGGCGTGATGTTAGTGCACCACGGCGTTGTTTTAGAGCACCGCAGCGTGGTATTAGGGCACTGCGGAGTGGTTTTAGGGCACCGTGGCGTGGTGTTAGTGCACCGCGGTGTGGTTTTAGAGCACCACGGTGTGGTGTCAGGGCACTGTGGCGTTATGTAATGACTAGCAAGTTTGTCTAGCTAAAACAGTTACAACTAGTGAGTGAGTTCGATCTTCACTGGATGCCCCATACTTTCGGCCTTGTGCCACATCTAAGCTACGTTTAGAAAATCACTTACTTAATAATTACAGGCAAACAATCTCGTGACTGATAAAACAAATTGAAAATAAAGAAAGAATTTATGAAAGCAGAGGACATTGTGGAGAGCCATTATCACAAGCCGAAAGGACATGGTGCATAGAAGAAAGAGAATGAAGTGATGCCCTTATACACATTCTGTCGAAAAGGAATAAAATCAAGAATGATAAAATAGAAAGCAAAATCATATGGTGTCTTGGACTACATTTTAATAGCATATCAATCTGGCCATCACCATTAATCTTATATGCAGTTGGAGTAAACAGGAAGTGAAAATGCCTGGACGAGAGATAACATTTCCGTTCGCTTGCAGTGCGATTTGAAGTTCTTCCATCATCTGTCGATGGAATTATGCTTGGGCAGACATATCTTAATGAGAAATCCTCTAGTAAAAGAAATAATGTTGGCGTGGGTTTCACTCAAATGGAAATTAAAAGAGACATGCGTCACTGCAGGTTTTGACGTGTGTAAAGCACGGATAATTTTTTTTAATTGACCTTTTATCATAAGGGAACAATAGTTCTATAATAATCTTGGTTTCTGTAAACAATTTAGCGACATGGGATTCTATAATTTTTATAAATATTGGAACGTGCGACACCAAAAAAGCGATAGCGCAATGGGATAGCGAAAGTTGCCTTTCAGAAGCAAAGTAATGTATGATGAAACAGGAAAATCACGTCAGAAACAAAGAAAACGTAACTTAACTGTCATATAATATGAAGAAGAGACTTGAAGCGACAGAGATGTGATTCTATTGATGAGTGTCCTTAGAAACAAAGAAAAGAGTGTTGGACGGCTATGTAATATCTAATCTCCTATATGGCAGTGAATGCTGGACAATCTCCTCACAGATGAAGAGGAGACTTGAAGAGACAGAGATGTGGTTCTACTGACGAGTGTTCTTAGAAACAAAAAAAAAGAGTGTTGGACGGCTATGTAATATCTAAACTCCAATATGGCAGTGAATGCTGGACAATCTCCTAACAGATGAAGAAGAGACTTGAAGAGACAGAGATGTGGTTCTACTGATGGGTATCCTTAGAAATAAAGAAAAGTGTGTTGGACGGCTATGTAATATCTAATCTCCTATATGGCAATGAATGCTGGACATTCTCTTTACAGATGAAGAATTGACTTGAAATGACAGATACGTTTCTACGGAAAATACCGTTATATGCCGAGTAAAAAGTGTTGGACGGCTATTTAATGCCTAATCTCCTTGCAGTTCCTTTTACTCATTCGTTTTATTATACGAGAGGTACAGAGGTGATTGAATGGATTCTATGAAGCAGTTAGAGAAAACTTTTTGGGAACACATAGCCCCTGTTTGTCAAGCATTACGCCACGTGCGGCCGTGTCTTGTCTATGCAATCTGGATGGGGAAAATGTGTCGACGATTCAAGATTCTTTTGTCTCTGACGAGTTCACTTCATTTTGGCTTGATATCCAAAACTTAGACAAAGTCAATCCATCACTGTAATGTCCATCATACCTCTATATTCATAAGATATCCTGATTAATTCATTGCTTATTCCTCTGCATTCTGTATCAGAGAAGTGCTCCACTGTGGAAAAGATCCACGCGTGGGTGCTCTTTTGAATATTACAAACTTAATCTCTTCAAGTCAGTCGTTATCTATCCTTATGTTCTTCCCTCACTACTATTTCCTTTTTCATTCATATCACACACCGCATTAAACATAACAATTTAAACAGTAGACTCTTCCTTCAGTGGCTCTAGAGACTTGTATCGGGCGAAATTTAATATAAAAGTAGCCTTTTATGAGATCATATTTGGAAGGAAAGCCTTTGTTTACTTCCTTCATCGTAATTGTTAGCAGTTAACAATCGACGAATTTAGCCATTCGGATTTCTCCCGGTTATTGCTCCGCACAAGTGAACATTTTAAAAATCAAATTCACACCAAGCAAGGTAGTAAAGCCACTAAGACACAAGGAGTTACTGAGTGTGAAAGAATTGGAAACATAAATCATTATTGAGGAGCGAGAACAATAGAAAACTAATCGAGAAGACAGTAGATAGCGATTAAAATTGCATTCAATTTTTGAAGATGAAAGTTGGCTGGAAAGCATGAAGCCAGCAGAGAGTTCCACAAGCGAGAGGTGAGCGAGAAGAAACTGTTAGTATAGAAATTATGAATACATCTAACCAATTCATAATAAATTGATGAGGCTGTATTTCCGACCAAAAACTCCGCTTGGTTTCCTAAAGTCTATATACATTGCGAAGAGGTCATCTGAACAATTATCTTGAAAGTATTTATAGTAAAGACATAGACAACTCTTTTTTGTGCAATTTGGTTAACCTATCTGTTAAAATAAGATGTTATTTTCATTGTTGCGTAATTTAGACGACAATTTATCCACCGCACCCTGTAGACTGCTTGCTATTATTGTGAAAAAGAGTCACTATATTAAGATGCTTCATACGTGAGGGGTCTAAAAGTACTGGGTGTGGTCTGTGAGCTATGGGCGCAATCGAGATAAGCAGATTTTGTATTCATTTAGTATGATATATTGGGAGAGTATAAATGTAATTTTAGCTTTTTGCAAAATTTTGCATTTTCTTTTAGATTCTTTTGTGGTACGGCAAATCCCGGCTGCTTCACCACGACAATGCACCTGTTTATGTCGAGAAAAAAAAACTCACCGATCTGGAACAACCTCCCTACATCAGTGGTAAATTGAACGAAGTCGAGACGCTAGGTCAGGACCAATAATATTGTTGATTCTTCTTTTGAATTTTATTAAGAATCTCTAAACGTATACCAGGGATCATATGTTACAGCAATATTCGAAGCATGGACGAATTGTGGACTTATAGATATGTAAGATCATTTCTAGTACGCCTCTGAGAACCTACTTTCTTCGTAGGAGACCAAGCAATCGATTCAAAATAGTCCTTTAATTTCATGTTAACCGATGTTGTTCTATCGAGAAAGCGCATCGAGTCAATAAAACGCGCACTATCTGTGTTGATTCAGATTTTATTATACTATCTCTTTTTATCATATCAGATTGGATTTTACTAATATTAGTTCCAATCCCATGGAGGAATGTTTATTTAATTAATTTGAGGCACACGACTGAAAGATAACGGGAAGAGCTGATCGTCACTGACTATCCTACCCTAGCTAATCTGATTCACGACCCATTCATTCTTACAATTTACTTAATCACCACAAGAACATATCCATCACCAATCCATCCAACATATGCCACAATACCGCATATTCACCATGATCCTACAAAAATACCGATAGCATAAAAATCTGATAATATGCTTGAGGAATTGACTACAAAACGAACCCCTCCCGAATTTATAAGCAGAACAACATAAATGCCTGCTGACATTTCTTCCTAACAAATAAGATAAGCCACTTTTTGATATCATCTGACTCGGTCCCGATCTGTCTTGTCTTGAAGTCAGAACGTTCCGAATTGGCACATGTTTTTCAACCCCAACACTTACTTTATGAACTTTTTTCCCCTTTTTCCTGTTGCTTTCTCTTATTACTGTTAATTTGCCATGTATATATTATTTGCTTGCTTTGTATTATTTTTGTCCTGTTATTTTCTTTTTCTTGTTTATTGCGAACTTTCTCAATTCTGTTTTTTGGGCAGTTCTATCATTTATTTACATTTAAACATGGACGCTCCTTCTACAAGTATAATCACAAAGATCTTTCTGGTTCATAATTGCGGCCTTCAATCTTCTAACTAAGCCCGCTCAAGGCAGATTTATCTGTTCATATAGACCTGTACCTGGCGATGTTGTTACGAGACAATAGCTGTCACTGGCTTTGTTTATTTAGCACATCAATATATGTGTGCCTGTTTGTGTGGGTGTGAAAATATAGCAGATGCAAATTAGCTGATCACGCTTGAAAAAGACATTTGACTGAGCTCCTCGTATCAATAGCAATGTTTTTGTGGAAAAAAAAAGACAGAGTTAGACGATGATTACGTGATGAACGTTTGGAGAATTTGCCCACAGCAACTCATTATCAGCACTGAACTGAATGCTTATTGAGGAGATATGGAGACACAACGAAAATGAAAATTTCATAACAAGTTATTTTCTGATTGGCACTTTGCTGGAAATATTAGGGTGAGTCCTTAATAATTTCCGTTTCTGTCTATCAACTTTATTATTCAAAGTACACTTCCATTTTATTCAGTGCTATTATCCGTCTGAATTTATTCTGCAAAATCGGATAAGCCTCAATAACTCGATGTTAGAAATTCGACCTGCTGAAGTAAAAAACAAAAACAAAACAAAAACAAAACAAAAACAAAACAAAGTCAATGGATAATACAGAGTGAATTGTCGCCATTTTATATTTTTGAACTTCGCGCATGCGCGTTGTTTGTTTTTGCTTTTGTCAACCGCACAGTTTAGTTGGGTCATTTGGGCACCCTCTGTGAGAAAAAAAAGAACTCTGACACAATTCACTCCGACAGAAATATTGAAACGGGATGCTGTACTGCTTGGCATTCCCACCGGAATCTCCAATACAAACATTTCAGAATGTTTGAGTGTCAATGTGAAGAAAGTCCAGAGGATTCGAAAAGGGTTGGAGGACACTAATCGTGATTTCGAAGGTACGAGAGCTCGGAAAACTTAGTCTTCTCGTTCTGATAAGAAAAGTACTTCCTAATCTGTGGGTGAGGTCCAGGTGTCTTGAGGAGTTAGTGCGGCTCTGGATGAAAAGGGTAGTTGTTGAATGACCTCACGTTTGGCAACAGGACTCTGTGCGATGTAACACAAGCAGGAGAATCCAGTCATGGTTGTTGTACAATTTCTGCGACCACATCACCCCGTACATCTGGCCACCTGATTCCTCAGACTGCAACCCCTTTGATTATTATGTGTGAAGCACAATTGAGCAAGAGACCAAAAAATTCTTGTAACACCAAAGATAAACTGACGACAAGACTTAAGGCAGCATTCACCAACTTAAACAAGGGAAACGTCTAGAAGAGATTCAGGAGATTCCGAAGTTTTCTGGTGGGCGTGGTTGTAGACAATGGAGATTTTAGTGAATAAATAGAGATATTTTTTGTGCAATTTGGTAAACCTATCTGTTAAAATAATATGGTAGTATTATTTTCATTTGTGCGTAATTTTGACGACAATTTATCCACCGCCCCCTGTAGACTGCTTGCTATTATTGCGAAAAAGAGTCACTATATTAAGATGCTTCATACGTGAGGAGTCTAAAAGTAACGGGACTGGGTGTGGTCTGTGAGCTATGGGCGAAATCGGGATAAGCAGATTTTGTATTCATCTAGCATGATATCTTGGGAGTGTATAAATGTAAACTTTAGCTTTTTGCAAAATTTTGCATTTTCTTTTAGATTCTTTTGTGCCACGGCAAATCCCAGCTGCTTCACCACGACAATGCACCTGTTTATGTCGAGAAAAACAAAAACAAAAGCTCACTGAATTGGAACAAGCTCCCTATTCACCTGCTCTTTTCCATGTGGCTTTTTATCTTTACCCCAAGCCTAAGGGTATAATCAAGAGGACTAATTTCGAAAACGTGGAAACCGCCAAGATGGCCGTAACGACAGAGATCAGGGGCATCCAAGAAGAATTAATATTATAGGCGGTAATCAGTTGTTGATATTATGGGTGTTAATCAATTGTCGATATTATAGGTGTCAATCGGTTGTAAATATTATGGGAGTTAATCAGTTGTTAATATTATGGGAGTTAATCAGTTATTAAAATTATAGGTGTAATATTAAATAATTATGGGAGTTAATCAGTTGTTGATATCATAGGTGGTAATCAGTTGCTGATATTATAGGTGTCAGTCAGCTTTTAATATTATAGGTGGTAATCTGTTGTTACTATTGTAGGTGGTAATCAGTTGTTGATACTATAGGTGGTAATCAATTTTTGATATTATAGGTGGTAATCAGTTGATATTATAGGTGGTAATCGATTGTTGATATTATAGGTGGTAATCAGTTGTTGCTATTATAGGTGGTACTCAATTTTTGATATTATAGGTGCTAATCAGTGGTTGATATTATAGGTGGTAATAAGTTGTTGATATTATAGGTGGTAATCGATTGTTGATATTATAGGTGGTAATCAGTTGTTGCTATTATAGGTGGTACTCAATTTTTGATATTATAGGTGCTAATCAGTGGTTGATATTATAGGTGGTAATCATTGCGATTTCATGGACAAGGATTTCTTTGAATTGTCTAAGCCGCAGCCTCGCAGTTCTAAAGTAAACTCTCTATTTAGGCACGACAATGCTTCTTCTCGTGTATCTAAGGTGTTACGTACTGGCAACATACGCATGTGAACACCGGGTTAAAAAGGAAAGATGGGATCACTGAGACGGAAACACATAACACAGGGGTCAACGGACAACAAACACAGGATCAAAGTTTAAAATCAATTTTATATAACAAAATAACTGAATAGACTGTAATATAGCAAACGTAAGATGAAAACAAGCACTTATCTGATACTGGATATGACTCCGATTATCCATGAATGATGAGTTCGAAAAGTAAATGTTATGGGGTCCACTCCTTTTTCATACAAGTGGACTCGACCAGTGTGTACTTGGACTACTGCCGTTAAATACTCAGAGTCACTCAGAGTCACTCAGAGTAAGAGTAGAGCAGAGATTGTGTTTGTGATTGAGTTGGAGGTAGAGTAATAGTGTGAGGTAACGGCTTGTAGAAGTCACAGTTAGAAGTGCGTAGAGTCTAAAGAAATCCTACTTCGAGACTGGATTTACCAGACTGTGTATATATATATATATATTATTATTGTTACTAACCACGTTTCTGGATCTACTAACCGTATTACCAATTGTATTATTGTGTAAATATATTTATTTGTTATATTTCATTCCTGCGTTTGTCATTCATTGGAGACCGGATTTCATCTCGGAATCCACAACAGTAAAGCCTTCATGACAGCAGATAGAAGTTCTTCAGAATGATCGAATGAAAATCAGTCATTATTCCTTCTGCAATATAAACTTAGAGTTTCCTGAATGGTATTGCCATTTCATTCCACGTCGAATAAATCTAAGATAAAACTAGGAAGATTTATTCGGGATAAATATTTTCTTATTCGTTACGCATCTAGTAAAAGAATAAGTCTATAGGCGTAATTCTAATGAGTGCACGATGGAAGTCAATTTATTTGCGACCTCACTTAATCGGGAATCTTCTGAAATCTGCAAATATACTTACCAGCGCATGCCATGTAGGACTGGGTGACCGACTTTTACTTATTCTATTAAGAGGTGAAACTGTCTGATTGTTAAGTGACCTGAATTCTATGACCACCGTTAGTCTAGACAGGAAAAAAAGGGAGATAAGAAGGAAGAAAAAAAAAGGCAACACAAAGAAAGCGTGTCCCTTGATAAATTGATAATACGTCTGATTTTAATTTTAATATTGAGGGCCATGTCACAAAGGTTACCCGTGAATTTTTGAGCGTAAAAGTTTTACCGGTGACAAAAACAATGGAGTGGTCACCATCAAACCTCGATCTGAACCTGGTCGAAGATCTATAATCGATTAAGAAGATAAAATTATATGACGTTGGCAATCAATAAGACAGCAACGTAAACTTAAAGAAAGGAATTAAACCCCCTACGTTGGAAATTGAAGCTGCTGAAGTAAAGATCTATCTATCTATCTATCTATCTATCTAATACTGTCTGTTCATATCTATCACAGTCTGTTCATGTTTGTCCATCTATCTGATAGAGTCTGTTCATATCTATCTATCTATCTATCTATCTATCTATATATCTATCTATCTATCTATCTATCTATCTATCTATCTATCTCATTCTGTTCATATCTATCTCATTCTGTTCAAATCTAAGACTAGCAGCATGGCCCGGCGTTGCCCGTGCTGGATTCAAAAATCGTACGACCCATACAGCAATCGCTATCACATGACTTAAAATATTTTTGCCCTTCCTTGCCTTTAAATGAGTGCCCTTTACTGTGCTGATGTTGCTACATGCCTTACTTCTTGCCTATCTCACACTGCGAATTTTTTCTAAGCTCTATACTAAACATTAAATATGTTACGAAAAAAGAACTAAACAAAATGAACACAAAACGATCAGCTTTAAAAAAGGACTCGTAACTGGAAAAAACCGAATGAAAAAAGAATGTTAACAACAAATACTTTTTCACATCCAACCCACTTCTGCGGAATCAGAATCAACGTTGAGTTTAAGCAAGCGAAGTGCCATGCAGATTAAAATTTTTCCCACTTGTGACGAATGCAGCTATCAATTTTTTTTTGCATGCTAGCATGCTAGTTAACATTCGTGTCAGTCAGCTGTTGGCTCTCACGCTTGCCAATAGAATCTTCATGCCTATTCGTGGCAGCCAGCTATAGGCTCTCACTCTGGCCAGTAGAAGATGGCCGCAAACTACATGAAAACTGCAGTAGATGCATGAAAAAATCGATTATTTTCACTATCGACGGGAGTTAGGAAATGCAAAGTCGGTCTTTTCCGCTAACTTAGAGCATGTGCATGTAATTTTGTTGCAAATCCGTCGGAAATTGCGGCCGTGCATTCGTTACACACACACATCCCGCCTTTTATAGATAGAGATAAGTCATCATGTTGACTTTAAAATACATCAACTCATTATATGCAGTGATGTAATACATCCATGAAAATACCCTTTAAAAGCCTACTTAGGTAGGTTTGGATGACTGTAGATTCGTGTATAAATGACCAATTTCTTTTTATATACTCAAGTAAAACCACGACCAAAGTTTACTCTTCGACTGAAATATATGCATGTTCAATATGTCCCCATAAGCTCAGGTTTAAACACAATTTATTTAAATACAACGTATGTTTACCCCTGAGCTTAAGTATTACGAGGATCTCAGCCTACCTACGGATTCAAATACAAACACCAAGCATATTTAATTAGGGATTTTCTAAGCGTAGATTAGATGTGGCACAAGGCCGAAAGTAGAGGGCACCCAGTGAGGATCGAGCTTACTACTCAGTCATAATTATTCTAGCGAGACAAGCTTGCTAAGCCTTACACTGCCTCGAGGTGCCCATGCATGTTTAATTAGTATAAATATATGTACTTATGTATTAATATAGGCGCGTAACCAAAGTGGTTACAACACACGATTTTCGACGATTACTTCAAATCTCAAAATGGTTGATTTATTAGCCATTTGGCGCTGTCAAGTCTATTTGAGCATCTCTAGAAAAATTTGAAACAGGGTGGCACATCTGAAAACCACATTATGCGTTGATCCAAGTTTTTCCAGCGAAATTTGGTAGATGGGACTGGTGATACTACGAAATCAGAAATCATCGTGCATCTTATTTTAAAAAAGATCCACTCAACATATTTGCATTAGAATCCAAACGTGCACTCTATAGCGATTTACTAAGCGTAGACTAGTAAATTAGTCCGAGATTAAGGACCACTTAGTGAGGATCGAACTCGCTTCTCAGTTGTAATAGTTCTAGCGAGAAACGCTTGCTAACCATTACACCAGGTAGAGGTGCCCACATGATTTTCTAAGCGAAACTTTTATGTGGCACATCGTAAAAAGTATAGTGCACCAAGTGGGGATCGAACTAATTGATCAGCCGTAATTTATGTTGCAAGACATGTTTGCAAACTCTTACCCGACGTCGAAGTGTCAATGATGCGCTTTATAGGCGATGAAAAAACAAATGTACGTGAGGAAACGCCTTCAACACAGATTGGCTAATCTACGTGTGTTTGGAAAACGACTCTCCGGATTTTAGGATTGTGAATGTTTTTTTTTGTAAATGTGACGCTAAACCGAACGAATGTTAATATGTCGTTAATGTCCATAACCTAAGAAACCTTGCCTATGTTGCATGCTTGAGATCATTCACACATTTTTTCTTTCCATTTTGAGGTCACGTTTTTCTTAGTTTATATTAAGCATTTCTGACAGATTCCACACTATTCACTTTATGTGATTTTTTTTTTAATGTGAATTTTATTCATCCAACACTTAAGTATAATATTTTGTTATATAGGAATAAACTGTCGCGGCCGACACTTGAGTTTGAACATAGGTCGCCAGTGAGCAAACACAGGCGATCCCATTATTAAATTAAGTAGACCACGTGAGCAAAGAGGAAACACATAAGTAGGAAGTCGCGTGACGTCTAAATGATCACTATTTCTAATCTATCCTCTATTACTATTCGAATCTGTATTTCTAGTCTATCCTCTGTTGCTATACGGACTAATATTCTCTACACTATTCACTATACTATTTCTCTATTCCGATCACTAGACGGATTACTATTTCGAGCGGGTATTATCAAGCAAGTACTATTAGTGCGAGTGATATTTGAAGGCGTCTGACACCAGTATTGTTCAACGGAGTTACTATAGTTGTAACTGCGATTACAAAGTCTCTACTACAACGAGCATTACGAACGTGACATCGAGTATCCTTTGACATTACAAAAGTACCAAACGGGTGTTCCTTGGCAAAACAAAACATTTCAAACACGAAACAACTTATATTTAGATTTGTCAAGTGACTTGTCTATTTCTGCTGTGTCGTTATATCGCACTGTTGGGCTTTTTAGATAAATGATTTAAACATCTCAAATTTAAGTTCCGTTGTTACTGTCTAACGTTACTCACTATTTCTCTTCTTAGAGCACTGGAAAAATAACAATTCCTGCAAACAGTCTAATATTATAGGCCAAGGTAACCTTGATATGTTTAGAAAAGATATTAATATAAACTAGAACCTGTACTGGGGGTGGGGAGACTGCTTATTACGATTAGAAAATGAATTCAGTCAATATTAAGAAAATAGAAAGAAGTGTAAGACTAGGATGTGTCAAACAATTTTATTTTGGCGGTTCCGAGATAATTAGAAGTCCGGCCAGGTTTTATTATTGCTGGCTGAAAATCTTAACAACATGAGATATGCAGATGATACAATGTTGAAAGCAGACACCGTAAGTAAACTACAAGCACAATGGCAGAAATTACTGAATGAAAGCAACAGCAAAGTATTAACTGCAAGAAAACAGCATGCATGGTTATTACTTAGCCCAACATCCCAACATTCAAATATACAAATTATAGATACCATAATCCAGCAAATGCATTAATTTAAATATCTGCAAGAGTTTATAACAGAGAACGATAAGTGTAATAAATTCAAGGGTCTACTGGTATGGGGAAATATATCTTCAAAAAGAAAAAAAGGAAGCAAATTATTAAGAAAATTAAAATTTCATGCAAGAAAGGACTGAACTGTTACGTAATAACAGTCTTCCTATCAGGTAGCGAATGCTGGCTAATCTCACGAAAGAGGAAGAGACGTGAAGGAGCAGGAGTATGCTAAGAATGCCATGGACTGAACATATGAACAATGATGAAGTTTTAGAGAAAAAGAAAACAAAAAAAAAACGATATATATTCTTAAAATCAGAAAAAAAAGCCAGTTGAAATTTTTAGGGAATATAATCAGGAAAGAAGACTTGGAAAATTTTACACGCATAGAACGTATTGAAGGTAAGAGGAAAACAGCGCCTGGACCTACCTAATGGATTGCCGAACGAAGTTTAGAAGAGATAACAGAAAAACAAAATTTACTAAGTGCAGCACAAAGGAAGGAATTTGTGGAGAGCCATGATCATTAACGTTCCGAACAGACGCAACACATAGTAGAATATATCAGTAAATATTTTTTTCTATTTCTTTTGCAGATTTCCTCATGACAATCAAACATGGGCAATAGATAAGCAATTTTTGTGGGCAGGTGCGTTGTTGATTTCACCCGCACTTGAACAGGTTAGTAAATCTTTTTTTATCTTTTTATTTTCAAAACTTGGTTCGAATAAGACAAATCGAGCTGACTGGCAAGCTGATTTCAAGTCCTAGTAACATTGGATGGATACAATGGTGATTAGTTACCGTTCGCGATATATATATCTGGATCTAATGTTTTTTTTTTCTTTTCGGATGATAAATTATATAAAAACTGTTCGAATGTTCTTTTTATGCGAGCGCTTTCGGCTATACATTTAGACATTTTCAAGGATTAAATATTTTAACTGTTAAATAAGAATTAGTTTGTTGTAAATCTGTTTTATAAAATGTTTGAATTTTTCAAAACACAGTCAAGATGTTGTGTCCATGTTCAAAGGTTAGTGCAAAAATAATGACGTAATAATGTCGTTTTTTGACGTATTTTTTAACGTCAAAAAACGACATTATTACGTCATTATTTTTGCACCAACCTAATATAAAAAAATAGAGCTGAATATTTTTATAATAAACAGAGCAATATATTTCATTTAATCAGAATGAAGAAATCATTATGTAAATGAATATTTTCAGCTTATAAAATTTACAGGATTTTTCAAGCAGTCAATGGATGATACATTTTTGAAACAATGAAATTTAAAAAAAAAAAAATTCAAAAGTTTATGATCAATTGACTGTTTGAATAATCCTGTAAATTTAATTTTACAAGGTGAAAATGATCATTTACATAATGGTATCTTAATTCAGATTGTGACATATATATATATATATATATATATATATATATATATATATAATAGAAATTATTAGGAGGATCTGAAAATTATATTTAAGTAATTCATCGAGTCTGAAAGAAACTCCAACACAATGCAGAAGGCTCTGGACGGCCGTTTCGTCTTATATTTGGAACTCATCAACAGTGCGCATC
>OZ010592.1:78050622-78053122 GCA_963932145.1 Acanthosepion lycidas | reverse complement strand
GTTCTATTAGAAACCATTTTGACACACACACACACACACTTAGCAGACTCCACCGGAAACATACTAATAGAAAATACAAACATAATAACCTCATCCACTTGTAAAAAGATTAAAATTAATGAAAGCCTTAATAATAATAAAAATGGAGAAGTCAACACACAATAATATTAACTACGAACACGGCCACAATGTGATGACCGTGTTCGGAAAATAAAACATCCCTATAACGCTAGAACCATACACACAACCTATATACCAAATTAAAAAGCAAAAATAAAATCAGCCTTGATAATGTCTAAAAGTATAGCCGAAAGCTCTCGGAATTCTAAAACATTTGGACGGTTTCTAAATAATATTTTTAAATAAATATCTTAATCGCAGTCTGTCGTCTTTAATGAAACATGTATAAATGAAGGATTACTGCCTAAATACACAATATATACCGGTATCCATTTGAATGTGGGGAGTAGATAACCCCTCGGTTGTATTGTTCGTTTTGTCTTTTGGATGCAATATAGTTATTTTTAAACATTACGCTTGCCATATCTTGTAACCTTACAAAATGGAAGCTGCCATTTTGTCTCGTCCGTTTTAAAGATTCAAACTCCCTATGTAATGATTAAACGTTTTATTTTCTGTGGTTTGAATTTAATTTTTGGATTAAGATTTTAATGTTCATTTTTAGACTCTCTTTCTCTCTCCCTCTCTCTCTATCTCTCTCTCTCTCTCACACACACACACACACACACACTATATATATATATATATATATATATATATATATATAGTGTGTGTGTGTGTATATGTATGAGATAGAGAGAGGGAGAGAGAGAGAGAGTCTAAAAATGAACATTAAAATCATAATCGAATATATATATATATATCGTGTGTGTACAGCGTCGTTCTTCGTTTGCTTCCAAACGATTTTAATTAGGTATTTCTTTATTTACATGGTGTCTGCTTAAAACGTCGTTCTTCCTTTCTATATTATCAATTGTTAATTTTAACTTTTATTACCTTGCATTTCTTCTTTTTATTCTTTCGAGGCATTCATTTTTTACCTCTTTTCTTTGTTCTCCTTCCTTGCATTTCTGAGCCAAGATTTTCTTCCGCTCTTTTCTTTTCTCTATATCCAGATATATGCCTCATCCCTTATTCTTTGTAAACAAATATAAAACCAGTTTATTTATCTTTTTTTATTCTCACATTCTTCTACATACGTTTAATTTGTACCTCATTATATGACATCGTTCCTCTCTTGTGTCTTCTGTATCCCACTGCTCTGGGTTGTTTTTTTTTTTAGTACCATATTGAAGTATTCGTTCGAACGTCACTTACATTTTTTCCATCGTTTGCACTTCTCTGTTATTCTGTTTCTATCTTCATGCCACGATTTCTTCCATGTTTTGCGTAGTCCAATTCCTTGATAATCTTGAAATATTTTCCTACCCAATTTTTTCTATATCCAAGCACTATTACAAGGTACACTTCTAACGATTATAACTTCTTTCTTTCTTTCTTTCTTTCTTTCTTTATTTATTTATTTATTTATTTATTTATTTTCCGTCGAAATAGTTTTCTTTTCTTTTCTTTCTTTTTTCCTATCGTTATTTAATTTCTTTCTGTAATTCCCATCGTATTATTCTTTCTTTCTTTCTTTCTTTCTTTCTTTCTTTCTTTCTTTCTTTCTTGCTTTCTTTCTGTATTTTCCGTCGAAATAGCTTTCTTTTCCTTTCTTTCTTTTTTCCTATCGTTATTTAATTACTTTCTCTGATTCCTATCCTATTATTCTTTCTTTCTTTCTTTCTTTCTTTCTTTCTTTCTTTCTTTATTCATATTTATAAATTTCTTTCTTTCTTTGTATTACCCATAGTTATTTTTGCAATATTATTACTTGCTTTTTGTTTGCTTATTATTTCTTTCTTATACTTTTATTATTTTCTTTCTCGCTTATTCCAATCTCTGTCTTTTTCTTCCTCTCTCTTTCTTTCTTTCTTTCTTTCTTTCTTTCTTTCTTCCTTCCTTCACATTTCTTTCTTTCTCTCTTTCTACCTTTTTCTTTTTCGTTCTTTCTTTCTTTCTTTCTTCACATTTCTTTCTTTCTTCACATTTCTTTCTTTCTTTCGTTCTTTCTTTCTTTCTTTCTTTCATTCTTTCTTTCATTCATTCATTCTTTCTTTCTTTCTTTCTTTCATTCTTTCTTTCTTTCTTTCATTCATTCATTCTTTCTTTCTTTCTTTCTTTCTTTGTATGAGTTTACCTGTAATATTATTACCTGCTTTACCTCTCTTTGTTTGTTTGTTTGTTTGTTTCATTCTTTCTTTCTTTCTTTCTTTGTATCATCCGTTGTATGAGTTATTCTTGTAATATTATTACTTACCTTTCCTTCTTTCTTTCGTTCTCCCCTACCCTGATTTCTTTCTTTCTTTCTTACTTTCTTTCTTTCTTTCTTTCTTTCTTTCTTTCTTTCTTTCTTTCCTTTTTCATCTCTCCTCTTTCA
>OZ010592.1:78018122-78043122 GCA_963932145.1 Acanthosepion lycidas | reverse complement strand
GCGTTGGATTCGTTCCAGATCACGCTAAATGAATCTACTTACTTTCGACATAAAACTAAGAATTATGAAGAAAAGATACAGAATAAATATTAACGGCTTTTTAAAATAGTTACTCATTTTCTTTCTTCATTAATCACGAGAAACACGAGCTTAATGAAAAAAGGACTATGGTTCATAATGTGAGCATGCACACAATACACAGACACAAAGTTCTTTCTTTCGTTTTTGGATATGATGGAACCTTGAATGGAGAAATGCATTATCAAATCTATTTTCAAGTAAATTTTTACCACTAGTCATATTTTTAAAAAAGATTGTCGGGATTCTGTATCCTATTTTAGCCGAGTGCGTGATGTGTGTCTGTTTAAAATTGATTCTTTCTGATAACCAATACGGTTTTCGCTTCCGTAGGTCAACGGCCAATGTCTTGATCGTTATGGCTAAAAGTGTCTGCCAAGGTTTAGACCGGAACGACGAAGATCAGACCTTTGCTTTGGACATATCGAAGTCGTTTGACGAGCTTTTGAAATCTGGTTTTCTTAGCAAATTGAAGGTCCTTGATGGTCCTGTTGTGCTCTTTGGTTCAATCTTTCTTATCAAATCGCGTAACGACAGTTATCATGAACAGCGACTTTTCTCTCTATATTTCTGAGATGAGGTATTATGTACATTATTTACATTATTTCGACTAGTGTACTCATCTTTGTCGCCATAATTATTACAACGTTTCGGCCGTTGTACGCCCCGGCCTTCTTCAGGTGGTTGGAATGTCGAACTGAACCCTTTAATTCGCTCACTGGGGTAGACTGTTCTAGTTCATATTTCTGAGATGAGGTATTATGTACATTAATTACATTATTCGGACTATTGTACTCATCTTTGTCGCCATAATTATTACAACGACGGCCGTTGTATGCCCCGGCCTTCTTCAGGTGGTTGGAATGTCGAACTGAACCCTTTATTTCGCTCACTGGGGTAGACTGTTCTAGTTCATATTTCTGAGATGAGGTATTATGTACATTATTTACATTATTCGGACTATTGTACTCATCTTTGTCGCTATAATTATTACAACGTTTCAGCCGTTGTATGCCCCGGCCTTCTTCAGTTGGTTGGAATGTCGAACTGAACCCTTTATTTCGCTCAATGGGGTAGACTGTTTTAGTTCCACGTGCTATGTTTAATTGATGTCAGTTATCAGTAATTTCTCCACTGCCTTAGCCGGGCATTGAACGCACACACTTTGGGTCCTGTCATTGGATCTAACTAACGCATTTATCCACTGTGCCATGTGGCCGAAACGTTGTAATAAATATGGCGACAAAGATGAGGACAATAGTCCGAATAATGTAAATAGAGCGACCCTTCTAAATAGTTTTGTGATAATGCGGGCATTTCTTGCGCGCGTCGCCCAACGCTCTATTCTTGCTCCTGTTCTGTTCATTATTTTAATCAAGGACCTTCAGTTTAATCAGGGTAATCAGTCCCCAATTCAGTATATATGTTAATGATACAACTATTTACTCTTGTCTTAATAAAAGTTTATCATCATTGAAAGTGTTTCGATTTGAATTAACATGTTTTCTCATCATCAGTGACATTGTATATTGATTCGACAATATTTTGCCAGCTTTCTCTCCTCTTCGAATTTGCAGATTTATTGCAAATCTTTCTTGATTGTAAACTTCTTCAAAGGAAAAGTGGGATCTTTCTGACTTGCTCTTTGAATGTTTCGGTTCAGTCTTGTGACTATGGTGGTTCGTGGATCGTTTCTAAACTCAGTCTTTTCAAACAAAACTCCATGGCATTGTTAGCTAAGCATTTTGGAACAATTCTGTTTGTTGCCATTCGTATATTTTTTTTTCTTGAACAGTGAGTTGTATTACAAACACACGGTCTGATACTTTCCAACATCGATGTATATTATTCCTCCATTTACTCTTGATAACAAATTCGTTTGCATTCTATCTCTAAACATATCAGCTGCTGTTGTGTTCTTGCCGATGTTCCTGTTCGAATTTCTTTATTGTGTCACCGACTGCTAGTTATCTCGTGCTTAGCAGTCAATGTGTTAATGGAGACTCATGGCAACAAACACACGAGTCATGTGTGGGACTCAAATCACATCCAATTTAGAATCTCACACTTGTTTTATCTAAACTGTTAAAGATCTAAACAATTAGGTTGGTATAAAAATTGAGCATTTTCTTTTTTCTCTCCCTCACCTACTTCAGATAAACAGAATTATTTTAGTATAAATAAATATTTAGTAACAATGTGTTTAAGAAATGCAACTAAAGTTATGTGAACTTATCTTACAATAACTGTCAAGATGGGAAATTATAAAAATTAAATGCAGGAAAGGTAGAGTGAAATTGAGTAATACAATGGCTGAGTGCAGTGTTTCTCAACCTTTTGTAAGCAATGGCACATCTGGGAGCAAACAAAATATAATGGCACACTTAAAAAATGCTGCTTATCGGAAACTTTGAAAATATTGATAATTCAATATATCTTTGTAACAATTTTGAATTAAACATACAGTGGTTCTTGGATGACCTCTGAACATTTGAAGTCAGTCTTTTTAAAGTAAGACCCCATGACTTTGTTAGCTGGGCATTCTGGATCCATTTTGTTTGTTGACATTCGCATGTTTGTTTTTTCTTGAACAGGGAGCTGTATTACAGAGACACGGTCTGATACTTTCCAACATCGATGTACATTATTCCTCCATTTACTCTAGACAACAAATTCGTTTCCATAATATTTGCATTCTGTTTCTAAACATGTCAGCTGGTGTTTGTTTTTGCCGATGTTACTGTTCAGACCAGAACCAATTTTTCATTTTCCGAGTATTGTCTTTCTCCGTAAGCAACGTCTTAAGTGGTTACGGCGTAGAATTAATTAGATCAGCCATTACCTTCTCCGTCAATATAATAAATGTGATAGGTAAAATCAAATTAGCGGCTTATCTCAAAAATCATATTCTATCTGCTGTTAACTGGGGCAAAAGTGATTTGTTAATTTTAACGCCTCTAAAACGAAACAAATCTCTATGAAATTTTAAAGAAAATTTCTTGTTAGCATGGATGATGCAAACCTCCGGGAGAGAAACTCCTTGGGCCTTCATAGTCACAAGTCTTCCAGTGTAATGAAGTGGATTGATTATATTGAATCAATTGCTAAGTCAGATGCTAGGATAGTTGGTTCACTGTGTTGGGAAGGATTATTTTTATCGCAATAATTTATCTTAGGCATTTTTTTATAAGTCTATATTCGTCCATGCCGATTTCCGCAAAGATGAAGAAGAGACTCGAGGCGACTGAGATGTGGTTCTACAGAAGGATGCTAAGGAAATAATAGACCGAGCGTGTGTGTAACGATGAGTTTTAGATAGGTTGCAAACAAAGACGAGTCTTGTATTTAATATCAAGAACAGGCAGCTGAAGTTTCTGGGTCATATAATGAGGAAGGAGAGCCTGGTGACTCTGATACCCACGGGTCGAATAGTGGGAAAGAGAGTCAAGGGAAAACAATGCGTTACATACCTGGCTGACTTAAGTAAGTGAATGACAGAACGTGGTCTGGGGGAGGAGGCAGAGGGAAAGAACTTGTTGAGAGCTGCAAAGGATAGAGGGAAGTGGAGGGTCACGAACACCTACGCCGTGAAAGGACATGGGACATAAAAAGAAAGAATTCCTTTATGAATTGAATATTGCTGCCACTTCTGGTCCAGTGCTTCTTTTTTTTATACAGAAAGCTTCTAGACAAAATTCCCATTCAAATATATGCTACGTTATCGGTCCTGACCGGGCATCAAGGCATCTGTCACTTTCCCAGCTCCGTAACGTTTCTTCCTCTTGGTTTTGTTTGGTTTGTTTTACGGCAAATCAGCGCCAGTGGGTTATTTAATGCCGAAGTATACCTTCTCCTTGAAAAATGCATTGTTGGCAATAATTTTTTTCAAAAATTCATTGTTGGTATTAAAACCTATTTTTACACTTCCATAGTGTTTTGACCCCAGTTTGGTGGTTAACTCTTTGCCCATAGTTGGGACCCTAACAGGTGCTACAATCCCGGGTTGAGGGGAACCTGGGAGCATCAGCAATTAAGATGTGGTTGCATGCACCTCAAAACATCCTGATCAGAGGCCTTGCTGTTGGATGGAGTTTATCGTCTTGCCCAGGATGCTTTAAGCTCTTATAAATATGTTCACGGTAACAATTCTGGTGAGCTTTCCTCGTTGATACCTCGAATCCAAGAATTTTAATCACAGTACTAGATTGGCAGCTAATTTTCATTATTTCTTTGTTGAAATTTACTAGTTGTAACCCTAAATTCTATGTTAATATTTCTTTATCCTGATCATATCCCTTGTGGAAATCTCTTCCCGTTCACTGATTTCAAATGGCATAAAAAACTTAAACGCAACCTCACTCGTCATTCTCCGTCACCTTGCATCCTTTTTAATTTATTCTCATTGCAGTTTCTTTTATTTACTGCAGTGGCTTAAGGCTTCGCTTGGTGTGAAATGATTTAAAAAAGGTAAAAAAATGTGTTCACTAACGACCGAAACGTTGTGGGTATGGCAATGAAGGTGAGGATAACAGTCCGAATAATGTAAATAATGCAAGCAATCATAATACCTCATCTCAGAGATATAGGCGAGTAATAAATTTTTTGAATAAAGGCAGTAAAATTGTGAGAAAGATTAAAAATTGGCTTTTGAGAAAAAGAAACAAAACAACAAATATCTCAAATCTAGCAGGAAAAAATTATTCAAATAACGGCAATATATATATATATATATATATATATATATATATATATATATATATATATATGTGTGTGTGTGTGTGTGTGTGTGTATGTATATATATATTTATATATATGTGTGAGTGTGTATGTATATATATACACATATATATATTTATTTATACACACACACACACACATATATATATATGTGTGTGAGTGTGTGTGTATATATATGTGTGTGTTTGTGTGTGTGTGTGTGAATATATATATATATTTATATATATGTGTGCGTGTGTATATGAGTGTTTGTGTATATATATATATATATATATATATATATACACATATATATATTTATTTATATACATACACACACTCAAACACACACACACACATATATATATGTGTGTGTGTGTGTATATGTGTGTTTGTGTGTGTGAGTGTGTGTGTATATATATATATATTTATATATATATACACACATATGTATATATTTATATATATATATATATATATGTGTGTGTGTGTATATATATATATTTATATATATATGTGTTTGCGTGAGTGTATATATATATATATATATATATATATATATATATATATATATATATATATATATATATATCGAAAACAAAACTTTATTGATATCTCTTTGCAAAACCCTCTTAACCGAGCGTGATCCCTAGAAAAGAGCGGCCTTGTATCTGTCTACGGCACTTTTCCTCTGTGCGTGCGTAATATTATCGTATCTTCATCAACCAATCCCTCTATATATAGGCCGACGTCTGGTTATGCCAACTAAAAAAAAAAAAGAACTACAGTCTTTTAACTGCTGTTTATTTAACATTATTTAAAATGTTATTTGTTTCTTTTCTTTTTTACCTTTTCTGTCGTTTCTTCCTTCGTCCATCTTCTTTCTTCGCCTTGCGAGGTACATCCATTGTAATGACATTATTATTTTTTTCAGGTCTTTTTAGCTGCTTTCTTTTTTCCTTGGAGATATTTAAACTCTCTGAAAGTTTGTGATATGCTTGATAAGCTTCTATGGACGCAATGGCGTCATAAGCGAGCATCGTCCATGTCGGAAGCAGTTTAGAAAACGAATATGCTAGATGGATGAGATTAGAATGGGGCTAAAATAGACACAGTCTTTTGTACGAATCTATTTTTAAGTTTTTCGTTTTCAACTTTTAATGTTAGTCAGCTTTTATTCATTCTTTTGTTCATGCTTCCTTTCTTTCGTTATTTCTTTCTACGTCTTCTTTCTTTTTTCTTTCCTTTCTTTCTTTCTTTCTTTATTTTTGTTCTTTCTTATCATGTATTGCACTTTTCTATTATTATCAGTTTTTGTCCTTGATTTTTCTTTAAAAACTCCCTTTTCTTTCTTTCTTTCTTTCTTTCTTTCTTTCTTTCTTTCTTTCTTTCTTTCTTTCTTTCTTTCTTGATTGTTTCCTTTCTGTATTTTCCGTCGAAATAGTTTTCTTTTCCTTTCTTTCTTTTTTCCTATCTTTATTTAATTCCTTTCTGTAATTCCCAACGTATTCTTTCTTTCTTTCTTTCTTTCTTTCTTTCTTTCTTTCTTTCTTTCTTTCTTTCTTTCTTGATTGTTTCCTTTCTGTATTTTCCGTCGAAATAGTTTTCTTTTCCTTTCTTTCTTTTTTCCTATCTTTATTTAATTCCTTTCTGTAATTCCCAACGTATTCTTTCTTTCTTTCTTTCTTTCTTTCTTTCTTTCTTTCTGTATTTTCCGTCGAAATAGTTTTCTTTTCCTTTCTTTCTTTTTTCCTATCTTTATTTAATTCCTTTCTGTAATTCCCAACGTATTCTTTCTTTCTTTCTTTCTTTCTTTCTTTCTTTCTTTCTTTCTTTCTTTCTTTCTTGATTGCTTCCTTTCTGTATTTTCCGTCGAAATAGTTTTCTTTTCATTTCTTTCTGTTTTCCTATCTTTATTTAATTCCTTTCTGTAATTCCCAACAAATTATTCTTTCTTTCTTTCTTTCTTTCTTTCTTTCTTTCTTTCTGTATTTTCCGTCGAAATAGTTTTCTTTTCCTTTCTTTCTGTTTTCCTATCTTTATTTAATTCCTTTCTGTAATTCCCAACGAATTATTCTTTCTTTCTTTCTTTCTTTCTTTCTTTCTTTCTTTCTTTCTTTCTTATACTCTTGTGTTCTTTCTTTCTATTACTTCATTCCTTTGTGATTTTGACTTAATTTCTGTCTTTTGTTTTGTTTTTCTTTCGCTTCATCTTTTGTGTCGTTTCTTTCTTTCTTACTTTAGTTTTTTCTTTGATGTTCTTTCTTTCTCTTCATTCTTTTGTGTTATTTCCTACTTTGGTCTCATTCGTTTGTGTTCTTTCCTACGCTTCATTCTTTTGTTATCTATCTTTCTTTTTTTTCGTTTTTTTTTTCTGTCATGTTTATTCTTTCTTTTATTTCAATCTGTTATGTTCTTTCTTTCTTTTATTTCTGTTGTGTTCTTTTTTTCTTTCTGTCTGTAGTATTCTATTCTTTCCTTCTCAACTTTTGTTCTTTGTTTTGCCTTTGGTTTCCTTGTTTTTTTTTTTGTCTTCTTTTATCAATTTTCGTTAATATTAGGTTGTTGCAAAAATAATGACGTAATAATGTCGTTTTTTGACGTTAAAAATACGTCAAAAAACGGCATTATTACGTCATTATTTTTTGCACCAACCTAAAATTTTCATTGTTTCTTTCGTTTTCTACCATTGTCTTCCTTGTTTTTTTTCTTTCTTCATTTTTGTTCAATCTTACTATCTGCCTTCTTAGAATTTCCTTTCAGTTCTTCCTCTGGCCTTGCTCTATTGTTCTTTCTTTCTTTCTTTCTTCATTCATTTTCCACATTAAAATTTTTTATCTTAATTTTCTAGTTCTCCTGTTTTGCTTTCTTTCTTTCTTTCTTTCTTTCTTTCTTTCTTTCTTTGTTTCCCCTCTTTAATTGTTATTATCTTAATTTTCTAGTTCTCCTGTTTTGCCTTTTCGTTTTTCTTTCTTTCTTTTTTTCTTTCTTTCTTTCTTTCTTTTCCATTTTTTAATTGTTGATTTCTTAATTTTCTATTTATTTTCTTTTTCTTTCATTCATTCATTCATTCATTCATTCTTTCTTTCTTTCTTTCTTTCTTTCTCAACAAGTAAAGAAATATATCCTCAATAAAATATCGCCATTTTAACCAATGCTGTTCATTTTGGAACAAGATTTTAATGCAATGTATTTGAACTAATGATTATCTATCTCAGAACAATCGTTTGAAAATACTTAGACGAACACGAAAGAAAAGAACAAGTTCGTTTTGAGATAACTAATGCTGTCCATTAGATTTTTTAGATACCTTAATAGATATCTAGCAAGGAACCAACAGATTTATAAGATAACTTTTCTCTTAAAATAAACTGGACAATAAAAATCCGGAGTTTAAAATTTAATTGGATATTTTCCGATGTTTGACATACTGAAATTTATCTTAAAATTAAATCGCTTTAGCCGGGATACTTGTCGCATGTATATCACCATGAGTCAACAATGATTCATGTTAAAAAAAAGTACAAAAAAAAAATCTCGATTTTTATACTTACTAAATGCTTCACTTATTAAATGCTTTTCAACTGTCATCGTCGTAACGCCATTTATTAAAAAGCTCGGCGTCTGTTTCGTTGCGCAATTATGTTTTGGGATAAATCCCCACGGGAAATTAAGGTAACCTTTGGAAAATATTCAACATCCGTCATTTTATCGACGTTTCTATTATACCATTGGTATGGTCCAAGACGTCGGTGACAGGTTTTAATAAAGTGTTTTATTGATCCTAATCAAAACGGAAGAGGACGTTGGTTACTTATACCGGAAGTCGAAGAGCAGATCATTTATAATTCTAACGGGAGGAAAAATCCCAATATGACGATGTAAGAACAAAATTCTGATATTTCTCATTTGAGCTAAAATATACATGGACTTTTTACCCTTTTTTATCATTTCACCCCAAGTAAGGCAATAAAGCCACTAAGACGCAAGGTGCTACTGAGTGTGAAAGAATATAAAAAAAAGACAAAAAGAAAACCGTATTAAAGAACAATAAAAGAACAGGAATTAAGAGAACAGAGATAACTTTTAACTATTCGAAGATCAAAGTTGACTGGAAAGCAAGAAGCCGGAAGAAATTTCCACAAACGCAATATTTCGAGAGAAGAATCTGTTAGCATATAAATTACTGTTATATATAGTTATTCCAAAGGTAAAATGATAAGACCTTGCCGTCAATCTACTACTGCGATTAAATGTATGAAGCTTAGGTTTCTTAGAACAAAACAAGACAATTACTCTGTAAATATTTATAATATGATCCGGAGAATCTATATTATGGCGGTGTGAAAGTGATTGACGCCATTACGACAGGACAAGACCAATAACATGAGGTTCTTCTTGTATTTCATTAAGAATATTTTGTGATGTCAGACGCCTTCATAGTTGTCGCTTTTGTGATATCACCGAATGATCGTTTTCACGTTCGTAATTCTCGTTGTTGTCGTGACTTTGGAATCGCAGATACTAATAGTATCTCATTCGGGTCCAGTGACCTTTCAAGCCCTAGGAAGGTCTTCTATCGTTATTTAGTGGAGTGGGTCGCGAAGGATCCTCTACGTGAACGGCTAGACTTATCGGAGGAGGAGTTTCGCTCTTTCTGGTCTTGGGCGCCAGCGGCGGATTATCTCAGTAACTCTGAATTTTCGCTTAACTGGCGATTGGCTCGGAATCAGCTGCCTTTCAATGACATGGTCTTCATATGGGCTTGGTGGATTTGCCAGACTGTGAACGGTGTGACCTTGGTTTAGAAGAAAAAGCTTCGCACGGTTTCTACTATTGTCCCCGGGTCCGCCCCTTATGGGACCATGTCGGCGAGTTGTTCGCTCCCGAACAGCTTGTGCTCATTGATCGCGCATACGCATGTGATAATGTGTTGCATTCGTATCCTGGGGTGAAACGAATGGTGTTTCTGACGCTGCCGGCCACGGCCCGAATTGTGATTTGGACGACGCCACAGGAGGAAGTCTTCCGAGGGAGTCGACTTTCTCATCAGGATCTGATCCGATTCTTTGAGGATCAGCTCAAGATGAAGATTAGAACTGATTGAAAACGCTTGCATTCGACAGTCTTCAGCGAAATGTGGGTGACTGAGTCGAATTTGGTTCGTTTGAACGGGGCTAGCCTTCATTTTCTCTTTTAGGTCAACCTACGTCACATCGAGGTGGTATCCTGTGGAACCCACCCCTTGGTTACTTTAGACAAGCTTTTGTGTACTTAGTTAATGTTAGTGTTGTTTCTGGCCTGTTCCCAGCTGCATCTTTGGTTATGATCCAGATTGAGATTCCCAACCTCCCCAGTTTGTTTTTGGCCCTTTTTATCTCGACTGGGTCAGCTTTTTTCTTTCCATGCCCGTATATTTTTTTCCTTTCTCACTCCATTAGCGAGAGAGCCTCTTGGTTGTGTCCAATGGACAGAATACAGCGGCCTCTCTCTTTTGAGGTTTGGACGGGCCCTACAAAAATCAGTTATGTTTGGTTTGTCCCATAATTGTATTTTTATATAAATACCAGTATCTCATTCGAATCATAGTCTCACTAGTAATACTTGTTCGAATAGTAACCGCCGAATAGTAATCTGAAGAGTGATTAGTATAGAGAAATAGTATAGAGAAATAGTATAGAGGATGGTATAGAGAATCGTGATCACTTAGACACCACGCTAATTCCCATATATACCTTTCTTTTAGATTACGTGGTCATTCTTATTATAAATCGAATCACCAGTGTTTGCTCACTGGTGACCTGTGTTCAAACTCCAGTTTCGGCACTTTATCTATTAATTTTTATTCTTTTCATCATTCCAATGCGAATAAACGCATTTGAAGATTCTTTCGTATCATCGGTAATAAATTGGAAACTTTATCCCTTCATCTGGATTGTACCCAAATTCGGTGAATGAATTAGCGACGAAATCTGGAGTGAAAAATCTGAGTTTTTTTTTCTTCCATCGTTTTAGTGAATAACTCAAAAAGCTTCTGTTGTAATTGTAACTGTAGTTTTTGTTGCTGCAAAATTTGAACCATGATAGTTATTAACTCATTCATTCTGCTGAACTCTGTTGACCTTTTTACAGTTTAGTTTTTTTTCCTCGTCTAAGTTGAACAAATCATCGTCGTTACTTTTGTGATGCCAGACACCTTCGCGTGGTCGCTTTTGTGATGTCAACGAATGTTCGTTTTCACGTTTGTAATTCTCGTTGTAATCGAGACTTTGGGATCGCAGATACTAGTAGTAACACCTTCTAATAATACTCGCACTAGTAATACTTGTTCGAATAGTAACCACCGAATAGTAATTCGAAGAGTGATCAGTATAGAGAAATAGTATAGAGGATACTATAGAGAATAGCGATCACTTAGACATCACGCTAATTCCTTCCTGGGTATGACGATAAACTGCACCAGCGTCCTGGGTAACTCGATAAACTAAGTCCGACAGCAAGGCCTCTGATCAGGAGGTTTTGATGAGCGTGTAACCACCTCTTAATTGCTGTTGTTCCCAGATCTACCCTAACCCGGGATGGTAGCACCTGTTAGGATATCACTTAGCGGCAAAGAGTTAACCCCTAAACTGGGGACAAAACACCATGAAAATGTAAAAAGAGGTTTTAATACCAGAAATATTTTTTTTGTAAAAAATTATTATCAAAAATACATTATTACCAGCAACGAATTTTTGAAAAAAAAAATTACAAGCTGTACATTTTTGAAAAAATATTACCACCAATACATTTTTGAAAAAAAAATATTACCAGCAATAGATTTTTTGGAAAGAAAAAAAATATTACTAGCAATAAAAAAAATGTCGGCATTAAATAACCCATTCAGGTTGATATGCTGTAAAAAAAAACAAAAACAACCCAAAGCCACGTTAATTCCGATATATAACTTTTGTTTACGCTCACTTAGTCTATTTATCAGATATGAAATCGCCTGTGTTTTTCTCACAGGTGATCTTTGTTCAAACTACAGTCTCATCAACGACATTTAATCCCGATACAAGGCTCTCAAGACAGAGCAGAAGAACCAGACAAGATGTGCCAGCATTATTCAATTCACAGACAAAAGGTGGCCTTCTACACGTACAAATCTTACATGCCAACCTTTATTGGAGACAATATTTTGTGCAGATTTTCATCTGTTACAAATCTCAACTTTAGACGATGCAAATCCTAGGGTGTCTCAAAATATGTCTACATGTTTTTATATATCCCCGAAAGGGATATATTTGAACGAAGTAGCTAAGTGGTTTTGGCTACTATAACCAACTAGAATATGGTAGCAGTAACCGACTGGTACGCATCGTAGTCGCAGGTAAGAAGTGTAGATCAATGGCGTAGTCCAATGGGCGTCGTTATAGACTTAACTCTCAGACTAAGGCTCTTGACTCTCCTACACGACCGTCGGTATTTATGACTGACACCAGCCAATCACACTCCAGTGAGGGGGAACACAGGTGTATGCATATTCCATCATATAAGTTTTGAAGCTTTCTTGACAAATGTTTCTAGCAAATAGAACCAGCTATATCTCTATCTATAAAAGGCAGGGTATATGTTTGTGTGTAACGAATGCACAGCCGCAATTTTCGACGGATTTGCACCAAAATTTACATGCACATGCTCCAAGTTAGTGGGAAGGCCGAGACCAACTTTGCATTTCCCAACTCCCATCGATGGTGGAAATAAACAATTTTTTCATTTTCTACGGCAGTTTTCATGTAGTTTGCGGCCATTTTCTACTGGCCAGAGTGAGTGCCAATAGCTGGCTGCCACCAATAGGCAGGAAGATTCTATAGGCCAGCGTGAGAGCCAACAGCTGACTGACACAAATGTTAACTAGCATGCTAGCATGCAAAAAAAAAATAATCGATAGCTGTATTCGTCACAAGTGGGAAAAATTTAAATCTGCATGGCACTTTACTCCAATTGGTTCATTCGCTTGCTTAAACTCAACGTTGATTCTGATTCCGCAGAACTGGGTTGGGTGTGAAAAAGTATTTGTTGTTAACATTCTTTTTTTATTCGGTTTTTCAAGTTACGAGTACTTTTTTTAAAGCTGATCGTTTTGTGTTCATTTTGTTTAGTTCTTTTTTAGTAACAGATTTAATGTTTAGTATAGAGCTTAGAAAAAATTCGCAGTGTGAGAAAGGCAAGACGTAAGGCATGTAGCAACATCAGCACAGCAAAGGGCACATCTTTAAAGGCAAGGAAGGGCAAAAATATTTTAAGTCAAGTGATAGCGATTGCTGTATGAGTCGTACGATTTTTGAATCAAGCACGGGCAACGCCTGGCCATGCTGCTAGCCTAAATTAAATAATGCATATGCAGACATTATTTATTATAAATGCATGCTTTTAATATGCTTTCATGATGTCCTTTATCATTCATTCATTACAAACAACAAGAGGAATTGGAATCACAAGAACCTATCAACATTTAGATAGGTTTCTCGAACTTCTGTGAAAACACTCCATCACCCTTTCTTCATTCAGAACGCGTGTTTAAGATCCGCTGTCTTCTGAAACGGTTCTTGTAAACACCATGCACAGGTATAATCAGCATCAAATATAATCTAATTCGTGAGATTGTAAGCCGCGTGGGTGGATCTGAATGAAACTCTTCGATGCCTCCTTCAAAATTCAACTGCATTTTCGTACTTCCACTAGAATTTGAGGATGAATTTCTTTGTTCAAAGTTAATCCTGGGTGTAATTTGCAATACTAACGTGTAAATCTGCAAGGAAACCAAGTTGAGTGGCGCTATACACAGTAAAAGTGTGTATCTTGTACATGCTACTTATTAACAAAATAAGAGACACGGGGGCAGTTCATAACGGAAATTAATTTATCCAAAAGCTGGCTTCACCGAAGCCGTTATATAAAATCTTCACTCCGTCAAAATCTACACATTTTGAAGAGCGAATTAAAGGGAGATAACTGCTATATGTGAATAGCATTTTTTCTAAAATTGTCTATCGTTTAAAGTGACACCATACTTGACTAAATTGGCAGTGGAACAAGGTTTGGTAGAAATAAAAAAAAAAGACACAACTTATTAAGAGCTACAAGAGCCAGGAAGATGTGGAGGGCCATGATCGCCTATGATCTGAAGGCACACGGTACTTAAAAAAGAAGAATGGACTTGATTAAATGGATAGTAGAAGAGGGTTTGGGGAGAAATAACAAAACTAATAAGACTATAAAGAGCTACAAAGGACAGTACGATGTGGATGGTCATGATCGTTTACAACCTGAGCTTAAGGGACAGGAGGATGTGGAGGGACATGATCGCTTGCGGCTTGAAGAGACACGGCACATAGAAGAATGAGTTTGAGCAAATGGATGGTAGAACAGGCTTTGAGAGAAATAACAAAAAGATAAAACATATTAAGAGCTTAATGGACAGGAAGATGTGGAGGGCCATTCCCCCACGTCCTGAAGAGACACGCTACACAGAAGAAGATGAATGAGTTTGTGTAAATGGATGGTGTAACAGGGGTGGGAGAAATAACAAAAAGACAAATCTTCTTAAGAGTTACAAGGGACAGGAAGATGTGGAGGGACATGTACATTGGTGTTTGCTAAACACTCAGAGAGCAACATCAATGGTTTATGTTGCGACTTCGTTCGGTGGAATGGAGTTTCTGGGAGGGAGAGAGAGAAAGAAAAAGCATAATCTGATATGATCAACAGATTGAACAAAGTTCTCGATGACTTTTGCCATCCCGCTGGCTTCCAAACAGTTTCATCTGTCCAGTTCCTCTTATAAGACTTCGATCAACCACTTTCAAAAGCCTCTGGTCCCCAGACGGATAAAATCAAGAAGTCATCTTCTTGATAAAGCGAAGACGGTCTCATGGCCGGAAAGCCAATGTTCCAACCACTTACCACGCGTCTATAGAATTATATGTACACGCATACATACAGGTATACACATGTTGCATTTTAATTTATATACTACACAACGAAGCTTAGATGTGGCACAAGGCCGAAATTGTGAGGCGTTTAGTGAGGAAGAAAAATAAGGATAAAATAGAAAAAATAACTTGAAAGACCCGTGGAAATTTAACGGTTTTCTATTTTCTTATTCTGATTAATCTTAAGGCGAGTTCTACGACAATAACATATGCGTAGTAAATGCGATTTGTAGTCTGGAATCAAGCAGACGCGAAAGTTTAAATATCTGGGAAGCCTCTTGAAAGAGGACGATAAGTGCGACACTGAGATCCGTAGACGTATTGAGATAGCCAAGGACACATTCCAAAAGCTGGACATAGTACTGCGAGACAGGAGGATATATTTTGTAACAAAGAAAAGAATATTGAGCTGTTACGTAATATCTGTCCTCCTTTACGGCAGCAAATGTTGGACGATTTCCTCAAATATGAATAAGAAACCCGAGGGGACAGAGATGAGGTTCAACAGAAGGATGCTAAGGATATCCTGGACAGAGCGTGTGAGCAACGAGAAGTTGTAAACAAGGAGGAGGTTTATGTTGCAGTTTTTTGTGTGTGTATATATATATATATATATATACACTAGTGAGTTAGTCAAAATGCCTTGACTCACTTTAAAGTCCACCAATAAAAGGTTAACCAATCAGAAGACGTAGAACATTCAATCCGTCGTGTATAAAGGCGGCCATTTTGTCTACTCTACCCAAATGTCCAGTCCAGCTTGTCAGGCGAAGAGAAACAGAAGGACGAACTATGCTCTGCTACTGTCTTCAAAATATCCACTGCTAACGTGAACAATGCTTTCCTACTGTCTTCAAGATATTCACTGTTAACCTCTGGATTCTCTACTCAAGTCGACCGTCATTATGAACAATAGTTTATACTTAATATCAGGAAGAGGCAGATGAAGAGTCTGGGACACATAATAAGGAAGGATAGCCTAGAGAATCTGATACTCACGAGTCGAATAGGGGAAGTGAGAAACAAGGGAAAACAACGCGTGACATACCTAAGCATTAAGTAAGTGGATAAGAGAACGTGGTCTGGGAGAGGAAGCAGAGGGAAAGAACTTGTTGAGAGCTGCAAAGGATAGAGAGAGTTGGAGAGCCATGATCGACTGCGCCCTGAAAGAACAAGGCACATAAAAAGAAAGAAGAAATTCTACTATCGCATCGATAAATATTTGAGCTTCAAAATTTTAGAATTATTGCATTGACTATGAAAAGATTTGAAATTGACGATATTTCCATTTCATTTAATTAGACTTTAAACATTATCTTTCTTTCTTCTTTTCTTTTATATTCTCACTGAAACCAAGTAGCGTCCCTAATATTCCATTTCTGTATCTTCACGTGTTTAAAACGGAATAGTCCAGTATTTATGAGCTATTGTCAGGACGCCACAGTAAAAATGCGAAACAACGAAGGACTAATGGGATTGATAGTAAAATTCTTATCTGATGATATAATATTAAAAGAATTCCATGATAAAATTCGAACTCGTATTATATGGTTAGAGTTCAAACGTTCTATTAAAAGGTGATAACCTATCTAAGAGAAGGAAAACTGAATTAAAAGCCGTAAAGAAGGCGGCAGGAAATTAACGACCGTATCATTTCCAAGAAGTCTAAGCAATTGGCAGATAAGAAAAATAAATTTGTCGGGTGCCTTTGTCGCCTACGTCCTGGAAGGACAAGACATTTCACTTTTCACTTAAAGGAAGTACTTTCAGGTTTCCTCTTTATATCTTCGGATTGCCAGCATAAATTCTATAGCCCTCTGGGAATAATATTAATTTGTTTTGACCGAAGATAACGGAGAAAAAAATTAACGAAGGCACTTATCCAGGACCGTTTGAAAATCAAAATGCTATTTAGATGGGGAAAAAAGCGTTCTAGCCATCCCACTGCTGGATGATGTTCAGAATTGGAAAACGCAGCTGCAAATATTCCAACAAATCCAAGACGGTAAATTTATATATTTTCAGATGAAGCAGGTGAAATGATTGGAGAGCGGAAGAATAATTCATAGGGAAAAAAATTCAAACAAGAAAGAGAGAGAGAGAGAGAGAAAGAAAGAGAGAGAGAGAGAAAGAGAGGGAGAGAGAAAATGTGTGGAAGATTAAAAATATATATTTTTTTTGTTTCTAATAAAGCCATAAGTTAATCCCATGATTTTGTTTGCTGGCATATTGCGTTAATATGTTTGCTAGGCCAACGGGTGCGCCAAAAATATTCAATTTCCTTTTTTTTTTGCGTCAGGAAAAACAGAATGTCTGTTATTTTCGAGTTTTTTTGAAAACAAATAATTACTTTTAAACCATTGCGCTAGTTTCTTAAGCATTATATTCTTCTCAGTCACATATAATTTTCGTCATGTTTTCTCATCTCTAGGCATAGATTTGTCTGACACAAGGCCAGTTCATAAGGAAATGGCGAATAGCAAAATAATTGCTAGCAATGGCTTGAGAAGTATCCCTTGAAAAACAGGATTTGGAATTATGGCTTTGTACCTGCGTCGAAATTTGGTTTTAGACAATGAACAAAAAACCCCCAAAAAAACGAAAACAAAACAAAACAAAAAAACAAAAAATAACGGATGTAATGTTTTCAGCATGAAAAAAAGATTTTTAATGTCTTATTTTCCACCTTTTTATATTTTTAATCAATTCACACCAAGCAAAATGTTAATACCACTAGATGCTAAGGACTAAAGCAAGTGAAAGCGAATTAAAAAAATACACTTTAAAAGGAGCCTGAAAACCTATCCTACACAGCGAATAAACAATAAAGCTCTACTCCTGGTCAAAAGATCGGGGAGGAGTGTGAACCGAGTTTTCTTTTTCTAAACGTTTTATTACATTTTTTTTTCTTTCTTATTTTTTTGTCTTCTTTTTTCTTTATAGGTTTCTTTTTTTTTTTTTTAATTCTTTCTATCTCCGTCATTTTCTTCTTTCTTTTTGTTTTCTTCCTCATTCGCTTCTTTTCCTTTCTTTCTATAAATTATTCCTTATTTCTTAGTATTTTCTAACTTTCTTTTTTATCCTATTTCCTTTTTTTTCTGTAGAAGAGGCCGCTGAAATCTCTGGGAGACGTAATGAGAAAGGAAGGCCTGGAGAATCTGATACTCACGGGTCGAATAGAGGGAAAGAGAGACAAAGGAGAGAAATGCATGACATACCTAGTGGGCTTAAGCAACGTGAATGACTTAATGTGGTCGGGGAGAGGTGGCCGAGGGACGAAACAATTTGAGAGCTGTTAGGAGGAAGAGGAGAGCCATGATCGCCCACGTCTCATAGGGACACGGCACATAAAAAGAATTTAAATGTTTCTTTATATATTCACGTTATCTTCCTTTTAAAGTTCCCTTGTTTTAATTTGTCTTTTAATTTTTTTGTTACTTTTCAATGTTATCTTTGTCTCTATTGTTTTCTTTTTCTCTTTTACTTTTTCACTTCCTGACCATCTAGCTTTTCTTCATCCAGCCATTTTTCAGCATCTATTTCCTGTTCACTTCCTTCCTGATATGGCCATGTTTACTTTTCCCTATCTTCTCGATTTTTTTTTAACACTAGTCTATCTCTTCCTCTCGATGACCTCGCAACGCCTAACATTTGCGGAAGATCGTACACTTTTATTTTTTTTTAGGCTCAGAGCCAACGGCGCAACCGAATGCAACTGTGAACAGCCAGCGGATTTACTTCCATCTTCGTCCGACATTTATGAGATTCTAGCGGAAGTCATGTGACACTGTGATGCGCAGAGAAAAAGAAAATGAGCAAAATGTCGTCCGTTTTTTTTTCTTTACCCCATTCGCCTTTCGGCCATTTTGATTGTTTCCGCATTTGCTCGTTCGGGTTCCCCGTTTTAGAGATTCTTTTCTTCGCACTTATTGTCCATCCATTAGAGGTGTCTTTTTTTTTTCCTTTTCGCGATTTTTTTTGGTGTTTTATTTTATATTCTATCATTTTTCTATTCTCTTATTCTGTTATTCGCCTTCCTCAAGTTTATCATTTTTTATTAACATTTTTTTCCCGAAATTTTCTTATACCTTTTTTCTTTGTCGATATATTTATTCCTAACATTTGTTTGATAAATGCTACCTGTTCTTCAATCCTTTTTGCTTTTCATCTATTTTCTATCTTTCTCCTTTTTTAGTTTTATCTCTAGTGATCTCTTTGGTTTTATATTTTTTGGTGTTTCCCTTGTTGCATTCTTGTCTTGTTAGTTGACCATTTTTTCCCATGCTTCAGTTTCTTTCTCTCAGCAAGCATTCCTTTGTCCAGTTTATTTCTTTATCACTCAATAAGATTATTTTTTGGACCATTTTTCTTTCATTCACCATTTTCTTTGCTGATTCCTTTTCTCGGGTTTAGCTTTTGGTTCAACTTCATAGACAGCTTTCAAGTTTTTCTGTTGTTTTTTTTTTCTTCCCGCCTTTTTAAGCTTTATTTTTGTCACTACCGCCAGACATACCTTCCTTATTTATTTTTTTTGACTTACTTCACCCACTTAATCGTATTTACTTTTATTTATCTTCATCGCTTGCTTTTTATTTTAATTCCCCTCTTTTTAACGCTTACTATTTGTTCATTTTTTTCTTTCTACTTTTGCATAGAATTGAGATTTAAGTGACACTGCTTGCATTTTTTCTACGATTTTTAACCAAGTTCTCTACATCTTTATCTAGTAATTTTAAAATGGATTTTTTAATGCGATATTAATTGTTTTTAATATACACACTAGTTCGAATTCCAGTCAAGTCTGTTACATTCACTCACTGTTTTTTCTTTAATCATTTTACTTTTCTAATTTTCTTTTCTCTTTATCCTTTTGTTTCTCTTTGTTTTTTATTTTCATCGTTTCTTTTCTTCTTTTTTCCTATCATTTTGTCTTTCTCTTTAGTGTCTTTTTATCTTACTAATTCCATTTTTCATTTTTCTTTCATTTCATTTTCTGTTTCGCCTTACGTTTTCTTTTTCATTTATTTTTTCTTCATAATCTGCTTTTTTCTTTTTCATTTCTTGTTATTTATTTTCCTTTCTTTCTTTTCCATTTCATTTTTTTCTGTTTTTTTAATGTCAGCTTGTTCCTTTCGTTATTTTTTAACTTTCTTTTTATTTCCTTGTTTCCTTTCGCTTTCTGTTTCCTTTCCTTATTTTCTTTTTTCTTTCCTTGTTATTAGGTTGGTGCAAAAATAATGACGTAATAATGTCGTTTTTTGACGTTAAAAAATACGTCATAAAAACGACATTATTACGTCATTATTTTTGCACCAACCTAATATTTTATCTTTCTCTTTCCTCTATATTTTCTTTAATCATTTTCTCTAATTTTCTTTTCTCTTTATCTTTTTATTTTCTTCATTTCTTTTCTTCTTTTTTCCTATCATTTTTCGTGTCCTTTTATCTTACTAATTCCTTTTTTCATTTTTCTTTCATTTCATTTTCTGTTTCGCCTTACGTTTTCTTTTTCATTTATTTTTTCTTCATAATCTGCTTTTTTCATTTTAATTTATTGTTCTTTATTTTACTTTCTTTCTTTTCCATTTCATTTTTTCTGTTTTTTTAATGTCAGATTTTTCCTTCCTTTTTTTTTCTTCTTTCCTTTCGTTTTTTTGGGAAAGGTATGAATCCATCTCTTCAGTCCCTAGCTATGGCTAACTAATAGGACAGACTGAAGCCTATAAACTTTTGCAACCAGTCTAGGAAAAGAAAAAAAAAATTCAAAACCTGTGTGTTCAGCGGCTAAACTTGCTTCCTCACCAGACCCAGGTATCTGAGGAGGATAAGAAGAAACCAAGCAGCGCAAGTAACAAGAGCCGATAAAGGGTGAATGAATTCTTCAGAGTGAACTGCCATCTACTCCGACTCTCAGTTAAATCGCCTCACCATACCACAGTGGCCAGGCATGGTGAGTATGGCGCCACATCTGAAAGAATTGGATTTGGAATGTCTTAAAAACTTACAAATTGTTCATGTATACTTTTTATATAGGTAAAGAGAAACCATAAAATAACACAAAGAAACAGTTACTAAATATGTTATTTATCTACATAAAGAAAGGCATGAATTATCTCTTCTTAGTTTGAATCCTTTAGCCTTATTTATTCTTTGTTACATCCTTTTCATTTTCATCCACTTCATATAATTCTTTTCTGACCATTTTCTTCCAAGACTTAATATAACATTCTGATAGATTTCGCAATGTTTTGCAGCAGACGACACTTACACTAAATTAAACTATTTCATTTTTCTAAATGAAGACCTTTTATGCTAAGAATTTTTTGATGAAAGTAACCGAAGATTATTGCCTATTCGGAATTTTTCCATGATATTTGCTGTTGTTGCTAACAGAATATTCAGCCGATAAATTCTACAGTCGTCTGCAGAAAAAATCAATCTGTGATTGAAAACAAAATCACACTTTGGCATTTGCGAATAAACTAAAAGAGTATCGTATATAAATAAGCGTCTTTTTATTAGGTTGGTGCAAAAATAATGACGTAATAATGTCGTTTTTTGACGTTAAAAAATACGTCATAAAAACGACATTATTACGTCATTATTTTTGCACCAACCTAATATTTTATCTTTCTCTTTCCTCTATTTTTTTCTTTAATCATTTTCTCTAATTTTCTTTTCTCTTTATCTTTTTATTTTCTTCATTTCTTTTCTTCTTTTTTTCCTATCATTTTTCGTGTTCTTTTATCTTACTAATTCCTTTTTCATTTTTCTTTCATTTCATTTTTTCTTCATAATCTGCTTTTTTTCTTTTTAATTTCTTGTTCTTTATTTTCCTTTCTTTCTCTTCCATTTCATTTTTTCTGTTTTTTTAATGTCAGCTCGTTCCTTCCTTTTTTTTTCTTTCTTTCCTTTCGTTTTTTTTAACTTTCTTTTTATTTCCTTGTTTCGTTTCGCTTTCTGTTTCCTTTCCTTATTTTCTTTTTTCTTTCCTTGTTATTAGGTTGGTGCAATAATAATGACGTAATATTGTCGTTTTCTGACGTATTTTTTAAAGTCAAAAAACGACATTATTACGTCATTATTTTTGCACCAACCTAATATTTATTTTACGAATAATTTTCTTTTTTTTTCTTATTTCTTTTCGTTTCCATCTTCTTTCTGTTTGTTTTATTTCCATTTAACTTCGCTCTTCTCTTTTTCTTTCTCCTCTCTTCTTTATTTTTTTTTTCGTCCTGATTTTTTTCTTTATCCGTTTTTACATTTCGTTTTTTTCTTTTCGTTTTTATTTTTTCCTTCTCATTTTTTTACCTGCGCTTTCATTTCACTTTTTATCTTCCTCCTTATTTCTTCATTTTTGCTTTTTTTTTGTTTTCGTCTTTCTTTTGCCCTTCCTGCTAATTTTCTTTTCGTTTCCTTTTTTTAAAAATATTTTTCACTTTTCCTTTTTCTTTTTTTTTCTTCTTTTTTCTTCTTTTTTACGTCCCTTTTTACCTTTTGGTTTTTATTGATTTACTTTTTCTTTTCCTTTTCATTTCTCTTTCCTTTCTCGTTTATTTCATCACCCTTTCTTTTTTTTTCATTCTTTACCATTTTCTTTTTGTTTTGTTTTAATTCTATTACAATTTTACCTTTTATCTTTCCATTCCATTTTCTTCATGTTCTGTTCATTCTCATGCAGTCGTCGCCTTTGAACTTTGTTTCCGTTTTACACTTTTTTTTTATTTACTCTTCTTTTTCTCGCCCATCCGGTTTTACTTTCCATTAAAGTCATTCATCTTCTCATTGCCACTTTTCACTCAATTTGATTGTCATTTAGGTCACTTTAATTGTCTTCAACATTTGACATCCATCTAAGGATAAAAAACCACAGAAAAGTAAAACTATTTTTCTCGCCAGAATCTATCTTACATATTTATAAGTCTTCCATGCGTCCTTGCTTTCAATATTGGTGCCACATCTGCTCCGCTGCTCCTGTCTACATATTAAGAGATTCTTCATAAAATTAAAAAAAAGCATCTGCAATGTTATTGGTATTGACATGGCATTTCAGTTTCCCTTTCCGACCACCGTAACCTAGCCTCACAGCATCTTTTCTATGAAGACTTTCATGGTAAATTTTCTGATGAACTTTCCTCCATAGTAACTAGAATCTATGAATTTATACTCAGTAGAGTAAAGGATAGCGGCTCGGATTGAGGAATCGGAGAGCCGAGTTCGAATTCCAGTCGAATCGAATACATTCACTTACCCTTGGGAAAGGTATGAATCTTCTTCTTCTCCCCGCCCTCAGCTATGAGTAAATGGCCTTGAATGGCAACTGGTCTACCGGGGAAAAAATGGCAACCTACTGCGGGCAAAAAATTGCCTCATCAGTCATGATCACCTAAGTGTGTATCACGCATGGCATTAAAAAAACAAAAAAAAAAAAAACTAGATTGGTGGCACAGTCTCGTCATTTTATAGTTGTAATGGCTATGTGTAGCCGTAAGTTCTATGCTAATAGTTTTTTCTATCGCACTTCTCGCTTGTGGAACTCTCTTCCGGTTTCTTACTTTCTAGTCAACTTTAATCTTCAAAAATTTAAATGCAATTTAAATCGTTATCCTCTGTTTTATAATTATTGTTCTTTTATCGTCCTCACTTCTTCATAGTAATTTTTCTCATTCTCTAACAATCAGTAAACTCTTGCTTGGGGTGAAATGAATACAACAAAGATTTCTCCTTTTTCTTTACATTTATCTATTTTTTATTTATTTACATTTCTTTGTCATCCAGTTTGGAATTTTTTTAATCTTAAAAGAAAAAAAAAATCATTCATTCTATCCATAGAAATAAAAAGCAAATATTTATTTGAACAACGTATCTATAAACAAAAACAATGATTTTTTGCTATCCTCTGCCAGCGGCAATGATGGAGAAAGCATTACCATCACACCATCGCCAGTGAGACATGCTCCAATAGCCAGTCCTTTTCAGAGGCTCATCTTTTAATCGAGACGCAATTCCGCCAACCCCCCGAAGGAACGCCATCGATCAACGACCAATAACATCAGAAGTCTCCACTGAGACTGGAGTAAAAATAAATCTGTCCGCAAGAGAAGAATATTTAACAATATATTTCTTTTATCTCCGCGTCCCGTACGACAGACCCCGGGTCAACCGCGGACCTGATCAAAATGTATCGACGCAGGTCACATCCCAAAACAACGACTTCCCCATTTTAAAAGGGAAAGTGGTAATTCCATCCGGCCGCTTTCCATCACCACAGTCGAGGCCTATGGATTTGTTTTGGGAAGGGAACCTAGCTGCATCCAGACCTCTTCTGGTGATGTCGTTTATTGCTGTATACCTTGGAAAGCGTCCGGCGCTACGACGACAAAAGAGAGGATGCAAACCAAACTAATCAATGGAAGTCCCACATCTTCATCTGTAAAGCTCACATGATTTGATACCGGTTAGAGAGCACACATCATCTAGAAGTTTACCTGTAGATAAAGAGGGCACTGCGTTGAGAGAGGTGCCACTACTCGGTTGTGAAGCAGATAGTAGTCAGGCGAGGCGGTGCAGATCCAGAGAGAGCTTCAAATCAATAAAATTGGTCTCGCATTGAAATTTATCCTTTTTCATTAAATATTAGGTTGGTGCAGAAATAATGACGCAACAATGTCGTTTTTGAGGTATTTTTTAACGTCAAAAAACGACATTATTACGTCATTATTTTTGCACCAATCTAAT
Source organism: Acanthosepion lycidas (assembly GCA_963932145.1). Taxonomy (NCBI): domain Eukaryota; kingdom Metazoa; phylum Mollusca; class Cephalopoda; order Sepiida; family Sepiidae; genus Acanthosepion; species Acanthosepion lycidas. Next base: position 78,018,613 of record OZ010592.1, on the reverse strand, counting down.
ACTAGCTTAAAAGCCATCCTATCGGGCGGCATTTATGCTATCTCATGTGGAGGGTTCTTGAATAAGCTTTTCTTTTTTTTTTATTTTTTTTATTTTTTCCGAAGATTCTTTTTTTTATTTTTCTTTACTGGATTTTTCTTCATTACTTCATTTTATTTTTCCCTTTGTTTCTTTTTTCGTTTCGTAATTTTGTTTCTTTTTCTTTCTTTCTATGTTTTGCTTTTTTGATATTTTCAATTCTTTCTTTTGTTTTTGCTTGTTTGTATGTTCCTTTCATTTTTTTCTCTTTTTCTCTTTCCTGTATATTAGTTTCCACGTCAATGTTTTCTTTCTTTCTATCGTTCTTTCTTTTCATTCTTCCTTTCTTTTTTTTCATGTTATAACCCACGCCAATATTCTTTCTTTCCTTCTTTGTTTCTTTGTTTCTTTCCTTCTTTCTTTTCTTCTTTGTTTCCTTCCTTCTTTATTTCTTTCCTTCCTTCTTTGTTTCT
>OZ010592.1:77945622-78010622 GCA_963932145.1 Acanthosepion lycidas | reverse complement strand
CCTAGAGAGCCAGACAAACCTACCAAGGTTTCACCTAAGCGGATCGTCAGAGATGGCTGGCTAAAAAGGCAACGAAAGAATGGAATATTTATAGTCAATAAACAAAAAAACATAACCACGTGACCGAAAAAACAAACAACCAAAGAAACAAGCGGGGAGGGTGAGAGAGAACTATTTATTAAAAAAAAAACAAAAAAAAACAAAACAAAACAAAACAAAAAAAAACCGGGGACAGGAGACCTAGTCTAATAACCAACGTTTTTTAGGTCTACATTTACTTAGAATTTGCGTTTTAGAATGTAAAACATAAACAGGTTCCTTATATAAAGCTATAGCTAATTTTTCTTCTAGACGTAGCTGACAAATTGTATAACTCTTTTTAATATTTCCCATTTCAGGATGGGATCTTTGTTATTGCCACGTCTAATTTTCCATATCTATTTTTCCATATCTCCGTATCTCCATATACTTTTCTGAACGAGTGTACTTTCTTATACCTATAGAATTACTACTAATACTAATATATATATATATATATATATATATATATATATATATATATATATATATATATATATATATATATATATATATATATATATATATTCGCGGCAGAACTTTTTTTCTCGTCCGAGTCTATTCTTCAAATCTACGATTCGTCCTTTCATTGAATACTGTTGCCATATATGGTCTGGTACCCGCCCTCTGTTCATCTCGGTTCTCGACAAAATTCAAAGATATATATGCAATAGGATAGATCTTGACTTGTGTAGGAACTGGCCATATGTTCTATAATTCCGAGCACTTTCGGCTATAATTTTAGCGATTATCAACGATGGTTAGATTTGTTCTGTTCAGTCGAGTGTATGCGTTGTTTGTGTATTTCTAGTGTTATCACATTATGGCCGTGTACGTAGTTTATATATATATATATATATATATATATATATATATATATATATATATATATATATACTCTCCCGTCGAATCCGACGTACGAGGGTCAAGCAGATCAGTTTCCAGGAAACCGACAGCCTGACACCGGCACATGAGATTTGATTATAGTGGTGAAGGCCTCGTGCAGGACCATCTACTTTTTTTGGAGGGACGAATACAGAGACCTGGTGCACCGAATGCCACAATGTTCCCAAACGACCCTCGCAGGTTTTGAATTCAGAGTTGTCCTCCTAGACCAGTTGCCATCCAAGGCTATAGAACCCAGTCTGTCCTGCTATTTTACCCATAGCTGGAGGGAGAAGAAGAGGATATATATATATATATGTATATATAAAAATTTTGAACATTCATTACATACGATTGCACTTTTAAGCTGCAGACAGTCTTTCAGGATACAAAAATATCTAAGGGCATCAAATAATGCGTATGCTTGAAATATTTAAAGTTGTTGAAGTGTACATCGCACTGCATATTTCCCTCCCCCTCCCCCCCAAAATAACTAGTCAGTTTAATTGGATACTGTCGAGTTGAAGGTGTTACGTCAGAGTTTTCCTTCTCTAAGTTGGATACCTTATAGGTTAAAGGTTCTAACACTTTCAGTGGGCTTACAACGTGTCTGGTCACCAACTAACATATTTCGACATCCTCGCGCATAACGTATTTATATAACGTATATACACAGTGGCGGACAGGTCAGAGTGTCAGCTTGCCAGATAATAAGTGTGCCTCTGATGGAGTAGGCAGCCTTTATCAAATAAAAATGCAATAAAGAAACAAACTCAGACAACTGTTACTGGTAAGGAAAACGAAGAACTTTACAACCAAAAGGAATAAGAACTTTATCTGCACACTATCAGTTTTTGAGGACCAATATGAGAGGACATTTTCTAAGATAATGATCATAAAGATGAGGTTAAGGCGTTTGCTGTCTGCGGAGAAATTGGAATCATATACGTTGAAAATGAATTGTTCACTGAATTTGATGCAGAAGCAATTATTGACAGATTCGAATCAATCATCTTGTGAACACTAACTTTTTTTTTAATATGGCCTGCCTGCAATGATCCATTGTACTTTTGAACTGTCTGTTAATATGTAAATTGCGTTGTAAACTATTTTAGAATGTCAATTAATTACTTAAAATTAAATGATGACATTCTCTATTTACATTTTGCTGTCTGTTGCCAGTAATATGACGAAGTATTGCTCAAGGCCGAACGCATGGTGCACCCAATGAGGTTCTAACTCATTCGTAACTGATCTAGCAAGACAAGCTTCCTAACCATTACACAACGCGGATGTGCCCAGATGATTCTCTAAACTGATGTATCAAAAGGCCGAAAGTGTGGGGTACCCAGTGAAGACTGAAATCATTACTGACTCGTAAGTGATCTAGCAATACAAGGTTGCTAACTTATCCACCACATGGAAGTGCTCAGATCATTTGCTAAGGTCGAAAGTATGGGGTACCAATTTAGGATCGAACTCATTGTTGATTCATCTATAAAGAAAAGCTTGTCTTGCTATATGAATTACTACTGATTATGACAGTTTACCTGACCCCCCCCCAAAAAAAAGAACGGTGCAGTTATTAACAAAGAAGGGTTAAAATTAATCCATTCAAGATTTCATAGCATCACTACTTCTTGGTCACCCTAGGAAATCTCCAGCCCATCATCGTGTGCATGCGTATATATATATATATATATATATGCAAGAAAAAATGCGAATGTGTTTATGAAGACTTTTCCATTAATCGGACTGTTGCCATATTCATCGCTTCGGCCTTCTTCGAACCGAATCCTTTATTTCGTCCACTGGAATAGATTGTTCTAGTTCCACGTGTCGTGCCTCTTCTGGATGTCTTAGTTATTCCCTTTTAACTCAACGAGATTTGTTCATCACTGCAGTATCCAGGTATTGAACGAATAGTGATTGGGCCCAACCAACGCCTTTATCTACTGAGAACATCAGTGTATCAATTTTTGGCAATTATAAACTTGATGCCTCACTAATCATTTTTTGCCAGAGCTCATATTGTAATTTTCTTATCATTATTGCTTTTCTCTGGCACTCCTTATTACTGGTTCCCATATTGTATTCATTTCTATGCTTGGTCGGCTCAGGAGATTTTAGCGGTCTAGCATATGTGCTGAGTTCTTAAGTTTACATCTGTTCCACAAAACTTTAATTGCATCCCTTTTTCCATATGTATTTCTTGAAAATATTGATTATTCATTATGGAAATGAAATGATAGCATTGTAGTTGTGGGTGGGCCCCTTTGTCTCTTGGGAACCTATATTCTTAAACCCATCTCAGCACTGCTTATACATACATACGTAGACATGAGCTAGCAAAATCTAACTCTTTAAGCCTGATCTCACTCTAAGCTGACAGTGGCTGATTATGGGTGTAACAGATTTGTCCCTAACGACTGTTTACGTAAAGTGGTTAATCGGAAAGGAATTATTTATATATCCTATTCGCCTAATAGTTTCTCCTTCAGGCATCGCAGTTTGCCAGGAACAAAGCATGGTATCTGTTTTCCTCATTTTAGATATCACTAAGAGAGGGGCTGTCGATGGGATGTCGAGGTCAGGTTGATAGTGGTCTGCATGACGAAGTATTTTTTCTTTGGCTCATATGTATGCGTATGCGCTCCCTAAGTAAAAAAAGACCTTGTGCCACATCTTGTCTTCGTGTGGAGGTCAGGTAAATAAAATCGCGATTTTCCAGTGGCGTGACTTTTTGAGAAGCTTAAATCCTGACAGCGTCATATTCTAGCACGAATATAAACGATTGGCAACGAATTCGCTTATTCTAAAGTTGGTCCAGTTAACCTTTACACTTAAGTGACATCTCTACACAAGCATATTGGAGTGGCATATGTTCATAAAAACGAAATGTACGCCTTGCTTGCTTATAAATTATTCTGCAGTAAAAAGAAAATATCTTTATTTATTAAATTCCACGCATTATTTATTCCATTTTCGTAATACATTACTTTCAAGAAACTCACTGAAACAAACGTTAGAATTTAAACGTTGAAATTATGTACCCCTGATATCCAAAATTCTATTGCCAAAATTAAAAATATTTATTTACAGCATAAATATAAAATGAATAGGGTGAACATATATCGTTAGGCAGTTACTAACCTCTGCAGTTTCGCTACAGAGGAAATGAAATTAAACCACGTTGAATATGATAAGTTAATGACATATATTCTTTTTCTGTGTGCCATATTATTGTCCGAATAGTAAATCTGGCATTACTGAGAAAATTAACATGGCGGTTGGTCTCGAAAGGAACCATCCATCTGTGGTTAAATGGAGCAGAAAATGGCTTGTAAAATTTAATGCCTCCAAAATGAAACTCCTCTCGCCATAGATAAACTTCACTGCCTCCTATCAATATGGCTGATGCTCAACTCCTCAATAGAATCTTTTTTTTCATTTTTTCCACTGACCTGTGTTAGAACAACTACATTGAATCATTAGCTTCATCTACCGCAAGGAAAGGTCGTTCTTTCTGTCGTGCCAGAAAGATTTTTTCGTCTGAGTCCATCCTTCAAATCGACAAATCTAACATTCGTCCTTGCATTGAATACTGTTGTCAAATATGGTCTGGTTCTCCCCACTGTTCATCTCGAGGTTCTCTACAAAAGACGGATATGCAATGCGATTAGTCGTGACCTGGCTTCTCAACTTCCGACGTAATGTGACTTCCCACTGTCTTTTCTACAAATATTTTCATGGTAACTGCTCTGACGAGGTATTTTCACTGGTGCCCCGACAGCATGAATTGAAACGTGCTACTAAGCTGGCATCTCAATCCCACCCTTTCACTGTCTAAACGGTTAAATGCAGCCGAGTCTTCTACTCCTAAAGATTCTTGTCTCGCATTTCTCGTCTGTGGAAGTCCCTTCCTTTTACTTGCTTCCCTGACAGCTATAATCTTCAAATATTCAAATGTAATTTCAATCTCTCTGTAACTCTGTGTAACCCTTTGCGTGCTAGTGGCACTTCCGTCTTACTTGGAGTAAAATTCGTTAAAAAAAGTTAATTCAAGACAAAGCAGTCATGATTGTCTACAACATCCTTTATAGTTATTAATAATATGTAATAATGTGATTGTGTAATCACCTCCCCTCTTACACTTTGGTAAGTAGGTTACTCATGGTTTTTTGTCCTGTTCATTTTTCTTTCCGTTCGTCCGGTGAAAGTTAATTGTCTCCGAGCTCGCGTTCATCCAAATGTATCCCTGAAATTTCAAATGTCTCTTCCTGATTTTAATGAACAGCGCCATTTTTATTTTCAATTACTTAAAACTTCGGAGGTCTGCTTGTTTAACTCTCCGCCTCTGAACAGAGAGGAACCCGGACGTGGCTATGCCAAAAGGCAGAGTCTCGTCTGGGGTGGTAGACAGCTATCCGACCTCGTTTTTTACGGGGTCTACGTGGAATTTTTGCCCGAGCCTACGGGCTCGGATACCCCACAATAAACTCGGCCTTCTGCCACATCCGACCACCTTGGGCGGATAGTGAATATAATTACTTAAAGCTTACTCTTAAATCACATGTTCGGTTTATCCTATATCGTTCTGTAGAACCGCATTTCTGTTGCTGCAGGTCTCTGTGGGGAGATTGTCCAGCCTTCACTGTCTTAGATAATGACTGAATTTACATAAGATTTCAGCACTCTTTACTTTGCTTTTTTCCCCTGTTCCTTAATACTTTGCTTCGCTTTCAGAAGGCATCTTTCACTGGTATCGAGCATACTGAAAACGCCACATAACGAATGCCAAAAGCAAGCTTGTTCTTGTTTCAGTTTAAAACCAAATCTATTACTATTGCAAATCATATTTTATGTAGATTAGCACAAGGCTTTTAAAAGATTAATGGAGCAAATTCGTCAAAGAATGAAAAAGAAATTGTCATTAATAAAGCCATTCTCTGCACATGCCAAATTTGAGTGGATTTTTCTCGAGGAAGAGACTCTTGCTTTTCTATGTTTTTGCTTTATTCGGTAAGATTTCGCAGAAAATGTTAACTTCTGGTGACTACGTAAGCATAAAGCATTAAATATATACCACAGACGGGTATTTGCGGTACGTACACACTTTCCCATACTTAGAGGAGCCGAAAAACTATCAATAACTTTGACGCACCTCGTGCAACCACGCAAATAATCCAAACAGAGTTATCGGACTTGTCAATCAGCAAGCACCACTGATTGTCTTTTCTTAATCCGAGGCGCGGGAATTTCCTTAAATAAACGACGTTTGGTCCATCGTTTTCAAATTTGTCATATTCAAATTCACATCACTATTTTACTTTTTTATCTGGCTTTCCGAAATATTCGACAGAAATTTGACGAAAAATCGAGTTCTGACTACGACCGAAGATATTTATGGACTTACTGCTCAAAAATAGGGTTTGCTTTTATAGAATTTACTTTGTCTGTCTCATACTTTTCAGTATTCTTAATTTTTCAGTAGACTTTTTTTTTGTACTATTGTTCACCAATACAAGGCGCAAGAAGCACTCCTGGTAGAGGGTTACGCAATGAGGCAAACGTAAGAAGGGGGAAAAATTAAAAATTATGGGAGGTAAGATAGGTAACAATTTTCGGGAATATATTCTCTGAGTGGAACATCACCTTTATAAATGGAGTTCAAAGGAAATGTGGACCATTAGACCCTAACTGTAAAGCTTTGAACTGGTCGAACTAAAGAGTGGACTGAATGAACATTCACGTAAACACACACACATATATATTGATAATATTAGTGGTCAGTATATATATATATATATATATATATATATATATATATATATATATATATGTATACAGGGTGTCCATAAAGTTCGTGTGCATTTTAAAAATTATAACTTAAAAGTGCACACGAAATTTATGGGGACATTGTTTGTGGGTATATATATATATATATATATATATATATATATATATATATATATATATATATATATTTATATATATATATATGTAGTGTAACCCGGATATAAGAGACCCGGATATACGAGAAACCCAGATATAAGAGAGATTTTATCTGGTTACAAATTAGAGCCTGTGTTAATGTAAAAAAAATAGACCAAACTCGGATATAAGAGAAACCCGGATATAAGAGACTTCTTAACCGGTCTCGACAACTCTCTTATATCCGGTTTACACTGTATATATATATATATATATATATATATATATATACAGTGTAAACCGGATATATATATATATATATATATATATATATATATATATATATACAGTGTAAACCGGATATATATATATATATATATATATATATATATATATATATATATATATATATATTAAAACATACATTGCTAAATATAACAGACAATGAATGAGCCGTTCTAAACTTTGTGTATTTGGTTGCTTTAATTTCGGACGAAAATAACGACAAAAATTGTCCACCATTTGGATATTTTTTATTAAGCTGTTTCTTGACATAAGCTTTCGGCTCACATGCGCCATCTTTAGAGTGATTATGCGGACATTTAAACAAAGAGAAAAATGACGTACTGTCAAGCCACTGGTTGAACAGTGGTTGAGAAAAATGACTTCATGCCCATCTACTGGGTGAACGATGGATAGACACTTGTAACTATTTTTATATCTATCGTGAAACATGATATAGCAATTATTTGCGAATTTTGACTCAGGGGTTCAGGCACAAGGGTTAGAATTGTTCAGGGTCGCAGGGGTCAAATGGTTTAAAATGCGTCTATTTTTTGGTGGCTTCTTAAAAAACACAACTCTTTAAGTTATTTTTTTTTATTAATTCATAGTTTAGTTCTTAGTATTGTAAAAAATGTTGTATACATTAGTTTATTGTAGAAATTATTATAATTCATATCACAAATAATGGCGTTTTAATCTCCGTGTATTTTAGGTTTAAATCGCAATTTATATTTTGATTTTTTCTTTCTCCTATTCTTTTTCAAAAATAACAATTCGTCGTATAAACTCACATATGGAAGTGTAAAACTGTTGTTTTTATTTGTGCAATATTTCGTAATTTCTATTGGTTTCTAATGATACTCTTTGCCTAACATTTTATTTATTTAAAAAAACGTTTTTCTTTTTTTAGATCGTAATAGCACCCAATGCACATAATTTTTAAATAGCTACCAGTTGGTCCAAAAGTCAGCCGTACATGAAATTTTGTTTTGGATAGATGAATAGGGAGAGGATCGTAATAACTTCTAGTACCTGCTGATTCGCCTTCTAGATGTTCAGGCAGTTCATCGCGTCTTGCGACAACGCTCTGTGGGGTATTAGCAAAGAGAGTTTCATATGAACGATACCAGAATACCCATCAGTTGAAGGACGCCGTTCGGAGAGACTTTGCAACAATCAACAAAGCACAGCTTCGTAAAATATCACACAGGACATAGTTACGCATCATGTTGTGCCACGAAAATGATGTTGTTCATACAGACGTTCTTGATGTGTGAAGGTGTCAATGAAAGGGAGCAAAATGAATCCAGTACATGTGCTTTGTATTAATTTTCTACTTGTTTTATTGTTCTCATTACGTTTTGGTAGAAGGTGATAGGATTTTCGGGCTTCGCTGTACATTATATATATGTTCTCAAATATTGTACTAGCTGGGGTTGATAGTGAGGACAAATTCTACTGTCTATAAAATGCTTTCGTGGCATACGTCTCAAATAACCTCTGACAACTAAGTCCAACCCCAACCCGACGAATGTCCAAAGGCGAAGAAACTGGTACCTCAAAACTGGCTGCTTCCGCTAGATGGATCTCGACGTGTACAGGAAGTCGGTTCAACTAGGGAAAGGAAAACCTTGATTTTAAATCTCCGTTGCCCTATGATCATTTTCAACGAAACACGAAAAAGACTATGGAAATAAAGAGAAAAGTCGAATCGGTACCCCGAAGGCGGTTGCCTGTGAACGTTGACAACTTTGCGAAAACTATTGCAATCAACCCGGCTCCAGATGTAATGGTCTTTGTTCCTTTGGGGCGTGTCGGTGAGGCCAAGAGATGGGTATGTAGTCTGGTCAGCACACAGCTTCTATATAGCACCACTCAAAGTCTGCACCGTGCTGAGGTCACTCCGGTCTTACCATCAAAGTACTGAATTTTGACTAAGCTTCATATCGCGGGATAAACGCATGCATACCTGTGTAGGTTGTGTAAATGATTTCGACAATCTGAATTCAAATTCGGAATTCAAATTAAGTTCTCTCTGGCAAAAATGCTCTTGGAAAAGTTATGAATCCATCTCTTATTTCCTCAGCTATGGGTAAAAGATCAGAATAGATTCAGTCAGTTATGTGCTATTCGAGATACACGACTAACGAGGCAGATTTTTTTCCGCAGTAGCTTGCCATTTCTTTCTGCGGTAGACAACTTGTCATTCAAGGCTACAGAACCGGTCTGTCCTGCCATTTACCCAGAGCTGGGGATAAGAGGAGGATTCATACTTTTTCCAAGGGTATTACCACGTAAGTGAATGCAATGGATTCGATTGGAATTCGAACTGGGCTCTTCCGATTTCTCTATCCGCGCCGCTATCCATTACTCTACAGTACCTCCTCACAATAGACTAGGTTTCTTTAATCTTGTATGGTTGCCAGTCTAAGAAAAATCAAATCTGATTAAAACAATGGAGAAAGACGCTATGGCAATTGCAAGATAATAAAAAAAAAACAACCTGAGAAGAAATCCTGGCTGCCGACATTTAGAAGTGTCATGGCCTTTTCTTAAAATCTCATATTTTAATCTCAAATCTACTTTATCTCACTTACCTTGTTCTTTCAACCGTCGAACATCAAATAGATAAAATTTCTCCTACCCCCCTTAGAGAGAAATTAGGCAAGTCTCGAATGTTTGAACCAATTTTCTTTATCCGTAGTGCTCCATGTCATTTTAGGACGATGTCTTGGCCATTTACAGCCTTGAGCTCTCCATAACGCCTTTAGCTAAAAGACACTCAATTAATCGGAGTAATGTATGTGCCTATAGTGCACCATTATACTAAGGTTTCTAGAATTCTCGTCTTAGCACCTCCTTGTTCTTAATTCTCTCCCAACAAGGCATCTAAAAAGTAGCACCTCTAAGAGTAGACTAATACTTATGGTAGATTGTCAAGTCTCGCATACATATAAGGTAGCTGAGATGACAGAATTATATAATTTGTGCTTCACAAATTTGGGTCGTTAATGTTAATCTCAATCTGTGACAGATTATTTTGCTTCTTTCAAATCAGCCATTTCTTCGATTCAAATTATTCATTTTCCCGGTTTATAATAAGTGAAATCACGTTGATAATCTCATAAAATACCGAACCATTTTTCCTCGAAAATTATTCGTACGAGAAGGATTGTGGTTTAAAGTAGTTGCTTCAGTTGAAAATAGGAAACGAAGGAGAACAAAATTCATTATTTACAGTATTTATATTCGTACTATTGTAGTCATCTTTGTTGTTTTCATCACATCGTTTCGGTCGTTTTATCCTTCGGGATAACTAACAGGGAATTCCGAACTTTAATCTACAGGAATTGACAATCATCGTTCTAATTCTCGGCCGTTTCAACTGAGTACAAGGACATACAGCCCGACTCAAAGACTGAACTCATAACCACTACATTACAAGGCAAAATAATGGACGCACTCATAGAAATGATGAAAAAAATTAAAGCTTATTACATCTGAATTTCTATTTATTAACTTGCCTAAGTATTGTTCTGACTTCGAGAAAGGCAAAATGGCCGCTTTTCATGATCTTGTGCTGTCGAATAGATCGATAACTGATAAGATGAATCGAAGTGAGTCATGTGTCGACAAGTTAATCAAAAAGAGAAATCAAACTGGAACATATAATAGACGTAGCGGATCTGGCCGAACGCTGAAAACTACCTACAGGGAAGATGAAACTTGGTTCGTCAATGCCAAAAAGATCGATTATCACCAGCACGAGATATTTCCAAATCGGCTAGTTTGGCGGGTTCTTCAAGAACAGTCAAACACAGGCTTAAAGCAAAAGGCATTGTTTCCAAATACATAAAAAAGAAACCATTCGAATCTGGAAAAATCATCGACAGCCACGGGCTTGGTGTAAAACTCATTTACACGGACTGAATCTGATTCGGACGATGTTATTTGGAGTGACGAGAGCTCCTTTATTCTTAGATCTGAAGGACGAATACATGTTTGGTGTACGCCCGGTGAAAGGAATAATTCAGTGATGAGCAAGGGCGCTGTTAAACACGATAAAAAAATTAACGTTTGGGGTGTATTCTCAGCAGAAGGAGTTGGGAATTTGTACAAAATCAAAGGAATCATGGATTAGTATGAATACCACAACATTCAATAAATTCTATTACTCATTTGTTTTGCTAAAAATACAAAAATTGACTTTCTCTGGGTGCGTTCATTTTTTGCCTTGGACTGTATGCCACCACATTTACAAACTAATGCTTTTACCAACAAGGCCGGTTGGACAATTGCTGGAATAAGCAAAGTAATCTCTAAACTTAACCTTGGCTGCTGATTAGGCTGCCACCGCAACTGCCCCTGCACCTAGCTGTTATATTCTGACTGCTGCTGCCATTGTTTTGACTATTGCTAATGCTGATGTGTTTGAAGACATGCTGTTCTTTGTCTTTCTCATATGCGCTGATTTATTCCAGTGTTATTTTTCCAGTGTTCTCGCTTGGACAGTATTTTTACTTCGTTTCAAAAGGCTGATGACCACCATTTTTCCTCCACACATAATAAGCCATGCCGAGTTTCATTATCTCAGTTCTCCCTACGGCTTTTATATGTTTTAGTTTTAAAGGGGGGTGCTTGTTTCAACGTCATATTCTCTGCCACAACTGCAAGGAATTCAGTACACGCAGTTCTTCGTCATATTCTTCCCCGTCGTAGTCTTTCCTCGGCAGGAATTTGTCAATAGAGTGGAACTGCTTCTGAATATTGTCCTTATGGACCGCAGATCTGTTGAATCTTTTCTGAGAATCCCTTGACCTAAAGTAGACCGAGAGCAATTTCCTGGTCATCCTTCTCGCTCTTTCTGTTCCCACTTGTAGATGCTGATTTCATGTTTGTCGGCTTGTTATTCTGAAGGGCGTGTTTGGTTTGGTTTGGTTTGGTTTGTTTTTTGTTTTACGGCATATCAACCTCAATGGGTTATTTAATGCCCACAAAATGTTTATTGCTAGTAATATGTTTTTCTTCAAAAATCTATTTCTTGTAACATTTTTCCTTGAAGAAATTTATAGCTGGTGATCTTTTTTTCAGACAATGTATAACTGTTTGTATTGCTGGTATTTTTTGAAAAATTTTGCTGATAATAATTTTTCATTCAAAAATTATTCCTGGTAATGATTTTTTTATTACAAAGTATTTCTGGTATTAAAACCTATTTTTACACAAGTTCGGGTGTTAACTATTTGCCCATACCTGGGACCATAACAGGTGCTACCAGCTCGGGTCAGAGTGGACCTGGGAACACCAGCAATTAAGAGGTGGTTCCCCGCTCCTCAAAACCTCCTGATCAGAGGCCTTGCTGTTGGACGTAGTTTAACGTCTTACCCAGGACGCGAATGTAGTTTATCGCCATACCCAGTACGAGAAGGGCGTGTTTGATGCTGATTATTTCTTTTATGTGTCCGGATCACCACTTATGATTTTCGACCGGTTTTGTAATCATCGAACGGTCCCTTTCTGTAGAAATAATGTAAATAATGATAACTCCTCATCCCATAAATTCAGGTAAGTATAAACAAATTTTTTTTATTTTTTTCCAAACGACACTAAACTATAAACTAAATAAACTCAATTACTGTCTTGTAACAATTTCTCTTCATCTTGTCACCTCAACGAATTTTATAAAAACATACACCCTCGTGTAAAGTAATTGAAACAAAACGAATAATTCCGTCATTATTTACATTTTCTTCATACTTTCCTAATGAAGCATGACCGAGTGCACTTGTTATTACTTCCCATGTCCATTCCACGAAGTCTTTCCCTGAAGATTGACCACAGATTCTCAGTTGGATTTAAACCAGCAGAGTTTTCGTGCCAGTCTACGCTATTTTGATTTGACCGCTGGTAACGCTTGCCTATGTGTTCGTGCAGCGTTACAATTTTCGTACGTTTCCTTAGAGTAACGTCTCTCAGACAATGGCCACACCCACACACAAACACACGTATATATATATATATATATATATATGCATATTATATATATATATATATATATATATATATATATATATATATATATATATATATATTAAGAAATGGACAAAGTTCAACAATTTATTAAAGACATTTCTATGTTTAACATTCTTTTAATAGATACAAGTATTTAAGTAAATGCTCTGTTTATAATAAACAGTATTAAATAACATTTACCAGCCTGAATGTCCGAGGAATTTTCATAGCAAATATTCGTCCTTTGACAGGATTCGAAGCTGCATCCTATACGGAACCGTCATTTAGCTTGACGTGCCTAACCGCTCTGCCACAAAGGATCGTTCGGTTGGTTTATAAGCAGTAAATTCGACCTTGCCAATCGAACGATCCTTTGTGGTCGAGCGGTTAGGCACGTCAAGCTAAATGACGGTTCCGTACAGGATGCAGGTTCGAATCCTATCAAAGGCCGGTAAATGTTATTTAATACTGTTTATTATAAACAGAGCATTTACTTAAATACTTGTATCTATAAAAAGAATGTTAAACATAAAAATGTCTTTATATATGCAAATTTTCCTTGGAAACGACTGACAAGTTGCAGTGGTTGAGTTTTTAATGTAATTTCTCATGTGTTCGTTAAACTTTTTTCCTTTCCATGACATTAATTATATCAAAATTGTTTAATTTTTTTTACAAGCGCTTTTGGCTATACTTTACTATACTGGGATTGGTGTCCAAATAAACAAGTATATATATTGTGTATATTTAGGCAGAAATTTTTCATTAATGCATGTTTCATTAAATGATTCTCCCCCCCTCCCCGTTAGCGATTTGAAGAAAACCAACATAGTTTACAAATTCAAATGTCCTTTGGGAGATTGTATCTCCAGTTGATTAAATAATATTTATGTTGGTCACACCACAATCTCGCTTTCACGGCATTTAAATGATAAGTCTAACAATTTTAGACATTTAAAACAACAAGCCCGCTCGCGTACTTAATTCCGGAAAATCCTTGTTGACAACACAACTATACTTAAACATGAAAACAATAAACAAAAATTAAAAATTTTTTGAAGCTTTATACATAAAACTGTTGAAGCCTAACCTGAACAAAATAAACTATGAAATCTCCACAAATATTTTAAATGCTTATAATTTATAACAGAAGCCATTGGTTTATACCAACTGCATCCCATACTTAATACTTCTCGTTCGTCATTCTTGCGTGGTTATGTGTGACGTCACAAGCTGCGACGCGATTTTCTCTTCCACGTCTCGTATATACGAGTTTGTTGTTACTTTGAAATTTTTCATGCAGCATTTTCATTGTTGTTTCGTCCGTGTGTTTGATTTATTGAAATTGTCATATTTGATAATGGCTTATGGAAGCAGAAAGATTAGATTGGATTTAAACATGTATCACTATGGGGATTTCCTTTCGTCTTTCAACGATAATGTAATTAAGATTATCAGACAATATGAAAGGTACTTACTGAAAATAAATAGACAAAACTTGTCTATATTATTTAATGAAACATACATTAATTATATATGTGTGTGTGTGTGTGTGTGTGCGTGTGTGTGTGTGTATGTCTATGTATGTATGTATGTCTTTGAAAATGACGGAAAGGTTCCTTTAAAAGACTCTAAAAGAACCTTTTTCGTTCAATATTTCTTTTTAAAAAAATCGCCGGAAAAACAGTAATCAAACCTGCGAAAATGTAAAAGGTAATCACCGGTGGTAATTAATCCTCGTGAGTAAAAACATAAAATTTACTCGCGACCACCCATGCGAGAACTATGAAAGTCTGCCGATAATTGGTCGATGAAGGTTAATGCCAACGGCTTCTAAAAACCTTAAATGTTTAACCAATCGAGCCATGTGCAGTACCCTGAACGCCGGTCAAAATGTTCGGAAGCGCAACCCGGGTTGTTAATCAAATGAAGTCCAATCGCTGACTTACAAACTGATTTAGTCAGGCAATTACAGTTGCTAGCTACGCCGTGTCTTATATAGGAAGACTAGTGTTTTCAAATCCAGGTTTTTAGAACCTGTTTGCATCAAGATTCATCAACTGATTTTGTGCAGGTCATGAGTAAATTTTTAAGTTTTGCACTCACTAGGAAATCCTTTACACCAATTAGTCCTTCATATTAATAAATTTATTTTAGTTGAAGCTCCTTGTTTACCTCACGTGTTCACCTTTTTTGATTTACGCTGTTTTGGTTATTGTTGTTCCAACAAATCCTTCTGAAGAAGTTTTGGACGAGAAAAGTCCCATGAAAAGGATGCGTTCTGTCATTTTCAAAGCCATATATAAATTCTGTGGTACAACAAATATTTTTTGATATGTATCTATATCTATATCTATATATCTATATCTATATCTATATATATATATATATATATATATATATATATATATATATATATATATATATATATAATGTATGTATATCGTATATGAACGTCAAACGAACTGGTAGTTTTATTGTCGGAATTATTAGAAATAATAATAATTATAATAACGTTGTCATTTTATTAATGTCGGGAAGAAAGAAGAGTTTCTGAAATATTTGAGAATCTTGAGCCAGACAAAATTTCCACCTGTTCGAATTGCTACAAAATCACAGGATTACTCTAACAGGAAGGCGATTCGGTGAGACAAGATGTCTCCTTTCGTATAAACAAGAAGATCAACAGTCGACTGTTTTCAGAAATCGGCGCATGCGTAGAGACAGTTGTTGTTTATCGGAAGCGGCCATTACAAGAGGAACTTTTTTTTTTCGTTATCCTCTCTTCCTGTTGATTCCTTCAGTTTGCCATTATAACAATGTTTGCTAGCGTTAAACGTGGGTGAAAGACAGTATAAGTACTTCATATATGGCTTAATTACTTGTCTTTTTCGTTTAGAAGGGTATCATTCAGAAGTAGCATGAAAATAAAGCAATAGACATTCAAGGAAAATAATATTTTCGTATCATTATATCGGTCTGAATTCTTTCATAACCAGTGATAAAATCTGTAAAATGGTGCCTTCCAATGTGGCCATCCGCTTGACCCCCCCCCCAAAAAAAAGAAATAAAAGAACATATATAAATAAATTTAACTTTAGAGATCAAGTGAAAACTAATCAAGGATTGAAGATTCCCGGTTTCGGGGGTATACTAACAACAACATTGAGATTTAAGTAGTTTCAGTGCAGCCCGTTTGATATGCCAGCTGTGCGTCATAATATTGTGATAGATAGAAAGTTCGAAAGGACAACTTTTGAGGGGAGAAAACGAACTGTTATTCAGAATTGGCAGAGCTGTGGCAAAATATGTTTATTTCACATTGAACGCGCTTGAAATTGTCTGTGTTCATCGCCTAGTAATATCTAGAATATTCTTAGCTGCTGATAAAAAGCATGAGTTTATATTGTATAATAAAAACTGATTTTATTATTTCACTATCATCGAATAAAGGATATCATTAACTATAGCGTCATTTTTTCTCTCCTTAGAAATTAAAATTGTGTGCATCCTTTATGGCTGGTTCTAAAACTCGAAAATAAATGGAGGTCATATTATCAGAGTAAAATGTGTATAAGCCGGAGTTTTATAGTGATTTATTTTTTTCGTTATAATTGCTTCTCCATAATTGAAATACCGAGAACGAACAGTATTGCTTACATAGAGAGGTGTTTTGAAAAACTTAATCAAATGACAATATTTTGACGATATTGGTAGAACAACGTTTATGGTGTAAATTAATCATACGGGCATGCGCACATTATATTTAATCACTGATACAGATTTACTTGAAAGAAACGGAAAAGGACTGTAATTGTATATAATTTCGAAAATAGTCTTATTTGCTTTCTTTGCACGGATTGCATGACTATTGTGGGAAGGGATGAATATTTCTTTTCAGGATTTTCTAGCTTGTAGACTCTCATACGTTTTATTCCTTTCCAGTCAACTTTGATCTTTAGAAATTTGAATGCAGTGCCATTTGTTATTTTCTGTCTTCTTGATTACTCTTCTATTGTTCTATTGTTCTCACGCCTTAAGAATGTTTTTTTTTTCTTCTTATTTCACACTCAGTAACCCCTTATATCTTAGTAGCTTTACATAGGCTGAATTGATAAAAAGAAATTATTTTAAGAGCTTCTCTCTCTTGCTTTCGTGTCATAGTTGACCTTAAAAAATTTAAACGCAGTGCCATTTGCTATCTTCTGTTTTTTTTTTTAATTCTTGTTCTTTCATTCTTCCTCTCCTTAGTAATATTTCTCTCAAATATTTTCTCACACTCACTAAACCCTTGAAACTTAGTGGCTTTATTGCCTTGCTTGGGATGAAATGATTATAAAAAAAGAAAAAAAAAAAACGGAAAGATTACTGAGTTTATTTTATTGTTTCTTTCCTTAATAATTTTTTTTTTCATATTCGCTCAATCAATGTAACATTTTGCGACTTAGTGGCTTCATTGCATTGCTTCAGCTGAAATGATTAAAAAGAAATTATTTTAAGACCTTCTCTCTCTTGTCACACTTGGCCTTAAACAATTTAAATACAATGCCATTTGCTATCTTCTGTTTTTTTTTTAATTCGTGTTCTTTCATTCTTTCTCTCCTTAATAATGTTTTTCTCTCATATTTTTTCACACTGACTAAATCATTGAGACTTAGTGGCTTTATTGCCTTGCTTGCGGTGAAATGATTATAAAAAATATTCAATTAACGCCGAATCAAAGACAGCTAAACTCCTTTCATGCACGGATTTATTCTGATCAATTATTTCAATTTCATTTTTACTATTTCGGCTGCTGTACCTATTAGCCTTTCGCCAGGTGTCCGTTGGTCCCGGTATATTTAAGTGATTTTCGAATTGAAACCTTGATTTAATAGACGGGGTACAATATTTGGCAGATAAGAGACATGAGCGCATACAGATAGAAAATAAGTTCAGTAAATAAACAAAACTAAAAAAGGGGTGTAAGAGAAGGACGCATCTTCCCACCAGACGTTTCCAACCGATGCGGTGAGGCCTTTCTTATTGAATTAGAAGTCCTGTCAAAATTCATTATGGTGGCCTCAATCTTAACATGAGATATACAGATCACACAGAGTTAATAGTAGACACAGAAAGGAAACTACAAGATCTGTTAAGGAATCCAGAGGAGGAATTTGAGAAGAAAATAATAAAAAACAAATATTGGAATATTGAATGCATTCTTATTATCAAAAGGGATTGCATGCAACTTACAGATTTGGCGTATTGAAATCAATCACCTGAAATATTTTAGATATCCTTGAAGCGTATTACTGGAAAGTGTGACACTGAAATCCGAAGGTGCATTTTAATAGAAAAAGATGCATATTCCAAAAGCTGAGTAAAGTATTAAAAAACAAAAACAAACATCATTCAACACAAAAAAGGAGTTCTGAACTGTTATGTAGTATCAGTCCTGCTATATGACAATGAATGCTGACAATCTCCTTACAGATGAAGAAGAGACTTGAAGCAAAAAAAAAAATGTGGTTTTACAGAAAGATGCTGAGGATACCATGGACCAATCATGCGAGCAAGGACGATGTCCAGGAGACAATGGCAATAAGAAGAACGCATACTTAATATCAGAAAGAGACAGCTGAAATGGCTGGGACACACAATGAGGAAGTAGGGCTTACTCCTAGGAAAGCGAGACAGAGAAAAGTAACACACAGACTACTTCGCGATCTTGAGGATGGATGACGGAGCAGAATATATATATATATATATATATATATATATATATATATATATATATATATATATATATATATAAGTTATGAAGAACTTGGTAATCCGTATGAGTAATCCCAAGGAGGATGAAATCCTGAGAGCTCAATGTAAATCCTGAGCTAATATTTGAAAGAAAAACAGACCACTTTAAGGTACCATTATAATAATTTATTTCACCAGAGCCCTTTTAAAGGACGCCGGATCATCAGATAGCACTTTCAAAAATGAAATGAAACGAAAAAAGAAATTAAAATTGATGGGTAGTGTAAGTTATTGTAATTTAACAGAGAGTGTAAAGGGGGTAGTTAAAGAGACATGGTAGAGTATAGGGAGGGATTAATTTCATATCTCTCTCAAGTATACTTTGTATTGTGGGAGGAGGAGTGACCAGACCTTGAACTATTTACATGGTTAACTTAACGGAAGTGTTATAGTGAAATGGGAGGGGAGTAGGGAGAAAAGAAAAAGGAAAAAGAGTAAAGAGAAAGAGTCTGTAATCGGGTTTTAGCAATTTATGTAAAGAATAGATTTTAATGCTTGATAGTAATATAGATGTCTAAAAAAACCGGAAGAAATTAATAGGATGTTCGCTATCAATTTAAATATTTATTTTTTTTAAACAAATAGTTTAGGGATTTAATATAAGTTAAATACTATATTTATTAACACATTTATAGAGAACATATTAAAACAAATATCTTAAATTATAACAGTGTGTTTACCCGAACGATCGTACTTTTTTAATATCGTAAAAAATAGTTATGGTAACATCTTTAAATCTAATTTATGAAAGCAATTTGTAATTATTTTTATATGGGTAATCTTTCTTAGTTAAAGTTTAGGTTTAATTAAAATAGAGTAAATATATATATATATATATATATATATATATATATATATATATATATGCCCAATATATATATATATATATATATATATATATATATATATAGGACCTATATATATATATATATATATATATATATATATATATATATGTAATGAAAAACAAACCACTTTAAGTAATGGTACCTTAAAGTGGTTTGTTTTTCATTACATATTAGCTCTGTCCTCACATTGAGCTCTCAGGATTTCATCCTCTTTGGATTTACCAATTCGGTTTACCAACTTCCTTATAACTTAACTTATATATATATATATATATATATATATATATATATATATATATATATATAGGCCCAATTAATACATACACACACACACACGCAAACACACACACACACACACACACACACACACATATATATATATATATATATATATATATATATATATATATAGGCCCAATTATTCAATTATTTGTAATAGCTTATTATTTGTCACATATCATGCATATTTTCGATAACTTTTGAGTAAAATTCTGGAAATCTTATATGAATTTTCTGGGGGACATAGTGAAACAAGATGGCTTGGAAAATTTGATACTCATAAGACAGTTTGAAAGTACGCAAGACAGAGGAAAACAACGCACAATCTACTTGGAGAGCTTGAATGACTGTATAGCGGAGCATGGTTTGGAAGAGATGTCAAAAAGAGAAAAGTTTCTAAGACCTACAAAGGACTGTAGAGTGCCATGATCACCAACGTCTTCGAGAGCGACAACACAGAAAAACAATATTCAATCATCAAGTTATTAAAGGAAGCTATGGTGAGCCATAATCGCATATATGCTGAAGGAAAATGACATTTAAAGTTAGATATAATGTGGGGTGGGGGTGAAACAATTATTCGTAAAAATTTTTAATTTACTGATTTTTCAATTAATGAATAAAAATAATTTTTCTTATAATTATCTGTACACAGATGCATAATGAGCAAATATGTAAATATACATAGAAAACAGAAAAATAATTCAAGAGAAATAAATCCCAATTATTCATTTTAATGTGTGAAAAAAGTATTCGTACCATACAAAAATAATACATAATCTTCATTTATTAGGTTGGTGCAAAAATAATGACGTGATAATGTCGCTTTTTGACGTATTTTTTAAGGTCAAAAAACGACATTATTACGTCATTGTCTTTGCACCAACCTAATAATACTTCTTTGAATAGCAATTATTCACTTCTACAGCAAACAAACTCTTCTTGTAGTGTTCAGTTAATGATTTGAGAATTTTAGTTGGTATTATGTTACATTCTTCTTCTCATTTGGCCTTCGAATCCGAGATGTCTATTGGAGCTCTCGATTGGATTTGTATTTAAAATAACGCTACAGATTCTAGATTAGGTTAAAATCTGGGTACTGATTTGACATTTCAGGATATTTAACTTATTTTCAGCAAGCCATTTCACAATAGATTTTGCAGAGTGCTTAAGATTATTATCTTGTTGGAAGATCCAATTAGGAGGGAGATCAAGATTTTCAACCGAAATAATTAAATTTGCTTTCAAAATATTTTGATAAGCTGCGGTTTTCATTCTACCATTTATTACAATGTTACCTTTTACAAAAAAAACAAAAAACAGAACAATCCCCAAACCATGATATTACCACTATCAAATCTCACTGTTGGAAGTGTATTTTTTTGTTCAAAGACATTGCCATATTTTCCATACACGATTTCTAGAATTACGTCCAAAAAAATCAGTTTTGGTTTAGTCTATACCAATACGATAATTCTTTATCCTTATGTTCACGAACAAGTTTCAACCTGGCATCTCTGTGACTTTTCAAAAGCAGTGGACTTTTACGAGGGGAACGTGAATTGAGGTTGTTCCTATGAATTTTATTGCTTATTGTCGGCGTAGTCACACAGATTCCTAACAAAGCAAATCTACCTTCAATTCTTGAAGGGTACCCATTTGATTTTGTTTCATTTGACATATTAATTTCAGATCTTGAAATCTTCCGTGGAGCACCTGTTCTTCTTTGGTTTTCAACAGTTTTTACTTTTTTATACCTTGCAGTATATGAACTAATGGTAGTAAACGGAATATTCATGTTGTCTGAGGTTTTCCTGTAACTTTTACCTTCTTTCTAGAGCTTAAAAATCAGTTGTTTTTGCGAATTTGTCATTTCTTTACCTCTTACCATGATGAAAACCTTCTTGCACGAATATCAATTAGCGAATGTTCTGTTTGTATTTTTACGCTAAAAATAATTACTGATAACATTATTGGAACATACTAAAATATTCCACTTGAATAATCTAGAGAATTAAAGCAATTTAATTTTTTAAAATCTGAAATTTGTATTGTATGAATTGTTTTGTCACCCATTAAAATGGATAAATGATATTTATTTCTAATAAATCATTATTTCTGTTTTCTATGCATATTTAGTTATTATGCATTTGTGTACAGTTAATTATATGAAAAGTATGTTTATTCATTAGATGGAAATACAATAAATTAAAAATTTGAATGTGTACTAATACTTGTTCTCCTCCACTGTATATGAGAATAGAAAATTGGTAATCAAAATAAATGGCGAACTTTCCTTGATTAACGTCGTCGTCGTGATTCCAGTATTTCTAGAATACAATACATTTACAAAAGAAAAAAATGATATGAAATGCTATTTTGTATATATAATTATTAAATTTAACTTTGAATCTATAATTATTAAATTTAAGTTTCTAGCATTCTCGTCGCTTCTTGATTTTTGCTGGCAATGAATAAAAACGAAATTCTCAAAAATAACATAATTACTTATAATAAATATGTAAAAAAAAATAAAATAAATAAATTAAAGAAACTGCCTGTCATAAATTATTATAGATTTAAAGTTTATTTTATTTTTTCCTATTAAGTATTCTCTTTACATCTTTATGTTTCCTCGCTGTGTGTTTTGGAATGCGGGGGGGGAGGTAAAAAAATTTAAGAGCCTCTGTAGTTACCGCTATTCCAATCAATAGTAATTATCTATGATCTATTTATTATTTTTTTTTTTCGTTTGGTTCTGCTCGAGCTCTTGTTTTCGTGAAAGAAGTATATAAAAAGAAAAGGAATAAGTAAAAACTAATACTGCTCAGAACGAATTATTGCACTGACTATTTAGGAAGAAAAACGCACGCGCTTACAATATTATTACAGCTGATTGCATCCGACATCTTTTTAGTTTCCAAACTATGGAGATTTTTCCTTTCTTTCTGGCTCCTTTTCAATTCGTGTGTCTTCTTTTTCTTTTTGTTTCGCAATGCTCCATAACTGCTTCTTATTTAACAAAGATTATTATCCTAATTGCTTTAAGCGCAATAAACACTGCTGTGTAATCGGCATATTCAGAAACTTGTTCTCGTCATTGTTATAATTCTTAATCTTGCATGGATGAAATTACGAACACGTTTTCAAGTACAACTGGCAATGATGTCCATCGTTTCCTGGGCCGAAGAGTTTTCACACTCTGTTTGCTGCGCTATGCGTTCTTTTTCTCTGTTTGAGAGGTTTGCGTGACATCATAATTAATGTTGTCCCACAGGTTTAAACATTTTGAGAGTAGGATATTTCCCGCATGTTCTCCTGTAAGTGAACATCGCGATGTGTTTGAAATAACGAAAAGCCAAGGATAAGAAGAATAGAAGGAAACGTTCGTCAGAGGAATGGCGTCATTACAGTGGATCGAAGTCTGGAAGATTACCGAAAGATGAGTACACATTCTTTATTAAGCTTTCTGGAATGGACAAGACGCTAGACGTAATCCATACCGTTCAAAAAACAAGACCTTTATTCTTAGAGTTAGATATATTCTAGAAAATAGAATCTAATAATTTTATATAAATAAAGGTCTCGTTTTTTTATGATATAAAGCGATTTTAACCGTTTCTCTTTCTAGCTGAATAACACAAAGCATTATATATATATATATATATATATATATATATATATATATATATATATATATATATATATATATATATATATATATATATATATATATATATATGAATAGGCACGGTGGAGTAATGGATAGCGGCTTGGATTATGTGCTAATACCCTTGGGAAAGGTGTGAATCCTTTCTTCTCCCTCCAGCTATGGGTAAATAGCAGGACGGGCTGGGTTCTATAGCCTTGGATGGCAACTGGTCTAGAAGAAGGACAACTCTGAATTCAAAACCTGCGGAGGGTCGTTTGGGGACCTTGTGACACTTAGTGCACCAGATCTCTGAATTCGGCCCTTCAAAAAGTGTGGCTGGTCCTGCACGTAACCTTGACCATTATAATCAAATCTCATGTGCTGTTGTCGGGCTGTCGGTTTTCTGGGAACTGATCTGCTTGACCCTCATACGTCGAATTCGACAGGAGAGTCGACTATATATATATATATATATATATATATATATATATATATATATAATTATTCACCGCTTTCTCGATGGTTCTTGAATGGACTTTGAAGATGGAAGCCAGCGTATGCATGTTGGTACCATTACTGAAAGAGTGAATGATCTTTTTCCTCTCACCATTTTTCATTTGGGAAGACATAGGTGGGATAATAGAAAGCGATTTTAACCTGTGGACTAGCACAAATGATTCTTACGACACATGGTATCAAAATGACTAAAAGTTCCATCGAAAAACCTAGAAAATATATATATATATATAAGGACGTGTCAGAGCATGGCATAATTGTAACATTGAACTGAGTATCTTTTTTCTAGGTTTTCCGATGGGACTTTTAGTCATTTTGATACCATGTGTCGTAAGAATCCCCGAAAAACCTTTTGTGCTAGTCCACAGGTTAAAATCGGTTTCTATCATCCCACCTATGTCTTCCCAAATGAAAAATGGTGAGAGGAAAAAGATCATTCACGCTTTCAGTAATGGTACCAACATTCATACGCTGGCTTCCATCTTCAAAGTCCATTCAAGAACCATCGAGAAAGCGGTGAATAATTTTTTTAAAAAGAGAGTGCAGTACAAAAGAAAACAGGATCAGGAGGTCAAAACAGCAACAGAGATGATCATTTCAACTTAGAGTTAAACATATTCTAGAAAATAGAATCTAATATTTTTATAAAAACCTCGGAGAAATCCAATAAGATAACTTATTTTTCTTTTACAGTATTTGGTCAATTTTGCTCTAATACACGGGATGTAATTTGGTAATGATATGGACAATTTCTGCCCATCAATTTTTTAATTAAATCTTTCTAAAAATCTTTCTAAAGATTTAGATTCATAATAATATTTTTTAATAATTTTTATAATATTATATATATATATATATATATATATATATATATATATATATATATATATATATAGCTGGAAACCCAGCGTTACAAACACATATGTATACAACTGAATATGTTAGGTATATCACTGAAGATATTGAGCACTTAACAATAACTACCGCGAATATATATATATATATATATATATATATATATATATATATATATATATATATATATATTAATTAATGAAAATCTTAGTAATCCGTATGGATAATCCCAAGGAGGATGAAATCTGAGATCTCAATGTTCAGTTAGAGCGAATAATTTAATTTAAAGAAAAAACAGACCACTTTAAGGTACCATTGTAATATTTTATTTCACCAGAGAATTTGTTATTCTCTGGATCTTCAGACTTCACTTTCACGTTTGAAAAAATGAAATAGCAATTTACACTTTTGAAGTGCAGTATTAATCATATATAAGGTGACATAGAAGATGATGAGGCATAATCATATATATATATATATATATATATATATATATGTGTGTGTGTGTGTGTGTGTCTGTGTCTGTGTCTGTGTCTGTGTGTATAACTTTTGAAACAATAACAATGTAGCATTAAATATAATGCCATTGAATCATTTGTATATCATATATTCTCCCACATAAATATATGCGTGTGTGTCAGGTTGTGTAAGAATTTTGTGAATGTACGCCGTTCCCGCCCTGATTCTTTGGAAACTCTACCCAGTGGATGCACCGGCATGAAGCAAATGACAAAAATTGGAGAAAAACCTGCTCGTGGCAAGAGGAAAGTTGTCGAAACTTTCAATTCCCAGCGTCGATCATGATATCTGTCTTCAATTGCCAACCGAAAGCGATTTATTTTCATCTGATCTTTTCCGATCTCTTCAGCTGGGAGCAGCCATTGCTTCTTGACTGAGATCAAAAGTGTTTCACACGGGAACGACGAATACTTCAAATGATTCCATCCATTTCTCTGCCTCAGTAACGATTCCAATCGACTGTGGGACAGAGAATGACAGCAGTGATATCATTCTGTGTCAGTTTTACTGACGATATTGCTGTTCATAAAAACGTTCTCAAATAGCTTTTTTTAAAACAACTTTTATGAATAACGTGATACTACTTGCTTAAAATAATCATCCCTATTAGTTTTGATAGATTTTAATAAAAAAGGTCATATATAAAACGATTTACTAAAAGTAGGTTAAATGTGGCGCATGGCAGATAATATGGAGCAAGCAAGTCGTAATTCATCTGGCACGAAATGAAATTGAAATGTTCTTTTATAATCATGATAATTTCACTGAAATAAGTAGGAAAATTGCCAATTTTGTATCTTAAACCTCGAAAATACTAACTTTAAACAAAATGAACCCATTACACGTAGAAAGAAAGAAGGCGTCACTTCAACACATAAAATGACACTTTCAATGAAATACTTTGAAAATTGCTCATGCTGTCATCTTAAATCTATCAAACAAAGCCAAATGATCGCAGTAAACGGGAAAAAATGGCGTGGCATGAAGACATATTTTCCAGTCGTCAGTTTAAACTGACGCTTTTCTTCTCTATATACCTAAATTAATTACGAGACTAATGTGCTGTCTACTGCTTTACCGAGACAGTTCCATATCTAAATTATAATTATACATTATACTATTGGGAAGGAAAAAATTCACTAAAATATATTGGAAAAGTTAAATGTTTTCATTTCAAATAAAGAAAATACCAAATTTAAGGCAAGCGATTGTATTACATTAGATGTCCTGATATCTGAACTTTGGAATAGTTCGGATATCACGATGAATTGGAATAAAATGTGACAAGAGTAATATAACTAGAACTTAATAAAACTCAATAACTTATCGCAATATTTGAAAACTTAATTGTCTCAAGAAAGTAAATATTAATTTGTAATGTTTATGGCTGAATAAGTTTCATTTTCTATTGTATTTCTTATTTTCTCGTTTCGCTTAATTTTCCCTGGTCTAGATTTTGTAACTTTTACATTCTGCAAAACAAAGATTTTTTTCTCCATGAATTTGATGACGTCACCAATACCGAGTCCCCTATCTTGTTCATCATCCTTCATATTTAACTGAAGAATTTGATTCTTCCTCTATTTCTTGGCAATCTAAATCATTTTGAAGCTATTCTACCGTGGGAATTCTTTTTGTAATTCATTAGTCTCTTCATTTATCCATTCTTTTAAATCCTCTGGAGTGAGAGTATTCAGTGGATTATCTTCAAGTTTTAATGGTTCGTTAAGATTCTACAAGCCTTGTTTGATAATTTTCAAATTCAATGAATTGGGAGCTTCGTCCAGTTTTTCAATAATCTGACGTAACGTGAAATAATTTCTTTCCCTTTTTCTTCCAGTTGAAGTTTCGTCTGCGCGAGACATTATGGGCTGAGAAATTTCAAGGTACTAATAATTATTTGCAAAGAAAAGAAAAATATTAGAATGTAGCATATTCGACAACAAGTAAATGGCAACACAGGAAAGTTCGGATACGAGGACTTTTTAATATGACGACTTCTAATATATGTAAAAAAGATGTCACTTTAAACCATATTCTGTTGGTAGTTTAAATTGGGGTTTTCTTTTTTTATTTTCCTAAATCTAATGTATAATTATTAACTACAATCTTTCTAAGTAAGAATTTCACTGAAATATGTTAGAAATTTTCTCTGTTTTTATCTCAAACTAAAACAAATATTATTTTAATCCAAATGGCCAGAATATAAGAAGATAAAAGGAACATGTTTAAAAATGAAGCTAAAACGATATGAAAATAACTCAGTTTCTTCTGCTTCTGAACTTATTTTTCCACCCTCAGCAGTGGACAAATTTGTTAAACATTACCCCACGTAATAGTGTCTACATTGATTTCCAAACTCTGTAGATGTTGCAAAAGGTCGACAGTATGAAGCATCCACTGAAGATCTAATTCCCTACTCGGTCGTAATTGATCTAGCGAAACAAGCTCGCTAAGCATGTCGTAGTGTCCCAGCAGTGGATTTATAGAATGCATCTGCTGCAACTTTTGGAGTTGTGAGTTCGATATTCACTGGGTGATCGACACTTTCGCCCTTATACCACATCTAATCTACGCTTATACTAAAAACCAAATAAATTAAGACTCCCATTTTCTACCTGGAGTATAAGATGGCCCGTCATTTTTTGGGAGATTTTAAGGTTTAACGGTCGACTTATAAACCAACATGTACGCTAATTAATACTTAATATTATGTGATTTTATAGGTATTAAAAGCTTGGCATTAATGTCATCAAATATTTTTTGCTCTGTCTAAGTATTCTAGGAGGTGATCACTTTATTTTACTGAGTATTTTTTTTATTGTTCCTTTTTTTATTGCTGTCCTTGTCCAAGATTTTATCTGGATAGAATGCATTTAGGTTTTTTGGCAAGTTGTTTTTCATTAATAAACAACGTTCGTTCTGATGAAATGAATATCTCGGTGCTCACGAAATAAAAATTATAAACGAAATGTATAATTAAAATCTCCGTCGTCTTACTATCATTATAATGTTCTGTAGTCTACATTGAGCTCTCCCTAGATTTATAGTCTCCTCAGAATTTTCTCTTCCAAAACTGGCAAAACACACACACACACACACACACACACACACACACACACACACACACACACACACATATATATACATATATATATATATACATACATATATATATATATATATATATATATATATATATATACATACATATATATATATATGTATATATATATACATACATATATATATATATATACATATATATTTATATACATACATATTTATATATATATATATACATACATACATATATATATATATATATATATATATATATATATATATATATATATATATATATATTAAATAAAAACAGACCACTTTAAAGTAAAATGATTTTAATTTTTTGTTTGGAAGTAAAGTATGATGATCCGCAGTCCTTTAAAAGGGCTGTGGTGAAATAATTTATTACATGGAACTTTAAAGTGATCTGTTTTTATTTAAATTTATTTGCTCTGGATTTACATTGAGCTCTCTGGATTTTATCCTCCTCAGGTTTACTCATACGGATTACCTAGTTTTTCTTAAACTAACTAACTAACTAACTATCTATCTATCTATCTATCTATCTATCTATCTATCTATATATATATATATATATATATATATATATATATATATATATATATACATTATGAACTATTTCTTTCTATCAATCTATTCAAATCTGGGTATCTACTAAGACAAAATTTAAGTAATAGCAATAACGCACATACACATCCACACACACACACACACACACACATATATATATATATATGTGTGTGTCTGTGTGACAGAAAAAGTGTTAGGAAAATTAATGGCATTGGAAAAAACCTGTGCGATGGCTTTCATGCTTTAGGTCATCATCTGACTAAAGCAAAGTTTTTTCTTGATGAAATGGAAACGAGGACATGCTACGGTGACAGAAACATATATTCTCCATATCTTCACGTATTTTTGGAACCAAATTTCAAGGAAGTATTCGTTCTGTACTTTAAGTGAAATTAAAAGACATTTTTGTTTACTTCATTTCCGTTTTTAAAGAATTTGTTTATATTTTCTTCAATATTTTTTAGGCAAATTCTTAAAAATCACAGAATATTTCAGCCATTTCAATGAACATCAAAGTGAAACAACTAGAATTACTTTTAACCGTCTTCCATGGAACTATATTTTTTCATTAAGAAAATTAATTTATTACCGACAATAAGTAGTAATCGGAAATAACATCAAGTGAATCAAGCAAAAAATTCTTATTCACACATTGCACATTATAAGCGATCTCCAATAAATTAAAACTGGCGTAGTGAAGACATCACAGCGTGATTTATCCAGTTAATCCATGTAACTTTTGCTATAAAATTAAACGTTAATCTGAAAATACGTGTCCTGTTCTTAAATATCATCATTAGATCGAAATCTTTATATGGACTTCATACATGGTGACAAATCCGTTCGGAAATATAAAAAGCAACAGCCATCGTCTTTCTAAAATTAATGGTTAAAAAGGCTTTGAGCGAGTGGAGCTTATGGATCTTGGCGAAGACCACATATCATCGAACCTTGTTGACTGGCGCTACAGAATCTAAGATCAATGGTTGAAAAGGCTTTGAGCGATTGAAGCCTGAATGTCTTGGCAAAGATCCTCCTTCTTGGAATATTGTGGGCTGGTTCTACAAAGAACTCTTCCAAATAACAGAATCCAAATCAGACGACGAATATCATCAACAATTAAATTGGATAGCAAATCTGACTCAAACAGAAAATTCTGAACGTGGTAATTATTAAATACGAGATACTTCAAACACCCCGGCATATGGGTGAGTTTTAACAAATTTAGTTTGGGGGATAATGAACTGAAACATTGAATTAACAGTTCCAGAGGTATTTCACTCAATACTACAAATTATTGCCCCTACAGAATCTAAGGTAAATTGTTTAAAAGGCTTTGAGCGAGTGGAGCTTATGGATCTTGGCGAAGATTACATTTCTTCGAACCTTGTTGACTGGTGATACAGATACCCAAACAAAGAACTGTACCAGATTTCAAAAACCCCATGAATTGGCCACTTTCAGCAGTTGCAACATCTAGAATACTTATAACATGTAACTCGAAGAGAAAATAATGATATAACCAAGATGTTGGCGTTCACATTTTAGGGAGGAAGCCCCTATCAATTCTGGAAAGACCGATAATAGCTACCCGACTTGTGAGAACCTATTTTCTTACTTAATTTTTTAAGGACAATTATATTATGAATTTAAGCCGATAGTAGTACTGACTGCTGGTCAATGAATGTCGAATGATTCCTGATAAGGAAAAGCTTAATTTTGCCATTATCTACTCAGTAGCTAATTTGATCCTTACTTCTTAGTACATACAAAGTTGGAATAGCGCAACAAGTGCTGTCATTATATGCTTTGGTATTCCGATTAGCATGGTTATTACTTTTAATCATTTCACACCAACCAAGACAATAAAACGACTAAAACACAATGGCCTAGTGTATTAAGCAGATGGTTTGTAACTCTTATAAAGTTTCAGTCGTTGTCCACTTCGGCTTTCTTCAGGGGCTGGTCATAATACCCAGTACTCTTATCGGAATTTCAAATAAAAATCTTTATTCAATCCACATGATTATTTATTCTAATTCTTCTTTCTATATTTTTCTAATTTTGGGTTACTTGCTTGTTTTCTTCGCACTGAACTATAAAGGTTATTGAGTATCAGCACTACCAGCCACAGAGATTGAACTCACAACTGCCAGGAATCATGAGATACTTCAAGCAAAACATTAATACTCTACGTATGGTGTTTGCTACAATTCATAACTGTTTTTTATTAGGCCTGCTTATCAATTCTTGGATAATCTGGAACAAGACGTCAGATATGTTGCACTAACGGAATTCGGTTGACGGATAAATAATATTAGATTAAGTCTCAGATAATTTCCGAATTACTTTATCAATTTTTTCTTTAAAAAATAAAGTCCAATTACATTTTATTCAATTCTATATCAATCATTATTTCCAATGACTTACGGCCATATATCTGTTTCCGTACGACCATCGAAGCTAAACAACGTCTATCCAGCCAGATCGGTAGCTCTATGGGTGAAGGCTTCGTGCTGCAAGCTTCGATGTGTACGTAGCGTAATAGATAATGGCTCAAAATTGTCGATCGGAGAGGCAAGGTTCAATTTCAGTTGGGTCCGTCATAGTCATTTACGCGCAAATAACATAAGGTAAGGAGTGGATCCACTTTTACCGCAGAGGTGGGTTAATTATTAGCTTGGTGCAAAAATAATGTTGTTTTCTCACATAGTAACATATGTGAGAAAACGACATTATTTTTGCACCAACCTAATAGTAAGGCCTGTATCAAGACTTAAATATGCCAGGTGGAGTAGAACAGACCAACCGACTTACCATAGATATTCCTGTAGTTATGCTTGCTGTATAGGACTTTGAGGAAATGGAGAAAAACATTTTTCCTATTGAATTATGTAAATTTGTAGAACTGTGTTTGAAGATTATTACATTTCTTCGTTTTTCGCAGGCTTTTTCCTCTACACACACACACACACGCACACACACACACACACACACACGTATATATATATATATATATATATATATATATATAAACTTAGTATAAGGAGTTGGAGATGGCAGAGGATAGATTACGGCATAAAGCAATTCTTGGCACTATCGCTAAAGGTAGAGCGGGTCTCGGTTATTTTCCTTGTCCCCAAATAAACAGAGCCAAAGGGAAAGAAAAACGGCAATTAATCCAAGAAAAAGTGCGAGCAGGGATTGAAGAAACGAGATACTGCAAGATGGTGGGACTTAGTTCACAGGGACCATGGACAAAATGGCATGGTGTCGAACAGGAAAAGATCAGCTATATATATATAAAATGGAAAATATATATAATATGTAAAATGGAAAATCATTAACAGGACTAGAATTTGCAAAACTTGGGATGACCCATGCCCTTTGTGCCTCCATGAGAAACTACACATTATTAAGCTGCTAAACAATAAAAACCTATTAAACAACAGGCAAGAATTAACGGTTTTCTGCCGACACAACCGAACTTACGCTCTGAATAACTAGCTAAAAACACGCATACAATAAAATAAATTTTAAAATCCATAGCCCATATACATAGTTTTAATACCCTACAAAAATCGATAACCCTTTATGAAGTCGTCAAATAACAAACGTTACGGCCTTTTCATATACACAAATCCCTTTCATAAAGAGATATAATAAAAGAATAAAATAAAAATAAATAAATAAATCTCCGTAGACGCTCAAGCCAGACTATGCGAAAACTTCCTCCGTCGTAAATTTAGCCACCCCCACCTTACCGTGACCCGGCATCTATGAAAGTAACTCTATACTGATACAAATTATTAACACCCCACCCCTGCCGATTCTAAACAATCCGCCCTTGATGTTACCATGGAAATTTTTGATTTCAATTCTGACCATACTATTAAAACTCAGAATTAAGTCATTACCAAAAAATTTCGCTTGAAGATGGAACAGAGCCTACTTTAACTAAAGTTAATTCAAATATTATTTTGAAGTTTTCGGCTCTTGTTTTGAAACATGAGACCTCTTATGTAGCGAGTTGGAATCATATTTTTAAATAATATATATATATATATATATATATATATATATATATATATATATATATATTAACCCAATAATATTAAAATGGTAATATCGCGTTAGAGAACGGTAGCTCATACAAAGCTTCTGGCGTGTTCTTGAACTAACGTTTTCCGCTGTCACGAAGTGAAAAGATTAATATTAAACACACACACACACACACACAAACACACACACACACACACACACACATATATATATATATATATATATATATATATTAAGACAATTTTATGTTTATACATTCTTTTTATAGATACAAATATTTCACAGAAAATATTCGTCCTCCGACATATATATATATATATATATATATATATATATATATATATATATATATATAGAGAGAGAGAGAGAGAGAGAGAGAGAGAGAGAGATAGATAGATAGATAGATAGATAGATAGATGTACGTCTGCTCCTAGGAAAGCTGTTTGACTGTGTGGTGCGAGACAATTTTTGTCACCTATCATACATATTTATTATAAGGCTACAATTAATCCTTTCAATGAATATTACTGCCACACCTACTTTGGTGCACCTGCTATGAATTTACGGATTGTTGTTAAAATCAAAAGAAGAAATCTGCAATGTTATCTGTCCAGATCTCAGCTTCAGTTACTTTTCCAGCGTCGTACCATAACTTCCATGTGTGCCTCTTTTTAAAAATAAATATTTTAATAGCAAATTTTCAGATCAGCTTTCTTCCTTGGTAGAATAATTTTACGACGTTAAGCTTACTACTACATTGGAAGCTAGGTTTCATCATATTCCATTTGAAATGGCTAGATGCAGTAGTTCTATGAAAACACTGCTGGTGCTGTGAGAACTTAGGATAATACATTCGTCATTACAATTGGTTCCTCCAAAACGGAGTTTACTTATGACACAAAGTAATCATTTAAAAGTTATTTCGTGCCAGAAGCAAAAAATATATGACAGAACTAAAATTGACTCAGTTGATATCTGCCAACATCTGTACTGTTCCATTATCAATGTTTACGTCTATTACAAATAACTGGATATAGTCCCGTGTATTGCTTATAATGCACTCAATGTAAGACGACCTTTTATGCTTTTACGAAAGTAATTGAAACGTGCCTTAAGATATAACATTTTGATGTCAGTCGGTGTGAGATGGCAGACTTGTTTTAGCTTTGTTATTTCTATCTGGGATATTATTCGTCAGCATATGAAATACTGAATGTTGATATGTTTTTATGATATCGAGGCTCTGAAAAGAGACAGACAGACAGAGACAGAGAGAATATTGCTTACAAGTCAAATCTCTTAATCACATACATTCCACAACTAACCTCCCGACAGCCAATGATTCACGCGTATATATTAGTAATTTTTCAAGAGTAGCTTAGATGTGGCTCACGACCGAAATTAGTGGCACTCAGTGAGGGTCGAACTCACTACTCAGTCATCATTATTTTAGCGAGAAAAGCTTGCTAACCCTTCTACCGCCGCGATGTGCACTTCAAGCATATATATTATTTTAAATTTATTCCTTTGTTTTTCTTCATTTCAGAATCATTTTGCCGACACAAACAGACTGGTCTACTCATAAAATATAGAAAATATATATTCTTCTATGGACGGGGGTGCAGATTAGGTTTATTTACATCTTTTTTCGGGCTGTTAAACTTGTAAGATTCGAAAAATATTGATTTTTATCGATGTAAAATGGAGGTCTTGTTTGTTATATCTAGCCCAGTGTTTCTCGGCCTTTTTAAAGCAATGGCACAGCTATGAGTAAATTAAAATATAACGCCACACTTACAAAATTTTTAAAGGGTATAACGTTTAAATGTTATGAAATGAAATAATAGATTTAAAAAATACAAACAAAAATATGAACTTTAAT
This sequence comes from Acanthosepion lycidas, assembly GCA_963932145.1. Lineage (NCBI taxonomy): Eukaryota > Metazoa > Mollusca > Cephalopoda > Sepiida > Sepiidae > Acanthosepion > Acanthosepion lycidas. Next base: position 77,975,362 of record OZ010592.1, on the reverse strand, counting down.
TCAATGTTTCTATTCAACTATTTGTACAGCTTATTTAGCAAGATACTAACGTTGTACCATTACTACATCCACACGCACTCACATATTTTAGTATACCGTGAAGAGGATCGCGCGGCTCATGAGTCTGCCGCGGGAGGACGATTAGGGATCACTAAACGAGAAAGTATCAAATCGATCCAGGATTTTTTAATGAGTTATTCTTTGTTTAGTTTCTAGAAGGCATCTTTTGCTTTTTTTTTTTTTTTTTTTTTTTAAACAGAAAGTTTTTCACCGTTTACAAGCCACGGGGTCCACTCGAGGTAGAGGGTTAGATTAGGAAGGAAGCGTATACGAGTGGAAGATAACGGCTAACTCTAGACTTGAACAGGTTAGAATTGTAGCGATCGGGGAAACATTCGTAAATAATTTATATTGCATCAGTGTAACCCGGATATAAGAGAATTGTCGGGACAGGAGAACAAGTATCTTATATCCGGGTTCCTCTTATACACGAGTTTCTCTTATATCCGGGTTTGATCTAATTTATATACATTAACACAGGCTCTAATTTGGTACCAGATAAAATCTCTCTTATATCCGGGTTTCTCTTATATCGTGAAATGGCCTATAGACAGCTATCATCAAAGGATTGATTATTTCAATCGGGTAATGTTATCCACAAAACAAAAGCACTATAGAAATTAATTTTCCTGAAAGCCGTTCAATATCTTAGACCCCATGACTGATCCCATTCATATAAGAGAGCTGATGGATTGTTATGGCTCTCCTGAACTTCCTACCCCTCAGGCAGAATTTCTCCCTTTTCTCCATGCATTGCGCTATCCGTTTTCCCATCAATTCACAAAAGTTCATCAGGTATGTGGCGCATGCCCTTCCCCTATCTCTCTTGTGTTTGAGTGTCAAATGTGAGTCCTGTGAGTGTCAAATTCTCCAAGTCCTTCTTACTCAGTATGTGTTCAAGAATTTCCAGCTTTCTGTTTCGGATTCTGGGGATCAATGTGTTTAAGGTAACGTAATGTTTCCACACTGTCTGGTGTTGGTCGTCTTAAACGTTCATCATCTCGAATCGACACTCGAGTGGATTTGAAACAGACGGTCGACTCAAAAACCTGTTTTCGAATGATAAAACATTTCTATAATCTCGGTCGTATTTTGGTTACCGAATTTAAAAAAAAATCATGTTGGCCTCAAGTTTTATGAAGGATTATGTGTGTCTCGGAAGAATATTTGTAAACATTGTTGGATTTTGTCAAGTATCGTAAAAATCGGCGAGTCGTTTTAACACAATGTTGCATTATAATATTAATAGTAATAATCCAATAACGATGCAAGGAAAACGTTGTAAAAAAACCTCAAAATATAAGAACTCGTGTGTGCTGGAAAGCAGTGATAATATATTAGGTGGGTGCAAAAATAATATCGTTTTTTGACGTATTTTTTAACGATATTATTTTTGCACCAACCTAATATTATCATACTTTAGAAACGACAAAACATGTTCAGCAGGTCCAAACATAAGAAAATATATCAGGACTGTCCTTGCAATGCCTTGACATCATCAAATAGAATTCTATAATGATAATGATGATGACGATTGGATACGGGACGGGACGGCAGCCGAGTATCAAACAACTGAAAAGAAAAAGTAAAAATTATGGAGATACAAAATATGGCTAAAAAAATATTTTCTGAATAATGTTAACAAAACCATAAAAAAAAATCATAAAATAACATAATACACACAATCTATATAATAAATGCCAATGTCAGTGTGTCACATTTTAAATTAAAGAGACACAACTCTTAATAGCTCATCTCCTTCTTCTATATAATAAATGCCAATGTCAGTGTGTCACATTTTAAATTAAAGGGAGACAACTCTTAATAGGTCATCTCCTTCTTCAATATAATAAATGCCAATGTCAGCGTGTCACATTTTAAATTAAAGGGACACAACTCTTAATAGCTCATCTCCTTCTTCTATATAATAAATGCCAATGTCAGTGTGTCACATTTTAAATTAAAGGGACACAACTCTTAATAGCGCATCTCCTTCTTCTATATAATAAATGCCAATGTCAGTGTGTCACATTTTAAATTAAAGGGACACAACTCTTAATAGCTCATCTCCTTCTATATAATAAATGCCAATGTCAGCGTGTCATTTTAAATTAAAGGGACACAACTCTTAATAGCTCATCTCCTTCTATATAATAAATGCCAATGTCAGTGTGTCACATTTTAAATTAAAGGGACACAACTCTTAATAGCTCATCTCCTTCTTCTATATAATATATGCCAATGTCAGTGTGTCACATTTTAAATTAAAGGGACACAACTCTTAATAGCTCATCTCCTTCTTCTATATAATAAATGCCAATGTCAGCGTGTCACATTTTAAATTAAAGGGACACAACTCTTAATAGCTCATCTCCTTCTTCTATATAATAAATGCCAATGTCAGTGTGTCACATTTTAAATTAAAGGGACACAACTCTTAATAGCGCATCTCCTTCTTCTATATAATAAATGCCAATGTCAGTGTGTCACATTTTAAATTAAAGGGACACAACTCTTAATAGCTCATCTCCTTCTATATAATAAATGCCAATGTCAGTGTGTCACATTTTAAATTAAAGGGACACAACTCTTAATGGCTCATCTCCTTCTTCTATATAATAAATGCCAATGTCAGTGTGTCACATTTTAAATTAAAGGGACACAACTCTTAATAGCTCATATTCATCTTCTATATAATAAATGCCAATGTCAGCGTGTCACATTTTAAATTAAAGGGACACAACTCTTAATAGCTCATCTTCTTCTATATAATAAATGCCAATGTCAGTGTGTCACACTTTAAATTAAAGGGGCACAACTCTTAATAACTCATCTCCTTCTTCTATATAATAAATGCCAATGTCAGTGTGTCACATTTTAAATTAAAGGGGCACAACTCTTAATAGCTCATCTCCTTCTTCTATATAATAAATGCCAATGTCAGTGTGTCACATTTTAAATTAAAGGGGCACAACTCTTAATAGCTCATCTCCTTCTTCTATATAATAAATGCCAATGTCAGCGTGTCACATTTTAAATTAATGGGGCACAACTCTTAATAGCTCATCTCCTTCTTCTATATAATAAATGCCAATGTCAGTGTGTCACATTATAAATTAAAGGGACACAACTCTTAATAGCTCATCTCCTTCTTCTATATAATAAATGCCAATGTCAGTGTGTCACATTTTAAATTAAAGGGACACAACTCTTAATAGCTCATCTCCTTCTTCTATATAATAAATGCCAATGTCAGCGTGTCATTTTAAATTGAAGGGACACAACTCTTAATGGCTCATCTCCTTCTATATAATAAATGCCAATGTCAGTGTGTCACATTTTAAATTAAAGGGACACAACTCTTAATAGCTCATCTCCTTCTTCTATATAATAAATGCCAATGTCAGTGTGTCACATTTTAAATTAAAGGGACACAACTCTTAATAGCTCATCTCCTTCTTCTATATAATAAATGCCAATGTCAGTGTGTTACATTTTAAATTAAAGGGACACAACTCTTAATGGCTCATCTCCTTCTTCTATATAATAAATGCCAATGTCAGTGTGTCACATTTTAAATTAAAGGGACACAACTCTTAATAGCTCATCTCCATCTTCTATATAACAAATGCCAATGTCAGTGTGTCACATTTTAAATTAAAGGGACACAACTCTTAATAGCTCATCTCCTTCTTCTATATAATAAATGCCAATGTCAGTGTGTCACATTTTAAATTAAATGGACACAACTCTTAATAGCTCATCTCCTTCTTCTATATAATAAATGCCAATGTCAGCGTGTCACATTTTAAATTAAAGGGGCACAACTCTTAATAGCTCATCTCCTTCTTCTATATAATAAATGCCAATGTCAGTGTGTCACATTTTAAATTAAAGGGGCACAACTCTTAATAGCTCATCTCCTTCTTCTATATAATAAATGCCAATGTCAGCGTGTCACATTTTAAATTAATGGGGCACAACTCTTAATAGCTCATCTCCTTCTTCTATATAATAAATGCCAATGTCAGTGTGTCACATTTTAAATTAAAGGGACACAACTCTTAATAGCTCATCTCCTTCTTCTATATAATAAATGCCAATGTCAGTGTGTCACATTTTAAATTAAAGGGACACAACTCTTAATAGCTCATCTCCTTCTTCTATATAATAAATGCCAATGTCAGCGTGTCATTTTAAATTGAAGGGACACAACTCTTAATGGCTCATCTCCTTCTATATATTAAATGCCAATGTCAGTGTGTCACATTTTAAATTAAAGGGACACAACTCTTAATAGCTCATCTCCTTCTTCTATATAATAAATGCCAATGTCAGTGTGTCACATTTTAAATTAAAGGGACACAACTCTTAATAGCTCATCTCCTTCTTCTATATAATAAATGCCAATGTCAGTGTGTTACATTTTAAATTAAAGGGACACAACTCTTAATGGCTCATCTCCTTCTTCTATATAATAAATGCCAATGTCAGTGTGTCACATTTTAAATTAAAGGGACACAACTCTTAATAGCTCATCTCCATCTTCTATATAACAAATGCCAATGTCAGTGTGTCACATTTTAAATTAAAGGGACACAACTCTTAATAGCTCATCTCCTTCTTCTATATAATAAATGCCAATGTCAGTGTGTCACATTTTAAATTAAATGGACACAACTCTTAATAGCTCATCTCCTTCTTCTATATAATAAATGCCAATGTCAGCGTGTCACATTTTAAATTAAAGGGACACAACTCTTAATAGCTCATCTCCTTCTTCTATATAATAAATGCCAATGTCAGTGTGTCACATTTTAAATTAAAGGGACACAACTCTTAATGGCTCATCTCCTTCTTCTATATAATAAATGCCAATGTCAGTGTGTCACATTTTAAATTAAAGGGACACAACTCTTAATAGCTCATATTCTTCTTCTATATAATAAAAGCCAATGTCAGCTTGTCACATTTGAAATTAAAGGGACACAACTCTTAATAGCTCATCTCCTTCTTCTATATAATAAATGCCAATGTCAGTGTGTCACACTTTAAATTAAAGGGGCACAACTCTTAATAGCTCATCTCCTTCTTCTATATAATAAATGCCAATGTCAGTGTGTCACATTTTAAATTAAAGGGACACAACTCTTAATAGCTCATCTCCTTCTTCTATATAATAAATGCCAATGTCAGTGTGTCACATTTTAAATTAAAGGGACACAACTCTTAATAGCTCATATTCTTCTTCTATATAATAAATGCCAATGTCAGCGTGTCACATTTTAAATTAAAGGGACACAACTCTTAATAGCTCATCTCCTTCTTCTATATAATAAATGCCAATGTCAGCGTGTCATTTTAAGTTAAAGGGACACAACTCTTAATAGCTCATCTCCTTCTATATAATAAATGCCAATATCAGTGTGTCACATTTTAAATTAAAGGGACACAACTCTTAATAGCTCATCTCCTTCTTCTATATATTAAATGCCAATGTCAGTGTGTCACATTTTAAATTAAAGGGACACAACTCTTAATAGCTCATCTCCTTCTTCTATATAATAAATGCCAATGTCAGTGTGTCACATTTTAAATTAAAGGGACACAACTCTTAATAGCTCATATTCTTCTTCTATATAATAAATGCCAATGTCAGCGTGTCACATTTTAAATTAAAGGGACACAACTCTTAATAGCTCATCTCCTTCTTCTATATAATAAATGCCAATGTCAGCGTGTCATTTTAAATTAAAGGGACACAACTCTTAATAGCTCATCTCCTTCTATATAATAAATGCCAATGTCAGTGTGTCACATTTTAAATTAAAGGGACACAACTCTTAATAGCTCATCTCCTTCTTCTATATAATAAATGCCAATGTCAGTGTGTCACATTTTAAATTAAAGGGACACAACTCTTAATAGCTCATCTCCTTCTTCTATATCATAAATGCCAATGTCAGCGTGTCACATTTTAAATTAAAGGGACACAACTCTTAATAGCTCATCTCCTTCTTCTATATAATAAATGCCAATGTCAGTGTGTCACATTTTAAATTAAAGGGACACAACTCTTAATAACGCATCTCCTTCTTCTATATAATAAATGCCAATGTCAGTGTGTCACATTTTAAATTAAAGGGACACAACTCTTAATAGCTCGTCTCCTTCTATATAATAAATGCCAATGTCAGTGTGTCACATTTTAAATTAAAGGGACACAACTCTTAATGGCTCATCTCCTTCTTCTATATAATAAATGCCAATGTCAGTGTGTCACATTTTAAATTAAAGGGACACAACTCTTAATAGCTCATATTCATCTTCTATATAATAAATGCCAATGTCAGTGTGTCACATTTTAAATTAAAGGGGCACAACTCTTAATAGCTCATCTCCTTCTTCTATATAATAAATGCCAATGTCAGTGTGTCACATTTTAAATTAAAGGGGCACAACTCTTAATAGCTCATCTCCTTCTTCTATATAATAAATGCCAATGTCAGCGTGTCACATTTTAAATTAATGGGGCACAACTCTTAATAGCTCATCTCCTTCTTCTATATAATAAATGCCAATGTCAGTGTGTCACATTTTAAATTAAAGGGACACAACTCTTAATAGCTCATCTCCTTCTTCTATATAATAAATGCCAATGTCAGTGTGTCACATTTTAAATTAAAGGGACACAACTCTTAATAGCTCATCTCCTTCTTCTATATAATAAATGCCAATGTCAGCGTGTCATTTTAAATTAAAGGGACACAACTCTTAATGGCTCATCTCCTTCTATATAATAAATGCCAATGTCAGTGTGTCACATTTTAAATTAAAGGGACACAACTCTTAATAGCTCATCTCCTTCTTCTATATAATAAATGCCAATGTCAGTGTGTCACATTTTAAATTAAAGGGACACAACTCTTAATAGCTCATATCCTTCTTCTATATAATAAATGCCAATGTCAGTGTGTTACATTTTAAATTAAAGGGACACAACTCTTAATGGCTCATCTCCTTCTTCTATATAATAAATGCCAATGTCAGTGTGTCACATTTTAAATTAAAGGGACACAACTCTTAATAGCTCATCTCCATCTTCTATATAACAAATGCCAATGTCAGTGTGTCACATTTTAAATTAAAGGGACACAACTCTTAATAGCTCATCTCCTTCTTCTATATAATAAATGCCAATGTCAGTGTGTCACATTTTAAATTAAATGGACACAACTCTTAATAGCTCATCTCCTTCTTCTATATAATAAATGCCAATGTCAGCGTGTCACATTTTAAATTAAAGGGGCACAACTCTTAATAGCTCATCTCCTTCTTCTATATAATAAATGCCAATGTCAGTGTGTCACATTTTAAATTAAAGGGACACAACTCTTAATAGCTCATCTCCTTCTTCTATATAATAAATGCCAATGTCAGCGTGTCATTTTAAATTGAAGGGACACAACTCTTAATGGCTCATCTCCTTCTATATAATAAATGCCAATGTCAGTGTGTCACATTTTAAATTAAAGGGACACAACTCTTAATAGCTCATCTCCTTCTTCTATATAATAAATGCCAATGTCAGTGTGTCACATTTTAAATTAAAGGGACACAACTCTTAATGGCTCATCTCCTTCTTCTATATAATAAATGCCAATGTCAGTGTGTCACATTTTAAATTAAAGGGACACAACTCTTAATAGCTCATATTCTTCTTCTATATAATAAAAGCCAATGTCAGCTTGTCACATTTGAAATTAAAGGGACACAACTCTTAATAGCTCATCTCCTTCTTCTATATAATAAATGCCAATGTCAGTGTGTCACACTTTAAATTAAAGGGGCACAACTCTTAATAGCTCATCTCCTTCTTCTATATAATAAATGCCAATGTCAGTGTGTCACATTTTAAATTAAAGGGACACAACTCTTAATAGCTCATCTCCTTCTTCTATATAATAAATGCCAATGTCAGTGTGTCACATTTTAAATTAAAGGGACACAACTCTTAATAGCTCATATTCTTCTTCTATATAATAAATGCCAATGTCAGCGTGTCACATTTTAAATTAAAGGGACACAACTCTTAATAGCTCATCTCCTTCTTCTATATAATAAATGCCAATGTCAGCGTGTCATTTTAAATTAAAGGGACACAACTCTTAATAGCTCATCTCCTTCTATATAATAAATGCCAATGTCAGTGTGTCACATTTTAAATTAAAGGGACACAACTCTTAATAGCTCATCTCCTTCTATATAATAAATGCCAATGTCAGCGTGTCACATTTTAAATTAAAGGGACACAACTCTTAATAGCTCATCTCCTTCTTCTATATAATAAATGCCAATGTCAGTGTGTCACATTTTAAATTAAAGGGACACAACTCTTAATAACGCATCTCCTTCTTCTATATAATAAATGCCAATGTCAGTGTGTCACATTTTAAATTAAAGGGACACAACTCTTAATAGCTCGTCTCCTTCTATATAATAAATGCCAATGTCAGTGTGTCACATTTTAAATTAAAGGGACACAACTCTTAATGGCTCATCTCCTTCTTCTATATAATAAATGCCAATGTCAGTGTGTCACATTTTAAATTAAAGGGACACAACTCTTAATGGCTCATCTCCTTCTTCTATATAATAAATGCCAATGTCAGTGTGTCACATTTTAAATTAAAGGGACACAACTCTTAATAGCTCATCTCCATCTTCTATATAACAAATGCCAATGTCAGTGTGTCACATTTTAAATTAAAGGGACACAACTCTTAATAGCTCATCTCCTTCTTCTATATAATAAATGCCAATGTCAGTGTGTCACATTTTAAATTAAATGGACACAACTCTTAATAGCTCATCTCCTTCTTCTATATAATAAATGCCAATGTCAGCGTGTCACATTTTAAATTAAAGGGACACAACTCTTAATAGCTCATCTCCTTCTTCTATATAATAAATGCCAATGTCAGTGTGTCACATTTTAAATTAAAGGGACACAACTCTTAATAGCTCATCTCCTTCTTCTATATAATAAATGCCAATGTCAGTGTGTCACATTTTAAATTAAATGGACACAACTCTTAATAGCTCATCTCCTTCTTCTATATAATAAATGCCAATGTCAGCGTGTCACATTTTAAATTAAAGGGGCACAACTCTTAATAGCTCATCTCCTTCTTCTATATAATAAATGCCAATGTCAGTGTGTCACATTTTAAATTAAAGGGACACAACTCTTAATAGCTCATCTCCTTCTTCTATATAATAAATGCCAATGTCAGCGTGTCATTTTAAATTGAAGGGACACAACTCTTAATGGCTCATCTCCTTCTATATAATAAATGCCAATGTCAGTGTGTCACATTTTAAATTAAAGGGACACAACTCTTAATAGCTCATCTCCTTCTTCTATATAATAAATGCCAATGTCAGTGTGTCACATTTTAAATTAAAGGGACACAACTCTTAATGGCTCATCTCCTTCTTCTATATAATAAATGCCAATGTCAGTGTGTCACATTTTAAATTAAAGGGACACAACTCTTAATAGCTCATATTCTTCTTCTATATAATAAAAGCCAATGTCAGCTTGTCACATTTGAAATTAAAGGGACACAACTCTTAATAGCTCATCTCCTTCTTCTATATAATAAATGCCAATGTCAGTGTGTCACACTTTAAATTAAAGGGGCACAACTCTTAATAGCTCATCTCCTTCTTCTATATAATAAATGCCAATGTCAGTGTGTCACATTTTAAATTAAAGGGACACAACTCTTAATAGCTCATCTCCTTCTTCTATATAATAAATGCCAATGTCAGTGTGTCACATTTTAAATTAAAGGGACACAACTCTTAATAGCTCATATTCTTCTTCTATATAATAAATGCCAATGTCAGCGTGTCACATTTTAAATTAAAGGGACACAACTCTTAATAGCTCATCTCCTTCTTCTATATAATAAATGCCAATGTCAGCGTGTCATTTTAAGTTAAAGGGACACAACTCTTAATAGCTCATCTCCTTCTATATAATAAATGCCAATATCAGTGTGTCACATTTTAAATTAAAGGGACACAACTCTTAATAGCTCATCTCCTTCTTCTATATATTAAATGCCAATGTCAGTGTGTCACATTTTAAATTAAAGGGACACAACTCTTAATAGCTCATCTCCTTCTTCTATATAATAAATGCCAATGTCAGTGTGTCACATTTTAAATTAAAGGGACACAACTCTTAATAGCTCATATTCTTCTTCTATATAATAAATGCCAATGTCAGCGTGTCACATTTTAAATTAAAGGGACACAACTCTTAATAGCTCATCTCCTTCTTCTATATAATAAATGCCAATGTCAGCGTGTCATTTTAAATTAAAGGGACACAACTCTTAATAGCTCATCTCCTTCTATATAATAAATGCCAATGTCAGTGTGTCACATTTTAAATTAAAGGGACACAACTCTTAATAGCTCATCTCCTTCTTCTATATAATAAATGCCAATGTCAGTGTGTCACATTTTAAATTAAAGGGACACAACTCTTAATAGCTCATCTCCTTCTTCTATATCATAAATGCCAATGTCAGCGTGTCACATTTTAAATTAAAGGGACACAACTCTTAATAGCTCATCTCCTTCTTCTATATAATAAATGCCAATGTCAGTGTGTCACATTTTAAATTAAAGGGACACAACTCTTAATAACGCATCTCCTTCTTCTATATAATAAATGCCAATGTCAGTGTGTCACATTTTAAATTAAAGGGACACAACTCTTAATAGCTCGTCTCCTTCTATATAATAAATGCCAATGTCAGTGTGTCACATTTTAAATTAAAGGGACACAACTCTTAATGGCTCATCTCCTTCTTCTATATAATAAATGCCAATGTCAGTGTGTCACATTTTAAATTAAAGGGACACAACTCTTAATAGCTCATATTCATCTTCTATATAATAAATGCCAATGTCAGTGTGTCACATTTTAAATTAAAGGGGCACAACTCTTAATAGCTCATCTCCTTCTTCTATATAATAAATGCCAATGTCAGTGTGTCACATTTTAAATTAAAGGGGCACAACTCTTAATAGCTCATCTCCTTCTTCTATATAATAAATGCCAATGTCAGCGTGTCACATTTTAAATTAATGGGGCACAACTCTTAATAGCTCATCTCCTTCTTCTATATAATAAATGCCAATGTCAGTGTGTCACATTTTAAATTAAAGGGACACAACTCTTAATAGCTCATCTCCTTCTTCTATATAATAAATGCCAATGTCAGTGTGTCACATTTTAAATTAAAGGGACACAACTCTTAATAGCTCATCTCCTTCTTCTATATAATAAATGCCAATGTCAGCGTGTCATTTTAAATTAAAGGGACACAACTCTTAATGGCTCATCTCCTTCTATATAATAAATGCCAATGTCAGTGTGTCACATTTTAAATTAAAGGGACACAACTCTTAATAGCTCATCTCCTTCTTCTATATAATAAATGCCAATGTCAGTGTGTCACATTTTAAATTAAAGGGACACAACTCTTAATAGCTCATATCCTTCTTCTATATAATAAATGCCAATGTCAGTGTGTTACATTTTAAATTAAAGGGACACAACTCTTAATGGCTCATCTCCTTCTTCTATATAATAAATGCCAATGTCAGTGTGTCACATTTTAAATTAAAGGGACACAACTCTTAATAGCTCATCTCCATCTTCTATATAACAAATGCCAATGTCAGTGTGTCACATTTTAAATTAAAGGGACACAACTCTTAATAGCTCATCTCCTTCTTCTATATAATAAATGCCAATGTCAGTGTGTCACATTTTAAATTAAATGGACACAACTCTTAATAGCTCATCTCCTTCTTCTATATAATAAATGCCAATGTCAGCGTGTCACATTTTAAATTAAAGGGGCACAACTCTTAATAGCTCATCTCCTTCTTCTATATAATAAATGCCAATGTCAGTGTGTCACATTTTAAATTAAAGGGACACAACTCTTAATAGCTCATCTCCTTCTTCTATATAATAAATGCCAATGTCAGCGTGTCATTTTAAATTGAAGGGACACAACTCTTAATGGCTCATCTCCTTCTATATAATAAATGCCAATGTCAGTGTGTCACATTTTAAATTAAAGGGACACAACTCTTAATAGCTCATCTCCTTCTTCTATATAATAAATGCCAATGTCAGTGTGTCACATTTTAAATTAAAGGGACACAACTCTTAATGGCTCATCTCCTTCTTCTATATAATAAATGCCAATGTCAGTGTGTCACATTTTAAATTAAAGGGACACAACTCTTAATAGCTCATATTCTTCTTCTATATAATAAAAGCCAATGTCAGCTTGTCACATTTGAAATTAAAGGGACACAACTCTTAATAGCTCATCTCCTTCTTCTATATAATAAATGCCAATGTCAGTGTGTCACACTTTAAATTAAAGGGGCACAACTCTTAATAGCTCATCTCCTTCTTCTATATAATAAATGCCAATGTCAGTGTGTCACATTTTAAATTAAAGGGACACAACTCTTAATAGCTCATCTCCTTCTTCTATATAATAAATGCCAATGTCAGTGTGTCACATTTTAAATTAAAGGGACACAACTCTTAATAGCTCATATTCTTCTTCTATATAATAAATGCCAATGTCAGCGTGTCACATTTTAAATTAAAGGGACACAACTCTTAATAGCTCATCTCCTTCTTCTATATAATAAATGCCAATGTCAGCGTGTCATTTTAAATTAAAGGGACACAACTCTTAATAGCTCATCTCCTTCTATATAATAAATGCCAATGTCAGTGTGTCACATTTTAAATTAAAGGGACACAACTCTTAATAGCTCATCTCCTTCTATATAATAAATGCCAATGTCAGCGTGTCACATTTTAAATTAAAGGGACACAACTCTTAATAGCTCATCTCCTTCTTCTATATAATAAATGCCAATGTCAGTGTGTCACATTTTAAATTAAAGGGACACAACTCTTAATAACGCATCTCCTTCTTCTATATAATAAATGCCAATGTCAGTGTGTCACATTTTAAATTAAAGGGACACAACTCTTAATAGCTCGTCTCCTTCTATATAATAAATGCCAATGTCAGTGTGTCACATTTTAAATTAAAGGGACACAACTCTTAATGGCTCATCTCCTTCTTCTATATAATAAATGCCAATGTCAGTGTGTCACATTTTAAATTAAAGGGACACAACTCTTAATGGCTCATCTCCTTCTTCTATATAATAAATGCCAATGTCAGTGTGTCACATTTTAAATTAAAGGGACACAACTCTTAATAGCTCATCTCCATCTTCTATATAACAAATGCCAATGTCAGTGTGTCACATTTTAAATTAAAGGGACACAACTCTTAATAGCTCATCTCCTTCTTCTATATAATAAATGCCAATGTCAGTGTGTCACATTTTAAATTAAATGGACACAACTCTTAATAGCTCATCTCCTTCTTCTATATAATAAATGCCAATGTCAGCGTGTCACATTTTAAATTAAAGGGACACAACTCTTAATAGCTCATCTCCTTCTTCTATATAATAAATGCCAATGTCAGTGTGTCACATTTTAAATTAAAGGGACACAACTCTTAATAGCTCATCTCCTTCTTCTATATAATAAATGCCAATGTCAGTGTGTCACATTTTAAATTAAAGGGACACAACTCTTAATGGCTCATCTCCTTCTTCTATATAATAAATGCCAATGTCAGTGTGTCACATTTTAAATTAAAGGGACACAACTCTTAATAGCTCATATTCTTCTTCTATATAATAAAAGCCAATGTCAGCTTGTCACATTTGAAATTAAAGGGACACAACTCTTAATAGCTCATCTCCTTCTTCTATATAATAAATGCCAATGTCAGTGTGTCACACTTTAAATTAAAGGGGCACAACTCTTAATAGCTCATCTCCTTCTTCTATATAATAAATGCCAATGTCAGTGTGTCACATTTTAAATTAAAGGGACACAACTCTTAATAGCTCATCTCCTTCTTCTATATAATAAATGCCAATGTCAGTGTGTCACATTTTAAATTAAAGGGACACAACTCTTAATAGCTCATATTCTTCTTCTATATAATAAATGCCAATGTCAGCGTGTCACATTTTAAATTAAAGGGACACAACACTTAATAGCTCATCTCCTTCTTCTATATAATAAATGCCAATGTCAGCGTGTCATTTTAAATTAAAGGGACACAACTCTTAATAGCTCATCTCCTTCTATATAATAAATGCCAATGTCAGTGTGTCACATTTTAAATTAAAGGGACACAACTCTTAATAGCTCATCTCCTTCTATATAATAAATGCCAATGTCAGTGTGTCACATTTTAAATTAAAGGGACACAACTCTTAATAGCTCATCTCCTTCTTCTATATAATAAATGCCAATGTCAGCGTGTCACATTTTAAATTAAAGGGACACAACTCTTAATAGCTCATCTCCTTCTTCTATATAATAAATGCCAATGTCAGTGTGTCACATTTTAAATTAAATGGACACAACTCTTAATAGCTCATCTCCTTCTTCTATATAATAAATGCCAATGTCAGCGTGTCACATTTTAAATTAAAGGGGCACAACTCTTAATAGCTCATCTCCTTCTTCTATATAATAAATGCCAATGTCAGTGTGTCACATTTTAAATTAAAGGGACACAACTCTTAATAGCTCATCTCCTTCTTCTATATAATAAATGCCAATGTCAGCGTGTCATTTTAAATTGAAGGGACACAACTCTTAATGGCTCATCTCCTTCTATATAATAAATGCCAATGTCAGTGTGTCACATTTTAAATTAAAGGGACACAACTCTTAATAGCTCATCTCCTTCTTCTATATAATAAATGCCAATGTCAGTGTGTCACATTTTAAATTAAAGGGACACAACTCTTAATGGCTCATCTCCTTCTTCTATATAATAAATGCCAATGTCAGTGTGTCACATTTTAAATTAAAGGGACACAACTCTTAATAGCTCATATTCTTCTTCTATATAATAAAAGCCAATGTCAGCTTGTCACATTTGAAATTAAAGGGACACAACTCTTAATAGCTCATCTCCTTCTTCTATATAATAAATGCCAATGTCAGTGTGTCACACTTTAAATTAAAGGGGCACAACTCTTAATAGCTCATCTCCTTCTTCTATATAATAAATGCCAATGTCAGTGTGTCACATTTTAAATTAAAGGGACACAACTCTTAATAGCTCATCTCCTTCTTCTATATAATAAATGCCAATGTCAGTGTGTCACATTTTAAATTAAAGGGACACAACTCTTAATAGCTCATATTCTTCTTCTATATAATAAATGCCAATGTCAGCGTGTCACATTTTAAATTAAAGGGACACAACACTTAATAGCTCATCTCCTTCTTCTATATAATAAATGCCAATGTCAGCGTGTCATTTTAAATTAAAGGGACACAACTCTTAATAGCTCATCTCCTTCTATATAATAAATGCCAATGTCAGTGTGTCACATTTTAAATTAAAGGGACACAACTCTTAATAGCTCATCTCCTTCTATATAATAAATGCCAATGTCAGTGTGTCACATTTTAAATTAAAGGGACACAACTCTTAATAGCTCATCTCCTTCTTCTATATAATAAATGCCAATGTCAGCGTGTCACATTTTAAATTAAAGGGACACAACTCTTAATAGCTCATCTCCTTCTTCTATATAATAAATGCCAATGTCAGTGTGTCACATTTTAAATTAAAGGGACACAACTCTTAATAACGCATCTCCTTCTTCTATATAATAAATGCCAATGTCAGTGTGTCACATTTTAAATTAAAGGGACACAACTCTTAATAGCTCGTCTCCTTCTATATAATAAATGCCAATGTCAGTGTGTCACATTTTAAATTAAAGGGACACAACTCTTAATGGCTCATCTCCTTCTTCTATATAATAAATGCCAATGTCAGTGTGTCACATTTTAAATTAAAGGGACACAACTCTTAATGGCTCATCTCCTTCTTCTATATAATAAATGCCAATGTCAGTGTGTCACATTTTAAATTAAAGGGACACAACTCTTAATAGCTCATCTCCATCTTCTATATAACAAATGCCAATGTCAGTGTGTCACATTTTAAATTAAAGGGACACAACTCTTAATAGCTCATCTCCTTCTTCTATATAATAAATGCCAATGTCAGTGTGTCACATTTTAAATTAAATGGACACAACTCTTAATAGCTCATCTCCTTCTTCTATATAATAAATGCCAATGTCAGCGTGTCACATTTTAAATTAAAGGGACACAACTCTTAATAGCTCATCTCCTTCTTCTATATAATAAATGCCAATGTCAGTGTGTCACATTTTAAATTAAAGGGGCACAACTCTTAATAGCTCATCTCCTTCTTCTATATACTAAATGCCAATGTCAGCGTGTCACATTTTAAATTAATGGGGCACAACTCTTAATAGCTCATCTCCTTCTTCTATATAATAAATGCCAATGTCAGTGTGTCACATTTTAAATTAAAGGGACACAACTCTTAATAGCTCATCTCCTTCTTCTATATAATAAATGCCAATGTCAGTGTGTCACATTTTAAATTAAAGGGACACAACTCTTAATAGCTCATCTCCTTCTTCTATATAATAAATGCCAATGTCAGCGTGTCATTTTAAATTGAAGGGACACAACTCTTAATGGCTCATCTTCTATATAATAAATGCCAATGTCAGTGTGTCACATTTTAAATTAAAGGGACACAACTCTTAATAGCTCATCTCCTTCTTCTATATAATAAATGCCAATGTCAGTGTGTCACATTTTAAATTAAAGGGACACAACTCTTAATAGCTCATCTCCTTCTTCTATATAATAAATGCCAATGTCAGTGTGTTACATTTTAAATTAAAGGGACACAACACTTAATGGCTCATCTCCTTCTTCTATATAATAAATGCCAATGTCAGTGTGTCACATTTTAAATTAAAGGGACACAACTCTTAATAGCTCATCTCCATCTTCTATATAACAAATGCCAATGTCAGTGTGTCACATTTTAAATTAAAGGGACACAACTCTTAATAGCTCATCTCCTTCTTCTATATAATAAATGCCAATGTCAGTGTGTCACATTTTAAATTAAATGGACACAACTCTTAATAGCTCATCTCCTTCTTCTATATAATAAATGCCAATGTCAGCGTGTCACATTTTAAATTAAAGGGACACAACTCTTAATAGCTCATCTCCTTCTTCTATATAATAAATGCCAATGTCAGTGTGTCACATTTTAAATTAAAGGGACACAACTTTTAATGGCTCATCTCCTTCTTCTATATAATAAATGCCAATGTCAGTGTGTCACATTTTAAATTAAAGGGACACAACTCTTAATAGCTCATATTCTTCTTCTATATAATAAAAGCCAATGTCAGCTTGTCACATTTGAAATTAAAGGGACACAACTCTTAATAGCTCATCTCCTTCTTCTATATAATAAATGCCAATGTCAGTGTGTCACACTTTAAATTAAAGGGGCACAACTCTTAATAGCTCATCTCCTTCTTCTATATAATAAATGCCAATGTCAGTGTGTCACATTTTAAATTAAAGGGACACAACTCTTAATAGCTCATCTCCTTCTTCTATATAATAAATGCCAATGTCAGTGTGTCACATTTTAAATTAAAGGGACACAACTCTTAATAGCTCATATTCTTCTTCTATATAATAAATGCCAATGTCAGCGTGTCACATTTTAAATTAAAGGGACACAACTCTTAATAGCTCATCTCCTTCTTCTATATAATAAATGCCAATGTCAGCGTGTCATTTTAAGTTAAAGGGACACAACTCTTAATAGCTCATCTCCTTCTATATAATAAATGCCAATGTCAGTGTGTCACATTTTAAATTAAAGGGACACAACTCTTAATAGCTCATCTCCTTCTTCTATATAATAAATGCCAATGTCAGTGTGTCACATTTTAAATTAAAGGGACACAACTCTTAATAGCTCATCTCCTTCTTCTATATAATAAATGCCAATGTCAGCGTGTCACATTTTAAATTAAAGGGACACAACTCTTAATAGCTCATCTCCTTCTTCTATATAATAAATGCCAATGTCAGTGTGTCACATTTTAAATTAAAGGGGCACAACTCTTAATAGCTCATCTCCTTCTTCTATATAATAAATGCCAATGTCAGCGTGTCACATTTTAAATTAATGGGGCACAACTCTTAATAGCTCATCTCCTTCTTCTATATAATAAATGCCAATGTCAGTGTGTCACATTTTAAATTAAAGGGACACAACTCTTAATAGCTCATCTCCTTCTTCTATATAATAAATGCCAATGTCAGTGTGTCACATTTTAAATTAAAGGGACACAACTCTTAATAGCTCATCTCCTTCTTCTATATAATAAATGCCAATGTCAGTGTGTCACATTTTAAATTAAAGGGACACAACTCTTAATAGCTCATCTCCATCTTCTATATAACAAATGCCAATGTCAGTGTGTCACATTTTAAATTAAAGGGACACAACTCTTAATAGCTCATCTCCTTCTTCTATATAATAAATGCCAATGTCAGTGTGTCACATTTTAAATTAAATGGACACAACTCTTAATAGCTCATCTCCTTCTTCTATATAATAAATGCCAATGTCAGCGTGTCACATTTTAAATTAAAGGGACACAACTCTTAATAGCTCATCTCCTTCTTCTATATAATAAATGCCAATGTCAGTGTGTCACATTTTAAATTAAAGGGGCACAACTCTTAATAGCTCATCTCCTTCTTCTATATACTAAATGCCAATGTCAGCGTGTCACATTTTAAATTAATGGGGCACAACTCTTAATAGCTCATCTCCTTCTTCTATATAATAAATGCCAATGTCAGTGTGTCACATTTTAAATTAAAGGGACACAACTCTTAATAGCTCATCTCCTTCTTCTATATAATAAATGCCAATGTCAGTGTGTCACATTTTAAATTAAAGGGACACAACTCTTAATAGCTCATCTCCTTCTTCTATATAATAAATGCCAATGTCAGCGTGTCATTTTAAATTGAAGGGACACAACTCTTAATGGCTCATCTCCTTCTATATAATAAATGCCAATGTCAGTGTGTCACATTTTAAATTAAAGGGACACAACTCTTAATAGCTCATCTCCTTCTTCTATATAATAAATGCCAATGTCAGTGTGTCACATTTTAAATTAAAGGGACACAACTCTTAATAGCTCATCTCCTTCTTCTATATAATAAATGCCAATGTCAGTGTGTTACATTTTAAATTAAAGGGACACAACACTTAATGGCTCATCTCCTTCTTCTATATAATAAATGCCAATGTCAGTGTGTCACATTTTAAATTAAAGGGACACAACTCTTAATAGCTCATCTCCATCTTCTATATAACAAATGCCAATGTCAGTGTGTCACATTTTAAATTAAAGGGACACAACTCTTAATAGCTCATCTCCTTCTTCTATATAATAAATGCCAATGTCAGTGTGTCACATTTTAAATTAAATGGACACAACTCTTAATAGCTCATCTCCTTCTTCTATATAATAAATGCCAATGTCAGCGTGTCACATTTTAAATTAAAGGGACACAACTCTTAATAGCTCATCTCCTTCTTCTATATAATAAATGCCAATGTCAGTGTGTCACATTTTAAATTAAAGGGACACAACTTTTAATGGCTCATCTCCTTCTTCTATATAATAAATGCCAATGTCAGTGTGTCACATTTTAAATTAAAGGGACACAACTCTTAATAGCTCATATTCTTCTTCTATATAATAAAAGCCAATGTCAGCTTGTCACATTTGAAATTAAAGGGACACAACTCTTAATAGCTCATCTCCTTCTTCTATATAATAAATGCCAATGTCAGTGTGTCACACTTTAAATTAAAGGGGCACAACTCTTAATAGCTCATCTCCTTCTTCTATATAATAAATGCCAATGTCAGTGTGTCACATTTTAAATTAAAGGGACACAACTCTTAATAGCTCATCTCCTTCTTCTATATAATAAATGCCAATGTCAGTGTGTCACATTTTAAATTAAAGGGACACAACTCTTAATAGCTCATATTCTTCTTCTATATAATAAATGCCAATGTCAGCGTGTCACATTTTAAATTAAAGGGACACAACTCTTAATAGCTCATCTCCTTCTTCTATATAATAAATGCCAATGTCAGCGTGTCATTTTAAGTTAAAGGGACACAACTCTTAATAGCTCATCTCCTTCTATATAATAAATGCCAATGTCAGTGTGTCACATTTTAAATTAAAGGGACACAACTCTTAATAGCTCATCTCCTTCTTCTATATAATAAATGCCAATGTCAGTGTGTCACATTTTAAATTAAAGGGACACAACTCTTAATAGCTCATCTCCTTCTTCTATATAATAAATGCCAATGTCAGCGTGTCACATTTTAAATTAAAGGGACACAACTCTTAATAGCTCATCTCCTTCTTCTATATAATAAATGCCAATGTCAGTGTGTCACATTTTAAATTAAAGGGGCACAACTCTTAATAGCTCATCTCCTTCTTCTATATAATAAATGCCAATGTCAGCGTGTCACATTTTAAATTAATGGGGCACAACTCTTAATAGCTCATCTCCTTCTTCTATATAATAAATGCCAATGTCAGTGTGTCACATTTTAAATTAAAGGGACACAACTCTTAATAGCTCATCTCCTTCTTCTATATAATAAATGCCAATGTCAGTGTGTCACATTTTAAATTAAAGGGACACAACTCTTAATAGCTCATCTCCTTCTTCTATATAATAAATGCCAATGTCAGCGTGTCATTTTAAATTAAAGGGACACAACTCTTAATGGCTCATCTCCTTCTATATAATAAATGCCAATGTCAGTGTGTCACATTTTAAATTAAAGGGACACAACTCTTAATAGCTCATCTCCTTCTTCTATATAATAAATGCCAATGTCAGTGTGTCACATTTTAAATTAAAGGGACACAACTCTTAATAGCTCATCTCCTTCTTCTATATAATAAATGCCAATGTCAGTGTGTTACATTTTAAATTAAAGGGACACAACTCTTAATGGCTCATCTCCTTCTATATAATAAATGCCAATGTCAGTGTGTCACATTTTAAATTAAAGGGACACAACTCTTAATAGCTCATCTCCTTCTTCTATATAATAAATGCCAATGTCAGTGTGTCACATTTTAAATTAAAGGGACACAACTCTTAATGGCTCATCTCCTTCTTCTATATAATAAATGCCAATGTCAGTGTGTCACATTTTAAATTAAAGGGACACAACTCTTAATAGCTCATATTCTTCTTCTATATAATAAAAGCCAATGTCAGCTTGTCACATTTGAAATTAAAGGGACACAACTCTTAATAGCTCATCTCCTTCTTCTATATAATAAATGCCAATGTCAGTGTGTCACACTTTAAATTAAAGGGGCACAACTCTTAATAGCTCATCTCCTTCTTCTATATAATAAATGCCAATGTCAGTGTGTCACATTTTAAATTAAAGGGACACAACTCTTAATAGCTCATCTCCTTCTTCTATATAATAAATGCCAATGTCAGTGTGTCACATTTTAAATTAAAGGGACACAACTCTTAATAGCTCATATTCTTCTTCTATATAATAAAAGCCAATGTCAGCTTGTCACATTTGAAATTAAAGGGACACAACTCTTAATAGCTCATCTCCTTCTTCTATATAATAAATGCCAATGTCAGTGTGTCACATTTTAAATTAAAGGGGCACAACTCTTAATAGCTCATCTCCTTCTTCTATATAATAAATGCCAATGTCAGTGTGTCACATTTTAAATTAAAGGGACACAACTCTTAATAGCTCATCTCCTTCTTCTATATAATAAATGCCATTGTCAGTGTGTCACATTTTAAATTAAATGGACACAACTCTTAATAGCTCATCTCCTTCTTCTATATAATAAATGCCAATGTCAGCGTGTCACATTTTAAATTAAAGGGACACAACTCTTAATAGCTCATCTCCTTCTTCTATATAATAAATGCCAATGTCAGTGTGTCACATTTTAAATTAAAGGGGCACAACTCTTAATAGCTCATCTCCTTCTTCTATATAATAAATGCCAATGTCAGCGTGTCACATTTTAAATTAATGGGGCACAACTCTTAATAGCTCATCTCCTTCTTCTATATAATAAATGCCAATGTCAGTGTGTCACATTTTAAATTAAAGGGACACAACTCTTAATAGCTCATCTCCTTCTTCTATATAATAAATGCCAATGTCAGTGTGTCACATTTTAAATTAAAGGGACACAACTCTTAATAGCTCATCTCCTTCTTCTATATAATAAATGCCAATGTCAGCGTGTCATTTTAAATTGAAGGGACACAACTCTTAATGGCTCATCTCCTTCTATATAATAAATGCCAATGTCAGTGTGTCACATTTTAAATTAAAGGGACACAACTCTTAATAGCTCATCTCCTTCTTCTATATAATAAATGCCAATGTCAGTGTGTCACATTTTAAATTAAAGGGACACAACTCTTAATAGCTCATCTCCTTCTTCTATATAATAAATGCCAATGTCAGTGTGTTACATTTTAAATTAAAGGGACACAACTCTTAATGGCTCATCTCCTTCTTCTATATAATAAATGCCAATGTCAGTGTGTCACATTTTAAATTAAAGGGACACAACTCTTAATAGCTCATCTCCATCTTCTATATAACAAATGCCAATGTCAGTGTGTCACATTTTAAATTAAAGGGACACAACTCTTAATAGCTCATCTCCTTCTTCTATATAATAAATGCCAATGTCAGTGTGTCACATTTTAAATTAAATGGACACAACTCTTAATAGCTCATCTCCTTCTTCTATATAATAAATGCCAATGTCAGCGTGTCACATTTTGAATTAAAGGGACACAACTCTTAATAGCTCATCTCCTTCTTCTATATAATAAATGCCAATGTCAGTGTGTCACATTTTAAATTAAAGGGACACAACTCTTAATGGCTCATCTCCTTCTTCTATATAATAAATGCCAATGTCAGTGTGTCACATTTTAAATTAAAGGGACACAACTCTTAATAGCTCATATTCTTCTTCTATATAATAAAAGCCAATGTCAGCTTGTCACATTTGAAATTAAAGGGACACAACTCTTAATAGCTCATCTCCTTCTTCTATATAATAAATGCCAATGTCAGTGTGTCACACTTTAAATTAAAGGGGCACAACTCTTAATAGCTCATCTCCTTCTTCTATATAATAAATGCCAATGTCAGTGTGTCACATTTTAAATTAAAGGGACACAACTCTTAATAGCTCATCTCCTTCTTCTATATAATAAATGCCAATGTCAGTGTGTCACATTTTAAATTAAAGGGACACAACTCTTAATAGCTCATATTCTTCTTCTATATAATAAATGCCAATGTCAGCGTGTCACATTTTAAATTAAAGGGACACAACTCTTAATAGCTCATCTCCTTCTTCTATATAATAAATGCCAATGTCAGCGTGTCATTTTAAGTTAAAGGGACACAACTCTTAATAGCTCATCTCCTTCTATATAATAAATGCCAATGTCAGTGTGTCACATTTTAAATTAAAGGGACACAACTCTTAATAGCTCATCTCCTTCTTCTATATAATAAATGCCAATGTCAGTGTGTCACATTTTAAATTAAAGGGACACAACTCTTAATAGCTCATCTCCTTCTTCTATATAATAAATGCCAATGTCAGCGTGTCACATTTTAAATTAAAGGGACACAACTCTTAATAGCTCATCTCCTTCTTCTATATAATAAATGCCAATGTCAGTGTGTCACATTTTAAATTAAAGGGGCACAACTCTTAATAGCTCATCTCCTTCTTCTATATAATAAATGCCAATGTCAGCGTGTCACATTTTAAATTAATGGGGCACAACTCTTAATAGCTCATCTCCTTCTTCTATATAATAAATGCCAATGTCAGTGTGTCACATTTTAAATTAAAGGGACACAACTCTTAATAGCTCATCTCCTTCTTCTATATAATAAATGCCAATGTCAGTGTGTCACATTTTAAATTAAAGGGACACAACTCTTAATAGCTCATCTCCTTCTTCTATATAATAAATGCCAATGTCAGCGTGTCATTTTAAATTAAAGGGACACAACTCTTAATGGCTCATCTCCTTCTATATAATAAATGCCAATGTCAGTGTGTCACATTTTAAATTAAAGGGACACAACTCTTAATAGCTCATCTCCTTCTTCTATATAATAAATGCCAATGTCAGTGTGTCACATTTTAAATTAAAGGGACACAACTCTTAATAGCTCATCTCCTTCTTCTATATAATAAATGCCAATGTCAGTGTGTTACATTTTAAATTAAAGGGACACAACTCTTAATGGCTCATCTCCTTCTATATAATAAATGCCAATGTCAGTGTGTCACATTTTAAATTAAAGGGACACAACTCTTAATAGCTCATCTCCTTCTTCTATATAATAAATGCCAATGTCAGTGTGTCACATTTTAAATTAAAGGGACACAACTCTTAATGGCTCATCTCCTTCTTCTATATAATAAATGCCAATGTCAGTGTGTCACATTTTAAATTAAAGGGACACAACTCTTAATAGCTCATATTCTTCTTCTATATAATAAAAGCCAATGTCAGCTTGTCACATTTGAAATTAAAGGGACACAACTCTTAATAGCTCATCTCCTTCTTCTATATAATAAATGCCAATGTCAGTGTGTCACACTTTAAATTAAAGGGGCACAACTCTTAATAGCTCATCTCCTTCTTCTATATAATAAATGCCAATGTCAGTGTGTCACATTTTAAATTAAAGGGACACAACTCTTAATAGCTCATCTCCTTCTTCTATATAATAAATGCCAATGTCAGTGTGTCACATTTTAAATTAAAGGGACAGAACTCTTAATAGCTCATATTCTTCTTCTATATAATAAATGCCAATGTCAGCGTGTCACATTTTAAATTAAAGGGACACAACTCTTAATAGCTCATCTCCTTCTTCTATATAATAAATGCCAATGTCAGCGTGTCATTTTAAATTAAAGGGACACAACTCTTAATAGCTCATCTCCTTCTATATAATAAATGCCAATGTCAGTGTGTCACATTTTAAATTAAAGGGACACAACTCTTAATAGCTCATCTCCTTCTTCTATATAATAAATGCCAATGTCAGTGTGTCACATTTTAAATTAAAGGGACACAACTCTTAATAGCTCATCTCCTTCTATATAATAAATGCCAATGTCAGCGTGTCACATTTTAAATTAAAGGGACACAACTCTTAATAGCTCATCTCCTTCTTCTATATAATAAATGCCAATGTCAGTGTGTCACATTTTAAATTAAAGGGACACAACTCTTAATAACGCATCTCCTTCTTCTATATAATAAATGCCAATGTCAGTGTGTCACATTTTAAATTAAAGGGACACAACTCTTAATAGCTCGTCTCCTTCTATATAATAAATGCCAATGTCAGTGTGTCACATTTTAAATTAAAGGGACACAACTCTTAATGGCTCATCTCCTTCTTCTATATAATAAATGCCAATGTCAGTGTGTCACATTTTAAATTAAAGGGACACAACTCTTAATAGCTCATATTCATCTTCTATATAATAAATGCCAATGTCAGTGTGTCACATTTTAAATTTAAGGGGCACAACTCTTAATAGCTCATCTCCTTCTTCTATATAATAAATGCCAATGTCAGTGTGTCACATTTTAAATTAAAGGGGCACAACTCTTAATAGCTCATCTCCTTCTTCTATATAATAAATGCCAATGTCAGCGTGTCACATTTTAAATTAATGGGGCACAACTCTTAATAGCTCATCTCCTTCTTCTATATAATAAATGCCAATGTCAGTGTGTCACATTTTAAATTAAAGGGACACAACTCTTAATAGCTCATCTCCTTCTTCTATATAATAAATGCCAATGTCAGTGTGTCACATTTTAAATTAAAGGGACACAACTCTTAATAGCTCATCTCCTTCTTCTATATAATAAATGCCAATGTCAGCGTGTCATTTTAAATTAAAGGGACACAACTCTTAATGGCTCATCTCCTTCTATATAATAAATGCCAATGTCAGTGTGTCACATTTTAAATTAAAGGGACACAACTCTTAATAGCTCATCTCCTTCTTCTATATAATAAATGCCAATGTCAGTGTGTCACATTTTAAATTAAAGGGACACAACTCTTAATAGCTCATATCCTTCTTCTATATAATAAATGCCAATGTCAGTGTGTTACATTTTAAATTAAAGGGACACAACTCTTAATGGCTCATCTCCTTCTTCTATATAATAAATGCCAATGTCAGTGTGTCACATTTTAAATTAAAGGGACACAACTCTTAATAGCTCATCTCCATCTTCTATATAACAAATGCCAATGTCAGTGTGTCACATTTTAAATTAAAGGGACACAACTCTTAATAGCTCATCTCCATCTTCTATATAACAAATGCCAATGTCAGTGTGTCACATTTTAAATTAAAGGGACACAACTCTTAATAGCTCATCTCCTTCTTCTATATAATAAATGCCAATGTCAGTGTGTCACATTTTAAATTAAAGGGACACAACTCTTAATAGCTCATCTCCATCTTCTATATAACAAATGCCAATGTCAGTGTGTCACATTTTAAATTAAAGGGACACAACTCTTAATAGCTCATCTCCATCTTCTATATAACAAATGCCAATGTCAGTGTGTCACATTTTAAATTAAAGGGACACAATTCTTAATAGCTCATCTCCTTCTTCTATATAATAAATGCCAATGTCAGTGTGTCACATTTTAAATTAAAGGGACACAACTCTTAATGGCTCATCTCCTTCTTCTATATAATAAATGCCAATGTCAGTGTGTCACATTTTAAATTAAAGGGACACAACTCTTAATAGCTCATATTCTTCTTCTATATAATAAAAGCCAATGTCAGCTTGTCACATTTGAAATTAAAGGGACACAACTCTTAATAGCTCATCTCCTTCTTCTATATAATAAATGCCAATGTCAGTGTGTCACACTTTAAATTAAAGGGGCACAACTCTTAATAGCTAATCTCCTTCTTCTATATAATAAATGCCAATGTCAGTGTGTCACACTTTAAATTAAAGGCGCACAACTCTTAATAGCTCATCTTCTTCTATATAATAAATGCCAATGTCAGCGTGTCACATTTTAAATTAAAGGGACACAACTCTTAATAGCTCATCTCCTTCTTCTATATAATAAATGCCAATGTCAGCGTGTCACATTTTAAATTAAAGGGACACAACTCTTAATAGCTCATCTCCTTCTTCTATATATTAAATGCCAATATCAGCGTGTCACATTTTAAATTAAAGGGACACAACTCTTAATAGCTCATCTCCCTCTTCTATATAATAAATGCCAATGTCAGTGTGTCACATTTTAAATTAAAGGGGCACAACTCTTAATAGCTCATCTCCTTCTTCTATATAATAAATGCCAATGTCAGTGTGTCACACTTTAAATTAAAGGGGCACAACTCTTAATAGCTAATCTCCTTCTTCTATATAATAAATGCCAATGTCAGTGTGTCACACTTTAAATTAAAGGGGCACAACTCTTAATAGCTCATCTCCTTCTTCTATATAATAAATGCCAATGTCAGTGTGTCACATTTTAAATTAAAGGGACACAACTCTTAATAGCTCATCTCCTTCTATATATTAAATGCCAATATCAGCGTGTCACATTTTAAATTAAAGGGACACAACCCTTATTATCTCATCTCCTTCTTCTATATAAATTACAATGTCAGTGTGTCACACTTTTGAAGGGAAAAAACTCTTAATATCTCATATCCTTCTTCGTTGAACTTTTAAAAGTTAACCTTAAAAATTAATGGCATACTTAATTCCAGCGATCAGTTTTGAGTTCTTCTGTAGTTTATTGTTGACTATCGCATCTACTCCTCATATTGTGATGAAGGCTCAATCAGGAGTGCTCTGTATAAGCTAGTTTAAATGCCGCCCAATAGGGTGGCTTTAAAGACAGTTATTAATAAAATACCAATGACTAATTACAAGACTTTTACGGGTGGCGACGCGGTTGGTAGGAGTTTTATGCCCACCTCATCTCATCAGAGAAACTTTACGTGATAGAAGAAAAGTGATTCCATTTTTGAAATCTGCAGACAAAATTTCACAAATTTAAGTACATAACAATTCTGATGAAAACTGGCTGTGACCAATTTAAATTACAGTAACGCCGCAAGTAAAAACTCGGGAAAAGCCTCAGAGTACAGAGATTAGTGTTTGCTGGTGGACCCAGGGAGGGATTAAAAAATAAAAAAACTAAAGAATATTCTCGCAGTTTACGGAACATGAAGCCAAAAAACCCAGCAATCGTAATTCAGTTTACCTTCCTCTTTGGTACATCGACTTTACGAATTTAAGCGCAATGTTTAGTTGGCGGCTAGATGATATTGTTATTTGTAACCGTAAGTTTATTTTAAGCGTTTCTTCTCTCGCAACACATTGCTTGTTGATCTTACTTGCAGTTTCTTGCTTTCCAGTCAACTTTGATCTTAATCATTTGAGCCCTGACCACCACTTGATCAGTGGTAGAGAAAAATGGCGTAATGCCCATCCACCGGTTGAACAGTGGTAGAGAAAAATATCTTAATGCCAAGTTACCGGTTGAACGGTGGGCAAACTATTCTAACTATTTTTATATCTACCGTGAAAGATTACTATTTGCGAATTTTATCTCAGGAGTTCAGGCAGAAGGGTTACATTTGTTCAGGAACGCAGGGCTCAAAAGGTTAAGATATTTAAACGCAGTGTCAATCGTTACCTACTGTCTTCTTGATCCATGTTCTTTTATTGTTATCTCCCCTTAATGATGTGTTCCTTTTCCTCAAATTCTTTCACAAATAGTAACCTCTTGCGCCTTAGTGGACTTATCGCCTTTCTTGGGTTTCAGTTCATTAAAATAATGTCTCTTTTTAAATGATTAAAAAGTTGCAATAATTTCTACCAAATATAAAACATGAATGTTCCTTAATGTGGAACTTTGCAGTTAAACAGGTAATTGTTAATGTGGCGAGTGAATAGAGGTGGGTGTGGCATGGGAGCAAGATTATGGCTACAAGGAAGTAATATAACGATTGACCCAAGAGAGACTCTGTTTCAGGAAGTAGCATTCCTAGAGAAGATATGTTTGAATGAAAATTTCTTCTTACAATTTCTAAACTGCCTGTTCACATAGATATAGACATAGAAACGAAGAAAAGGGAGAAGAAATTATTAACTTTCTGAAGATAGAATAAATGGCGAACAGGGAAACATACCAAGATGGCAGCGATAAAATGGAGGTGTTAAAATCAAACACGTACAAATTTTAACTATTTTAAAATTAAACAACGTAATTTCAAGGTGTTTTGGAATATCGAAAGGTGGCATTTAAAATCTAAACATATCTGAAGAAACAGGAAATTTACGTTGAAAACAAAGAAAAGAGTGTCGAACTGCAATGTAACA
>OZ010592.1:77893122-77935622 GCA_963932145.1 Acanthosepion lycidas | reverse complement strand
ATTCTAAAAAATGTCTTACATTTGTAATATTGTAGCCTGCTTTTGTCTGCTGAATTCCTACAAAAGGGTATGGCACCTATTCTGAACTTTTATTTTTGTTCAGGTATGTGTAAGATACATCATACGATTAATATAAATTTGATGTCTGATATATATATCGTGTGAATCACGTCTTCTTTTTTTAAGCGAGTTCACCCTAAGTAAGGCAATAAAGCCACTAAGGCACAAGGGATTACGCTGTGTGGAAGAATTAGGAAACAGAAACATTACTAAGAAGCGGTAATTAAGAAAGATTAGTCAGCAAGGCGGATTATTAATGAGGAAAATAACTTCAAATATCCGTTCAATCCAAATCGTTTTCTTTTATGTAAAAATACGCAATTTACGTTAATATTTACGTCGGATTGCCTTGGGAAGAAAATTGATGATTGAATAACACTGATGTGATTTATATATGAATAAATTATTTATATATATTTTTTCAATCGAGTTCACCCCCAAAAAGGTAATAAAACGACTAAGACACAAGGGCTACTGGTTGTGGATGAACGAGAAAACAGAACCATTTCTAAGGAGCGAAAAGAAAAAGAACCGTAATCAGGAAGACAGTAGATAGCCATTGAAATTGCATTTAAATTTTTGAAGTTTAAATTTAATTGGAAAGCAATCAGCCGGAAGGGATTTCCACAAGCGAGAAGTGCATGAAAAGAAACTGTTAGCACAGAACTTACGGCTACGTATCCATCTAGCCAACTCGACTGTATATTGATGAGATATCGTCGTCAGTATCGTACTGAGCTTAAATTCGCAAAGTCAAAGTACCATAGCGAAGAGCTCACAACAATAATTATCATGAAAGAATTCATAGAAAAGTCACAAGGGGATGGAAAAGTCACAAGGAGGTGGAAAATTCACAAGGGGGTGGAAAAGTCACTGAAGTCGAGACACCAGATCTCGACCATTAATATTCCTAATTCTTCTTTGGATTTTATCAAAGATCTCTGCTATTCCCAAGCTGTTATCCATCTAGATACTGACTAGGCTCGATATTACTTAACTTCTGTGTTCTATGTGAAATAGCGTTTCAAAGTTATATGTCCGTAAGCCCACTATCCCACCAAACATCTAAACTTAGAGCACCTTTTATACCTAAGTGGTCACCCATCTGGTTACTGACCATGCTTAACGTTTCTTAACTTCGTTGATCGTACCAAAACCCTTGTTTCAATGTAATATTGCTGTAAACACATTATACCAACCGCACATCAAAGCTTATAGCACCTATTCACAGATAGTCACCTATCTAGATACTGATCAGGAGAGACGTTGCTTAACTTCGGTAATAGTGTCTAGTTTTTTATTACCAGTGATAAGGTTTATGAGATGAGGTTTTCTAAGCGGTCGACCATTTGACTAAAAGGGAATAAAATAATGAGTAAATAAATGAAAATTTGAGGGTTAAGTGACACTCGACCGGAAGTTAAAACTATCCGATTGCATCCGTATATAAGTATAACTTGTTTTAGACTGAAGGAGAAGGGAGCCGTCCTTCTAACCAGTGACTCTCGGTAGAAGTCTCTCGCCCTTGTCTCTCAGAGAGAATACTAGGTCCGGTCCGAAACATGACCACGGAATAAATAAATAAAATACTGAAAACTGAATTATTTTTTTTCTTATCTTGAGCCGTTAAATTCATCTTTCTTTTCATTTAAGAATGTGTAGCGAGCCTTTCCTAGTTTTTGTGTACATCGACAGTGTAGACACGAAAAACAATGTGGTGATTTGTCCAACCGGTGAAAAGCTGAGAGGGTGGTTATGTTATATTTTGACAAGGTTATGTTGTATGTTGACAAGGTTATGTATTTTTTATATCAACGTCCTCGGTCGGTGTTAAGTAAGAATTATAAAATAAATTAGCTTTTAATACAATAAGTCAGCAAAGATAGGTATTCATTTATTCCCAGAAGTAAAGGATATTGAATGACTAATGTAATTTTCGGATGCGTCAATGAAGGACGCATTGAATTAATTAGCTGGAGAGTTTTTCATTACCAAAGAAAAAAATATTCAATCGCTCGAAAAAGTTTAAGGACATTTAGTCTTTATAGAACAAAGATATAGCGACAAAAATGGTGAGGTTATATCAATAGACATTTGCATACATTATCGCTTTATTAACACACGCTATTTTGGAATATTAAAAAATGAAAAAAAAAAAACTCTAACTTCTTTAAAAAAAGAAAAATTGTCTCATGTCATATAATGGAAAGCCGGCTAAGACGTTTTTCTTTCAGTACGTTTGAGAATTATGACGGGGAGATTTTCAAGCAAAAGCGAGCCTGAAAATAATTTTCTCTTTCTATTTTGATAGCTTTCGTCGGGAGGTTATTCATCTTCCTGTGGCGTTGCATGTCGTCTGCTCTTTGCATATATTTCGGCAGTATATTAAATCTATTCTTCTCCATCCTTGCGTTATGTCTCTCGCATTCAATTTTGCTTCAGGTGTCTTTTTTTAATCTAAAAACTGGAGAGAGGCATGCAACATATTCGCGGGGCCAACCATAATTTTAGTACGATAAAAATTATTTATAGCCTGAACAAAAACAATGAAAGAAATGATTGCAAGTAATACAACAAATAAAATAAAAATGAACGAATAAAATATTTTAAAAGCAAAAAGAACAAAAACAATTGAATGTAAAAAATAGCAAAAAAAAAAAAAAATCTGTTTAAAAAAGAAATAAAAAGAAATGATTTAATAAAAAAATGTTAATAATTTCAAAAAGTTCTATTCTCACTATAACAACAAAATAAAATCCGGATTATAAAACGGAGAATGTTAAGAGCATTTAGAATTTGTAGCCCACAGTATTTACATGCTGGGGAAAAACATTTACGCTCCTTAAATATAGTAATTATTTCATGTTTAATGCTAAATAGAAAGCTTCTCACATTTTTTAAATTAAAAGAATAAACGATATTAACATAGTACAAAAGATATCTAAAAAGAACAAAAATTATTGATAATAAAAAATTATATTATAAATTAGGCTATAGTTAATGTAAAAACATATATTTTTTTACAATTATGTTCAAGAGCCACTCTATGTAGAGGTACAAAGTAAGAGGTAGAGTTTATGTGGATACATGGAGAAGTTAATGGTTGACTCTAGACTTGAACAAGATTATAGTGATCGGGAAAGCATTCTCCAGAGAATCAGTTCCACAGTTCCCCGTGAGAAGAAATTACTCTAGCGGAACTTACACGTTACCAATAAAATAAGAAGGGAGTGAGTCTAGTTCGCTACAATGTGCATGGCGTGGATTGTCTTAGCCTGGAAGGTTAAAACTGGTGAAACTAATGAATGTAGCTTGTCTGAACACTTCCCTTGAAATCTCGATTGAGCAGCAAGAGACTTACTACGTTTCGTCTCAGGGAAACGTGTTGTAAGGTGGAACATCATTATTCATCCACAAATAAGCGGATAAGTTTTCGGACTCTATCGAGTTTGGAAAGTGTAGACTGTGTGACTCCTGTTCATATATGGCTAAATTTTCCGTTTGAACTGGCTCTTGTAAAGATAGAGGAAAGCAGGATGAGTCACTTACTGGGGCGGTAGAGTCAACCGACAATTTTCCCAGCATCCTTAGCGAAGCTTCATATGTACGTGGTACACTTTAGGTTTGGGTTGAGCTCTTCACGATATGCGGTCAACTAACAGCGTCCCAGAGAAAACTCCCATTCACTGCGACTAGTGAAAATTCAGGCTACGCTCAGTGTTGATGGAACGTCATTAGTTTGGTTTTGTTGGCATTGAATGTAAGCAGCCAGTTTTCTCTCACTGAGCTGTTAAAGCTTGATCAGAGGAAATATCAGCTGCCAGGCTATGGCCATCTAGATTTTGGGAAGTGCAGCTATATATTGTTGTATCATCACCATATATATTCACAAATGATCGGGGTACAATCTGAGGGAGATCATTTATATAAATAAGAAAGACGGTTGGACCGAGAAATGAGCCTTGGAGGACTCCGACATGAATCACTTGAGCCGAGAAGGACTGGACGTTAACAGCTACCTTTAGGGACCTACCTGTTAGGAAGGATTTAGAAGAGTGTTTCGGTGATTCCAAAGCCAGATATCTTGTGTAGTGACCCTTAAATGCCACTCCTTTGTCAAAGTCCTTTCAACTATCTAATGTGCTCGTCCCTGACATGTATTTGCTGATGGTTCCTCACGGATTTTTTGAGTATGATATCAGCAGAGGACCGAGTCTATCGAAATCTGTACTGCTTGTTGCTCAAGCAGCTGTCCATGCTGAGGTTATCAACAAACCTCTTGTTGATTATAGTCATAAGTTCGATAATAACACTGGAGGATGATGAGAAAGAGATGAGGGCTGACCTAAATCAACAGATCACTTGACACTTTCCACAGGCCGAGGAAGAATTTGTTTTTTAAGCACCGTTTAAGTAATTTCGTAAGATTAGAGTTGACTCAGGGTTGATCTCTTATCACTGGGATTATATATGGACATTTAGCCTTCTTAGGTTTAAGACTTTTGAGATGTCTTGAGACTTCTCGTGCAGTGATAAAATAATATTACTCAATGAGACGGGTGAAGTTACAATGGGGATGCCCTTTATCATCTAACGTTGAGTTCGTGAGAAGTATCTCATTGCTTCTCTTCAGAATTTGGCTCGCGCAACTCCCGGGATCAAAGTTGTTTGTATTCGACAATGCTCTGGACTTCTTGTGTATAGCTACACTGCGTTTTCTAGAACATATTTGCATTGAATGTTTGTAGTTTTGAATGCAACAAATGCACCCTTCCTTGTGATATATATGTATTAGTGGTTACGGTGAGGTATGGCTGTTTGCCACGTTGGTGTAATGGATATGGGAGGAATCGGAGAGCCGAGTTCGAATTCTAGTTGAATCCATTACATTCACTTACGTGCTAATACGCTTGGGAAAGGTATGAATCCTCTTCTTCTCATCCCAGCTATGGGTAAATAGCAAGACAGACCAGGTTCTGTAATCTTGGATAGCAACTGGTCTACCGCAGAAAAAAATGACAACATACAGCGGGAAAATTCTGCCTCTTCAGTCATGTATCGAAAGATACATGATCGTCTAAGTGTGTATCACGCATGGCACATAACTGACTGATGGCTGGAGGCACGTTGGAGTAATGGATAACAACTCAGATTTAGGAATCGGAGAGCCGAGTTCGAATTCCAGCTGAATCCATTACATTCACTTACGTGCTAATTCCCTTGAGAAAAGTATGTATTATTCTCTTCTCCCTCCAGCTATCGATAAATAGCATGACAGACCGGGTTCTAAAGCTTTGAGTGGCAACTGGTCTACTGCGGGAAAAAATCTGCCTCGTCAGTTATGTATCGAAAGATACATGATCGCTTAAGCATGTATCACGCATACCACATAAATGACTGACTGATGGCTGCAACGAAATCAGGGGATGAACCAGGCCTGGCTGTTAGGGTTCTGCTGTTTTTTTTTTCCCTGGAGTATAAAACTCTTATTCCAGAAAGGATATATTTCGAGATTAGGGCAACAGTATTAGTGGCAATATATCTGACGAAGTGCTTCCACCATGTAAAATCTGACGTTCTTCAAAAATTTAAATGCAATGCCAATCGCAATCTTCTGTCCCCCATCGCTTCTGTTCTTTAATTAACTTTTCTCTTCACTAACGTCTTCTCATTTACTTTCCTTCCCAATAAATTCTTGTGCCTTAGTGGCATTATCAGCTTGCTTGGGGTGAAATTGATTAAAAATATGCATATGTTGCTGGGAATTACGAGGATAGAATTTGGATCAAGACAGCTTCTGACCAAGAACTGTCGTCTTGCGGAACAGACATCTACCAGGATGCTTTCAGGAAAGTTAGAAATTGAAGAAGAAAAAAAAAGAAAAAAGAAAAAGAAAAGCGATTACGAGAAATAGCAAAAAGACCGAGCTGTAAAATACAGGAAGTAGTGGAAAGGAACCAATCATTAAAAATAAAAAAAAATATAAACTATAGAAGAGAACTTCCCGCCTTTGGAACTCTCTTTCAAGCCGCCTACGCTCTTCAGAAAGTTAAATGCAACGTCAATCGCCATCTTTAGCCTTGTTGAAACTTGTTCTTTTATTGTCTTTTCTTCTTTCTAATGTATTCTCATACACATTCCCTCCCAACCACCTCTTTCGTCTTATTGGTTTTGTTGCCCTGATTTGCTTGAAATGATTAAAAAATAAAGAAAAGGACAAGTAGAGGGATTTCGAGAAGCAGCAAAAGACAAAACAATAAAATACATAATCTTATTAACTGTAATATAGAATATAATACGTTGCTTAAAAGGAAAGATATACACCTGATGAAGCCCATAGCTTACAACAGTCGAAACGTTGTAATAACAACAGCAAGGATATCAATAGTATGAATAGTATTGGTAATGTAGAAAATAGTACGAAAATTATTATAGTAATATCATAAAATATAGCATGTATAATTTTGTAGTAAATGGTATTTACATTACAGAAACAAATCTATAATATTATAGTATAATATTATAGAAAATAACATTAAATAGTGTATAAATTGCATAAATAATATTATAGATAATAGAAAATATAATGAATATCGTAAATCTACAATTAAAAATAATCTCATAAATTTCTATTCTCACCAAAAGAGCCAAATAAAATACAGAATAATTATCGGTTTCTTTTTAACAGCACCTAGAACTTGTAACCTACAATATCTACATCTTGATTAAAAATATATTAAACTACTCTTAGCTCTTCCAGTCTGTTACAACTGCTTAGCAACATTGACATATTCCGGAAAGACATTAAAATAATCAAGAATCTATACTAGCAGGAAAACCTCCTGCATACGGACAGAAAATGACATTATTTACATTATTCGGACTATTGTCCTCATCTTTGTCGCCATATTTCAGGTGGTTGGAATTTCGAACTGAACCCTTTATTTCGCTCCCTGGGGTAGACTGTTCTAGTTCCACGGGCCATGTTTTTGATGGATGTCAGTTATTAGTTAACTCCTGCTCTGAAAGTTCTCCACTGCCTTAACAGGGTATTGAACTCACACTCTTTGGGTCCTGTTACTGGATCTAATCAAAGCCTTTATCCACTGTGCCATGTGTCCTTGAGGACATCTGGGTATTCACCTGCGGAAAAGAATATAAAGGAGAGACAGGCCGCCGCCTCAAGTTAAGGCTTCAAGAACACCAGAAAGCTGTAACGCGAGGGGAAGTAGAAAAATCAGGCGTGGCTGACCACATATGGAGAGAGAAGGGAGATCACCGTCCCTTGTGGGATCATGTCAAGATCATAGACAAGGAACACCATTGGAAAATTCGTAAACTTAAGGAATCAGCTCATATGCTAGGCCACAAAAATCTCTTGAGCCAACTAAACATAGAAATACATACAATATGGGAACCAGTAATAAGGAGTTCCAGAGAAAAGCAATGATAACAAAGTTGCAATATGAGCTCTGGTTAAAACATGATTTGATAACAGCAAAATTGCAATATGAGCACTGGTAAAAATGGTTTATAATACCCAGAAATTCATACCCAGATGTCCTCAAGAACAAATGGCACAGTGGATAAAGGCGTTGGTTAGATCCAGTGACAGGACCCGGTTAAGGCAGTGGAGAACTTTCAGAGCAGGAGATAACTGATATTAAAAACAAGTCACGTGGAACTGGAACAGTCTAGGCCAGTGAGCGAAATAAAGGGTTCAGTTCGAAATTCCAACCACTTGAAGAAGACCGAAACGTTGTGATAAATATGTCCGAATATGTAAATAATGTACATAATATCTCATCTCAGAAATATAGACAGGCAATGAGTTCAGCAGATATGCAAAAATAGAAAGCATGCATATTCTCACCAAATTTCTGAGGCATTTCTGAGTGAATTAGTAGTCCAAAATTCATTACAAGCGATCACCATCTTAACAATATAAGATATGAAAATGACACGGTATTGGTAGCAGAAAGGAAACCACAAAAGTATAAATTACAGGAAAATAGAATGTATGGTTATCGGCAAAAGGGTCAGTCTTAAATGGAAATTATAAATCGGCGATCCTAAAATCAAACATATATAGAGAAATTTAAATATATGGGAAATCTTCTAACAGAGGAGGAAAAGTGCGACACTGAGATCCGAAGACGTACTGGGATGGCCAAAGGTTCATTCTAAAAGCTAAGCAAAGTATTCAGAGACAGAAAAAAAATTGTTAGAAACAAAGAAAAGAGTACCGAACTGTTACATGATATCTGTATTCCTCTATGGCAGCGAATGAAGAAGAGACTTCAAGCAACAGCAATGAGGATACTCTGGACTGAACATATGAGCAACAGTGGGGGTTTTGAGAAAATTTTATAAAAAAAGAAGCTTATACTTAACATCAGGCAGAGGCAGTTGGAATTTCTGGGGCACGTGATGAGGAAGGAGGTCTTGGAAAATATGATTTGAAGAAATAGAGTAAAAAGGGACAGGGAAAATCAGCACGTAACGTACTTGATGAGCTTTCATGATAGAAGCTTGAAAAACATTTATTTTGTCTTGCTTTTCATTCATTCTTTCTTTCTTTCTTAATTGATATCTCCTCCCTTCCTTCATCCATGATTTGAGGTTTTGATCTTTCTTTGCTTCGTAATTTCATTCCTAATTGATCCATTCTTTCTTTCTTTCTTTCTTTCTTTCTTTCTTCCTTTCTTTCTTTCATGCCTTCCTATTTTAGACCGCTGTTCTTTCCTTCTATTATGCCGTCCTTTTTTAGACGTCTTTTCTTTTTTTATGCCCTCCTAAATTAGACCTTCTTTCTTTCTTTCTTTCTTTCTTTCTTTCTTTCTATATTATTTAATCCCATGATTGTTCTCTTTCTTTTCCAAATACATGAAGTAAATGAACGGAAGAACAGGGTTTGCGAGAAATAAAAAAAAAGAAAAAAACTTATTAAGAGCTACAAGGAACACGAAGGTGTGGAGGGCCATGCTAACTTACGCCCTGAAGTGACACGGCATATAATTATTTCATATTTAACATAAAATAGAAAATTTATCCTTTTTTTTAAACAAAATAATAAACGAACTGAGATCGAGGCATTTTATACAATGAATTTATCTAAATTTAACCTTTGTTACAATAACTTCTAAATCTATAAGTCTCTTAACTGCCACAAACTAAAATAATGACTAAAACATGAAGCAGGAGTTTATTCTATAACCTGTAATGTTTAACACAAGAAATACATAGGTGAGACATCAAAAAATTTAATTAAATGATTTTATTAACACAAAAATAATCTTTTGTAGAACAACGCACGCCTAGTAATAGTCGCTCACTGTAATGAGATTGACAACAAACTTTTTAAAAAAATACCACTTTAATAAAAATGGAGAGAAATTGACTAAGAGAAAAATGAATAGAAAGTGCAATGATTACTAAATCACGCGCAGTAAAACAGCGTCCAGAAAGAAACAAAATGTCAAATTTTTAATTTATGAAATTATTCAGTAGTGAATATGAATCATTCAGATGAAACAGCATAGGGATAAAAAGAACAAAAGCTAATACTTAGTTGTCAGGCTGTGGATTTTGGGGTCCCGCTTGAATGTACCTGCTTACTCAGTGTTTAATACTTATCTATCTATTAATCTATCTATTAATCTATCTATTAATCTTAGTTTCTTTTTCATACTTTTAAGACGTGTAACATAATTTGTACATGAAGATCACATTGTCAAGGGCGATTATTTCTTGCTCGTCTTTGGCCGGATCAGAGGAAGAAAATCTTCTTTTAAAACTTTTAGATCAACCACTCATTATCTGGGCTCTAATGAAATCAAAGGGTTTCATTCAGCGGATATGAAGTTCATGTTAGTCATCAGGAGATCAGAAAAAAATATGCAGAATTAGTATGAACTAATGAGTCCTTTGGGGAAGAAAGGAAATTGTGGCAGAATGAAATATCCTTGGAAGCCAAATTGCAGAGGTGGTTGCGAAAGCTTATAAGAAATTAGCAGCTTTTCTTTGATTTCTGACAATGGTCAACAACTACAGGGTTCATGATATCAGAAGCTTGAACAGATTTATTTTGTCTTGCTTTTCTTTCTTTCTTTCTTTCTTTCTTTCTTTCTTTCTTTCTTTCTTTCTTTCTTATTTAATCCCATGACTGTGCTCTTTCTTTTCCAATCAAGTTTATTATTATTATTATTATTATTATTATTATTATTATTATAGGATTCTATCCGCGTGAACTGTGGTAGTGTTTAGCTTTTAGATCCGTGACTCATCCTACTCCCCTTCGTTAGTGAATTGCTATATTTTTTCCCTGTTTTCCTACCTTCATTCCCACCATTTTATTTGACTGGCATAAAAAAAGGCATCACAAGGCATGCAGTGAGGACATAACTAACTAAAATAATGATGTTTTGCTTTGGTTGCTTCATAAGTATTGCTATTTAGAAAAGCACAACACGTTTCTTTAGCAGTCTTTTCTGAAGTCAAACAATATCTATCTATCTATCTATCTATCTATCTATCTATTTTCTTATTCATTTTTCCTTTTTTGCTTTCTTTCTTTCTCTAAGTCTGTTCGTCTATCTATCTATCTATCTATCTATCTATCTATCTATCCATCTATCTATCTATCTATCTATCTATCTGTTTTCTTATTCATTTTTCCTTTCTTGCTTTCTTTCTTTCTCTAAGTCTGTTCCTCTATCTATCTATCTATCTATCTATCTATCTATCTATCTATCTATCTATTTCAGTCAGCTCGCTATCTATCTATCTATCTATCTATCTATCTATCTATCTATCTATTTTCTTATTCATTCTTCCTTTCTTGCTTTCTTTCTTTCTCTAAGTCTGTTCATCTATCTATCTATCTATCCATCTATCTCAATTTTTACATCTTTTTTAGTCAGTTCATCTTCTTTTCTTTTACTTTTTCTCAGCCCGTTCCTTATCTATCTATCTATTTTCTTTCCATTCTTAATTTCTCATTTGCTTTCTTTCTTTCTCTCAGTCTAAGCTTATCTATCTATCTGGCTATGCTGGTGGGTGAGGAAAGTAAAAAAGAACAGTGGACAAGGCATCAGAAAATGTTGATTGACATTTCATTTAAATTATTGAAGATTATAATTATCAGGGAAGCAAGTAAGAGGAAGGGAGTTCTACTGTCGGGAAGTGCGAGAGAATAATCATTTGGAGTAGAAGAGATCTGTTGTTATTCATATCTATCTATCTATCTATCTCAATTTGTTCACATATATACATATACTATTTTGTCCGTTCGTTCTTTCGTTTTTCTTTCTTTCGGCCTTTTTCTTATCTATCTATCTATCTATCTATCTATCTATCTATCTATCTATCTATCTATCTATCTATCTATCTCTCTATCTATCTCTCTATCTATCTATCTATCTATCTTGTTCACCAGACAACTTTATTACATTAGAAATTGATGTGAAACAATGATGCTTGTACCATTTTTCTGTATTTCGTTTTCTATTGGTTGGTTATTTGAATTTCCGATATACCACCAGCCAATCCCGCGATCCCAATTTTTTTAAAAATTTTCCCTTCGACCTGAATGAAATTGTATTAATACTTTTGATGTTACCCTTTCTATAGTAATTACCGCCAAGGACATTTTCCCATATTTTTAAACTGTTATCAAATTTACAAATATTTTTAAATATGTAACTAAAAGTAATACACAAAAGCATAATTAAGAGGAAATAGGATTTTGGAAACATTTTTGCTCAAAGGCAGAATCTGGTTCTTGCTGCAAAACGTCGTTTAGCATTATTAGATGTCAAAGCGAAAGGGATAATCTATTTTGTTCACCCAGTAACTGTTTCAGGGAAAGGTTTGTAATGTAATCCTCACAATTCATCTCGAATTTCGTCACTTTCTCTCCGTCGTGTTGTTGCTTCCGTCTCTCTTTTTATGGCAACTGTTCTGATGAGTCTTTTACCTTTGTACCTTGACAGCATGCATTTAAACATTCTACTAGGTTGGCAACTAGGTCTCGCTGTTTTACTGCTGAAAACAGTTTCTACTATTCTAACAGTTTTTTTCCTGGCACGTCTCGCCTGTGGAACTCCCTTACCATTTCTTCCTTCCGTGCAAAGCTCAAATCTCGAAAGATTTAAATGCAGAAGCGTTAATAGCCATCTTCTGTCTTCTTTTATTATGTTTTCTCCACTTCTTCTCACTAAAGACTTATGATTCCCTTTCATTCCCTGTAATCACACCCACTCTACCTTTGGGGTATTGTTGCTTTGCTTGGGGGGAGAATGGTTAAACAAAAACTCAAAATAAAGTTACCATTCAAATGTTCATCATGGCTACGGTGTAATATGAGTCGAACGAAGATATATATATATATATATATATATATATATATATATATATATATATATATATATATATATATATATATATTCCCACATACTTATTCATAATTTAAAATAGGATTACAAGAACCTCCATTTAGACAAAAAGACATTTCCGATAAACCACCCATAAATGCAAAGAAACAATCACCTAACCTATCAGCTATGCTCACCTCTACCAAATATCTAAACAATACAAACCAATCAGGAAATTACAAATGTAACAAACTTCGTTGCTTAGTTTGCAAACACTTAATAGATAATGTATTTTCTGTACCCAACACCAATATCAAGATACACCCACCTCACCTCAACTGTGATAGCCATAACATAATCTACTATTTATTCTGCACCTTATGTCCTAATAGTGGATATATTGGTGAATCTGGAAATAATTTTAGATTTCGCTTCAAGAATCATAAACAAACCATACGTCAAAACAATCCTTCTTCCCCCATAGTTAATTTATTAACCATCTAAAGAGGTCAAGGTTCTGTCACTCCTCCTACTCCAATATAAAACATACTTAAGAGAGATATAAAATTAACCCCTCCCTATACTTTTTATTGTCTGTTTAACTACCACTCTCAACCCCCTCTATTAAATTACAAAAATTACACTACCCACCAATTTCTAATCCCATTTTTCCTCACAATTCGTTGTTTGAAGTTTTACCTGATGATCCTGAATCCTTAAAAAGGGATTTAGGTGAAATAAATTATCGTAATGGTACCTTAAAGTGGTTTGTTTTTCATTACATATAAGCTCTGTCCTCACATTGAGCTCTCAGGATTTCATCCTCTTTGGATTTACAAATTCGGTTTACCAAGTTCCTTATAACTTAATTATTTATATATATATATATATATATATATATATATATATATATATATATATATAAACCCTTTCAATTATAAATATAGTTTTCAATAGTCAAGTTTTTTTGGTACTAGCAGCAGTCGCCGCGTCTCAGCGTTATTTGTTATCTACCCTTCGTATTTTTACTACATAACGTCAGTTTATGAACGAGTAACAAGCTTTTACGGAACAATTTTGGTATGCTTTTAAATATTTACTTTTCCATGTGAACGTGGATGATGATACAAAAAGGTTGGGAAATCTAGCCACAGATGATGGATACAAGAAAAAATGAAGAGAGGTGCGCTGGCGTATTTTTGCAGCTTTGATATACTAATGTTCTTGATCCGTTATTCAGTCACTTTATAACCACACCTGTTAACATTATATATATATATATATATATATATATATATATATATATATATATATATATATATGAAGAAATAATCATACATAGAATCACTCAGCAATATTAATGCGATTAATGACGAAATCACTTCGCTAGTAGAACATAATGTATGCATTAAAATACTGTTAAATCCATTGAATGATGTGATACTCATTTATAAAACTGTTGTCAGATGTTTCTAGTGTATATTATTTTAAGTTAAGCAAGTACTTTCGGAGTTCC
The DNA here is from genome assembly GCA_963932145.1 of Acanthosepion lycidas. NCBI lineage: Eukaryota > Metazoa > Mollusca > Cephalopoda > Sepiida > Sepiidae > Acanthosepion > Acanthosepion lycidas. The sequence goes on along the minus strand of OZ010592.1, from coordinate 77,921,672 downwards.
ATGACTTCATCGTCAGGCTTTAATTTTTTTCCTTTAAAGTTAAAAATTGAAGAGGAAATGATTGTTTGTAGACCGAAAGATGTTTTTTTTTACGAGTGTGCTATTTATTGACGGTTGTACCATCTCGGAACGTGCGAGTCGCAACGCTAAAGTTCAAAATTTCAAGTGAGAATTTTTATATGAATTTTGTAGTTATGGTAAATCCACGAATTCTTTTTTTTTTTACAATTGTTTTTGAGTTAACGTGACATGAACTAAGTGTAAAGTTCAATTAATATAGTGATATGTCTTAGTAGTTTGTTTTTTTCTCAGGAACGTCATACTGCGATATCAATTGTTTTTTATAAACATATAATATTAGGCAGCATATATCTTATATATAAAGAAATAATCATACACAGAATCAATCAGCAATATTAATGCGATAATGGTGAAATCACTTCGCTAGTAGAACACAATGTATATACGCACATACACACACGCATTTATATACATTTATGCGTGTTTGTGTATGTATACACATATATATATGTGTTTGTGTGTATTAAAACATTTCAGCTTTCAAAACAATATCAGAATGTAGACAAAGTAATTCTAATTACCTCCCCTTCCTACAGATTTTTTTTATTTATTGTTGTACGCTGATTTTCTTTTCAATTTCCCATATATATATATGCAGTAATTACTCTTTTATATATGTCCCATTAAAGATGACTGACAAGGGTTAAGCTTTTTATTCAATCTTTCTTGTGTTCATAGAAATCTTTACTTTTCTGGACGCAAAGTGTGTAAAAACTGTCCAGACGTTCTGCATTTTCGAGCGCTATACTTTTAGTCATTATCAAGGATGACTTTACTTTTACTGTTTAACTGAATGCGTGGGTTGTGTATATGTATCTAAAGTTTTGTTTGATCGGGAACACAGGAATTCAATTGCCAACGCCAACGGAACCATGTTCCTGCTTAAAACAAACCCATAAAAATTATATCGGTCACGTAACTAGATACCTATCCGGACGACTTGCGTTAAACCTATCCAAACACAGCTCCGTTAGAACTCATTGAGACACAGACACAAACCCACGAGACTCAACCCGAAACATACTTGTAGAAAATACAAGCATCATAAGTTAAGGCGATATGTAAAAATAAACTTAAAATTAATGGAAACCCTTATAATAAAAAAGGAAAGAAAACAACATTCAATAACATGAATTATGAATCTGCACACGATGTGCTGACTGTGTTTGGAAAATGAAAAAACCTTAATACACTAGTTACGTATAGCAGGACCTATACATTCAGTTAGAAAGTAAAAATAAAATCATCCTTGACACTGGTTAAAAGTAGGGCCTAAAGCGCTCATAAAAGCAGAACATTTGTACAATTTTATATATTTGTCCCCAAAAAAGAAAACACTTGTACGAACGAAAGAAAAATTATACAGATATCTTAATCGTAGTTACTTGTCAGTCTTCTATAACGAAACATATATATATATATATATATATTTATTAAAGACATTTTTATGTTTAACGTTCTTTTTATAGATACAAGTATTTAAGTAAATGCTCTGTTTATAATAAACAGTATTAAATGACATTTACCGGCCTGAATGTCCGAGAAATTTTCATAGAAAATATTCGTATTTTCTATGAAAATGGAATAAATTATGAATGGAATAAATTATGACCATGGACTATTAGTGTTTAAGCCTTTTTATTATATATATATATATATATATATATATATATATATATATATATGATTATTATGTGCTTAAGTTTGAAACTAAGGTGAGTGATGCTACCTTCAAGCAAATTTACTTAGGCAAACCTTTCCGTCCACACTTCAGATGATATCAGCAATTTACAAGATATATTTAACCAGCAAGTACTGAACTCAATAAAATAACTAATGTGATGTCTGTGTGATAGACTGCCTTAGTTTTCCATGAAAAACAGTATGTAGACAAAGGAATTATATCCCTCCTCCACCCAGGTAACACGATACTTACTGAAATTAACTGGGGGGTTCGAAATTACATAAACCAAACAGTCATATAATATGAACTTCAAACAGTTTATTTGTATACACACACACGGACACGCATATATATATATATATATATATATATATATATATATATATATATATATATATATATATATATATATATATATATATATAAAATTTGTATTTATCGAGAATGTCGTACGCAAAAACTCAGCAACATATTCAGACCGCAAAACAAAAAGAATTTAAACAGACAGTCCTTGTTGGTTCTTTTAAAATCAATCTTATTTGTACATACGCAAACACACGAACACACACACATATACATGTGTGTGTGTATATATATATATATATATATATATATATATATATATATATATATATATATATATATATATATATATATATAAACATATATAAACATATATATTAGGTTGGTGCAAAAATAATGACGTAATAATGTCGTTTTTAGACGTATTTTTTAACGTCAAAAAACGGCATTATTACGTAATTATTTTTGCACCAACCTAATATATATATGTATATATATATATATATATATATATATATATATATATATATATATATATATATACATTTATGTGTGTGTGTGTATATATAAGGTATATTTAGGCAGTAAATACTCATGCAAACAAGAACCACTGCGGTATCTGTGTGGTAGTTACTTATTGAAATTGACTGAGGCGGTGTAAAATACATAAAAAAAACAAGCAATGATATCATTTGAACCTATCGGTTCTTGCTTATACACACATACAGACACACACAGACAAACACACACATATATGTTTGTGTGAGTGCTATTCAGGAAAAGAAAAACATCGACTTGTCATTGTGAGAATTTCTATCGTGCTTTGCATCATGGGAAGTCTTTTTGTCACGGGAATTTTTATTTTTTTTTGTATTATTGCGAAAACACGGACCTTGGGGACAGTTGCTTTCTCAGCTCGGAGAAGAGACTTGCGATCAACTCGGGGAAGATTCTCCTCCGAGTATTAAGCAAATGTCGTGCAAGTGCCAAAGGATGAATGGAAAGATAACAGCGAGGTGGATTGTTGTATGAATAATGTATCAAGCACAAGAGCCGCCCTAGACGAACGTGATCTTTGATGACATGACGTTGAGCCTTGCTCGAGCTGTGGTGTTCGAAATTCCTATGTCTATCTCGATATATATTACTGTATATAGTAAAAGTCCTCAGCTACAAAATAACTAGAAAATATTATCACCCTGCAAATTCAAAGATCGTACCTGTCTCCATTTTTCTATCTATCTAGCTATCTATCTATCTAGCTAGCTAGGTAAGTAGCCAGCTATCGTAATTCCTCATGTATAATACGCATTTTCTTTAAAAAAAAAATAATAAGCTGAGTTAGGGGTGCATATTATGGACTGCTAAAAAAATCTGTTTCAGCGGTCGATTTCAAATGCGAAATGACTACTTACCACAAACATACGACAATTTGACCCTAACATTCGGCGATAGTGACCCCATAAGCATGTCAAATACTATCATATGTACCGAACAATACTCACAAATGCAAAATAAAATAAGAATTATCATAAAATTAAATTAGAATAATATTATATGTCTAATACCATTTTTAATATAGAGTAGGAAACGCTGGCCGTAATGAAATTATAGGGTCTGATTACCAAACAAGGGGTGCGTATTATGCGTGAGTAGAAGCATTTTCCCACGCTATCAGCACAATTTTATGAGTGTGTATTATGGATGAAGGCCTATTGTACATGGGGAATTACGATATCAATCTATCTATCTATCAAAATCTGTACACACAAACGCACACACACACGAACAAAACCATATATATATATATATATATATATATATATATATATATATATATATATATATATATGTTTGTCTGTATACAATAAATATACTGTGCTATTATCAATATTATTATTTTTGGTGTTTTTTATCTCTCGAATTTCTTTCATCGGCCTACTATCTCTCTCTCTCTCTCTCTCTCTCTCTATATATATATATATATATATATATATATATATATATATAGATAGATAGATAGATAGATAGATAGATAATTATTATAATTTTTTCATATAGACAAAACCATTTTACTCACTACAAAATGCAACTTGGTTTCAGTGCATTTCAGCTGCACTTCGACGGGTGAGAATCGAAATTGGTTATAGTGACTTTGTAGTAAGTAAAATGGTTTTGTCTATATGATAAAATTAATAAATACATAATTATCGCTCTACTATCGGTATCGAGCCCTCTTTTGGATTAATGCTGTAAACGTTGGAATTTATATTAGGGTGGTGCAAAAATGATGACGTTTTCTCACATATGTTAATATGTGAGAAAACACATTATTTTTGCACCAAACTAATATATTACTTTCGTTCCCATCGATATATATATATATATATATATATATATATATATATATATATATATATATATATATATATATATAGTTTATGCAAAACTATATATACATACATATATATATATATATATATATATATATATATATATATATATATATATATATAGTTTATGCAAAACTAGTTAATCCGTATGGGTAGACCCAAGGAGGATGATATCCAGAGAGCTCAATGTAAATTCAGACATATTTAGATAGATAGATAGATAGATAAGAATGGTATTGTTAATAACCCTGCAGAATCAGTTATAGATATATACATGTATATTTCAAATCTGAAATTCTGTTTTATACTACTCAATGACATTTGGTCCTCCTCTAATGTAAATTTAAAAACGTTTCCCCTCTAGAAAAGGATATTTTCTTTTGTTGTCTGATATTGGCTTGTAATCTCGGCTCTGATTACATTGTTACTTGCATCGTCGGAAGTCTACGTGACAGAAAGCAAGAAAACAAGAAACTAGAAAAAATAGTCGAAAGAAAGAGAACATGTGAGAGGAAACAGAAGAGAACAAAATAAAGGGAAAGAAGACAAAAGGAAATAAAGTCAAAGACAAACAAAAAATATTATTGGCGTGCTTTGAAAAAAAAAGTTTAATAAACTGTAAACTAAGAAAAAAAAAACCCCAGGAAATATTAGGTTGGTGCAAAAATAATGACGTAATAATGTCGTTTTTTGACGTTAAAAAATACGTCAAAAAACGACATTATTACGTCATTATTTTTGCACCAACCTGATATATTTTAAAAAATACGAGGAACAAACTCCGCTAAGTATTTTCCAAAATACCATCAACATTCCAAAAATATTTAAATAAAAACTTCACCTTACTAATTTTGGCTGCTCCTGCAGGACAAAAAAAAGGCAGCAAGGAAAGAAAAATTGTTTGATGGTTTCAACCATTGAATACAGCAACCTTGCGTCTCCATCGAGGCTAAAAGGCGAGGACTATAGACTCTAATTCAGTATGCGTAGGTAATGTATGGACAAGTCTGTATAGAAAGTTCACTCCAGGCCGTGTTCATTTTAAAGTATGTATTTCCATGGAAAGCATTCTCTTGAGGAATGAGCGTATTTCCTTTCACAAAATACTGTGGCGTTCACTGAAATAGCAGCATGTACCTGTATTAAATTGTATATACATTAGCTGATATATATATATATATATATATATATATATATATATATATATATATATATATATTTGTAAGATTTAAGAAGCAGCAGATATTTTTATATCTAGTTCTCTATATTAAAAATATTAAAATAATATTAAAAATAGGGGATTAATAATATTATTTGTAATAAAGATTACTTAAATTTTAAATATCGATTTTATTCCGACATGGATGTTTCTCGGTAGAATTTCCAGTCTTCAGGGGTTGTGCTTTTAAACGGTATTTCTAATTTTTTTAATTTTTTTTTAATTGAAAAAAAATTAAAAATCGGAAATACCGTTTAAAACCACAACAATTTTACCAAGAAACATCGATGTCGGGATAAAATTGATATTTAATAGTTAAGTAATCTTTTCATATAATATCATGTCATTATTAATGTCATATATATATATATATATATATATATATATATATATATATATATATATATAGTTTAATTGCCATATTAATTCTGTGGACAAGACAGATTGGTATAAAATGACAATATATAAATATACTATAAAGGTAATTTACATTAACCAGAAAAAAAGGCTTAGACAGAAGCGTCTATCTTTTAAAATTTGGATTTTGTAATGTAACTATAACAACAAAAATATTTCGATTTCATTTTTGCCTTGAAAAAGTCGGAAGACGAAACGTATCGGCAAAATCTAAGATTTTTTTCCAATTGTCATTTTATACCATATATATATATATATATATATATATATATATATATATATATATATATATATGTATGTATTATAACTTTAAACTTTATATTTTAGTAGATACTCATATTTAAGTAGATGCTCCGTTTATACATACATGAAACAGTATATTTATTTATTTTCGTCTACCGGCCGGAATATGCTGGCTGTCAGGAGGTTCCTATTCGCCCATCCTCGTCCACCACCCATACAGCTCTGTGACTCCTGCTCCCCAGTCTTCAAAATTAGGCTGGGCCATCACAGACATATCAGTCACCGCCGACAGAGGAGAGAAATGGAAAAAAGGATAGAGGGTAATGTTCCTGATGCTTGGCTGCGATGGGGATCCGATGTCGACTATATTCTTCAAGAATTCTGGCGGCGAAAACGATTCATCGTTGTGAAGCGATTGCTATTCATACCGCAGGTTGGCCCGGGAGCAGTGCTAGTAAAACAGTGTAGGCGTGAGGTATCGACGATTGTGCTAACACTAAATCCAAAGTTTACGCGAACTGACCTGGTGAAAACTTCTGATCCCGCCAGATTCCTCTTTCATAGCGATATCCGAACACAAATGCTGCTCATGTGTGTGTTGAAGATACACAAATCTGCCTGAAAGGACACCAGTAACCATTATTAGATAGCCATCGTAGCAGATTAATATACTCGGAAAACGAGTGGTCATTAATTAAAAACTGACTGACACTCATATACACAATGACGATTATGTACCTTCTAATATATATATAAAAAAAATACACATTCTTTTTCTCAGTTCTCAATGCCCTAAAGCAGGGATTCCCAAACTGGGTGATATCCCATCGGTGGGCGATTTCAATTGTTGAATGAATGATGACCAACTGAACACACATTATCTCAACTCTCAATATTCTAAATCAGAGTTTATCAAACTGGGTGCTATCGACCAACGGTGGGCGATTTCATCTGTTGAATGAATGATGAGCAACTGAACACACACACGCACGCACACACACACACACACATATATATATATGCATAAAAGTGAACATAGAAGTCAACACTTAGAGGCGACAGTCTCTTTCATGCTATATGCAATCGTCAGGCCACGTGTGCTGTTATTTTCCGCGGCTATTTATATATATACGGGTCAGATGTGCATTGTGGGTATTCTATTATGGCGGTTATTTTACCGGAAGTCGTTTATTTATTTATTTGGGTTAAATTATTTTGCTTGCTTTTATTTATTTTTATTTTTTGTTTCTTATTTTATTTATTTATTATTATTTTTTTAATCGGTGTTTTTATTAACGTAGTAAAAATTTGTTTATATCACTTATTTAATAGTTTTGTTTTGGTTTGAGAATTTAATTAAAGCTATTTGTTCGGTTTTGGGGTTGGTTGTAGTGGTTTATTCGAACTATTATTTTGGCAGGAACAGTTTTTTTAATTATCTTTATTTGTTTTTTCTAATGGTAACTTTATCGGGATTGTTTTTTTTTATTTAGTTACTTGGATGAATTTAGGTCAATTTATTTTACTTGTATATTTTCTCTTTTCGGTTTTTCGATTTTTAAGTAACGTAGTATTTATTTATTATTATTATTATTATTTTTATTTTTATTTTATTTTATTTTTTTTATCGTTATATATAAAGTATAGGTATTTTTTTCGTCCGATTTTTTGGTTCGATTTTTTAGTCTAACTAATATTTTGGTCATAATGGTTTGCTAATTTGTTTATTATTTACTTTATTTGTTTGGGTTCTTTTCTTCTTCTTCTTCTTCTTCTTCTTCTTCATCTTATTATTATTATTATTATTATTATTATTCTATTTCGTCTATTCTAACAGGTGTGATTTGGTAATTTGTTTGGATCAATTAATTTTGCTTATTTTATTGTTATTTTGTTTATTTGTTTATTTATTTGTTTTTATTTTGTTTTTTCCGTTTTCAATTTTTAAGTAACGTAGTAAAAATTTGTTTTCATGTCTGCATTTAGAGATGAGCTCGGATCTTTTATTTAATAATTTATTTGGGTCTGGAAAAGTAATGATAGCTATTTTTTCCTCCAAGCAAAGTTTGCAAATTTTTGATTGATTGTTGAAGGCTGATGATATTTTCCTTATTTTCCAAGATATGTTTGGTGTGATGTGCGTTTTGATTTTAATTCCCCAGATGTACTTAGAAAGCATTGTACTGTTCGCATATTTACTATTTGTGAAAGATGTTTTGTGTGTATAATTTCTTTGTTTCCAGGGTCCTTCAGTTACTCCTATGTATACTTATGTATACTTATATATATATATATATATATATATATATATATATATATATATATATATATATATATATGTAGGTGAAGGGTCATTAACATTCAAATAGTTCTTTAGAAAAAAATAACAATTTTCGGATATAAATCAGGTAAGTGAAGACAAGAAAAAAAATCGCCGAATTTTTATTACTTGCTAGTACATGGATTTTTTAATTTTATAATTACAAAGTAAAATTCTCTAATCTTTGTCAACACTTGCAACGGTGACTCTGACCAGAGAACTAACCTTGGCTCTAAAACTAACTTATATATATTGTTTTCGAAGGTAGTAGCAGTAGAAACAGCGTATTTGCTCCCTCCCTTTGGCATTTTTTACGTCATCATAAAGTCAGTTTATGAACCAGTAACAAACTTTTAACCAACACATTTCGTATGCTTTTAATATTTACTATCAGCGGTGGAAAGAATTTACATGAGAAGTTATGTGATAAGGCAATAAAGCTTTACCATCCCACATCTTCATCATCTTCAACTCATTGTTGGAACCAGAAATTTAGAAAACAATCTATCTGTAGATAAATGCATTGGGCCCCAAGGCGCAGGAAATATTGGAGTCGAACGACAGATTTTATGTGGTCTGATTTCGCCGTGGGGGTATGACAGGTTGCTTAGTCGTGTGGAAAAAAAAAAATCTGTGTGTGTTGAAGTATGCTTGAACGATAGAAACAGAAGCAAGCGATAAACAATAAATGGTTGACAAGAAATGATGACATTGACGAGTTGAGGGACACAGACAGATATTGACCCGGTTTCACGTGGATTTCACAAAGATTTGGCAAAAGACCCTGGGGTTTTTTTTTTTTCTTCTGTTTTTATATAAATAATATAAATATAATAATAAGTATTCAAAGCGCTGCGGTGTTTCCTAAAATCTATTTACCTCGGTTTGTTTGTTTCTATCTATCTATCTATCTATCTATCTGTTCATATCTATCTATCTATCTATCTATCTATCTATCTATCTATCTATCTATCTATCTCAGTCTGTTTCTATCCATCTCAGTCTGTTTCTATCTATCACAGTCTGTTCATATCTATCTATCTATCTATCTATCTATCTATCTATCTATCTATCTATCTATATATATATCTATCTATCTATCTATCTCAGTCTGTTTCTATCTATCTATCACAGTCTGTTCATATCTATCTATCTATCTATCTAAGTCTGTTTCTATCTATCTATCTATCTATCTATCTATCTCAGTCTGTTTCTATCTATCTATCTATCTATCTATCTATCTATCTATCTCAGTCTGTTTCTATGCATCTCAGTCTGTTTCTATCTATCACAGTCTGTTCATATCTATCTATCTATCTATCTATCTATCTATCTATCTATTTATCTCAGTCTGTTTCTATCTATCTATCACAGTCTGTTCATATCTATCTATCTATCTATCTATCTATCTATCTATCTATCTATCTATCTATCTCAGTCTGTTTCTATCTATCTCAGTCTGTTTCTATCTATCTCAGTCTGTTTCTATCTATCTATCACAGTCTGTTTATATCTATCTATCTGTCTATCTGTTCATATCTATCTATCTATCTATCTATCTATCTATCTATCTATCTATCTCAGTCTGTTTCTATCTATCTATCTATCTATCTATCTCAGTCTGTTTCTATCTATCTATCTATCTATCTATCTATCTCAGTCTGTTTCTATCTATCTATCTATCTATCCATCTATCTATCTATCTATCTATCTCAGTCTGTTTCTATCTATCTCAGTCTGTTTCTATCTATCTATCACAGTCTGTTCATATCTATCTATCTATCTATCTATCTATCTATCTATCTATCTATCTATCTATCTATCTATCTATCTCAGTCTGTTTCTATCTATCACAGTCTGTTCATATCTATCTATCTATCTATCTATCTATCTATCTATCTATCTAGCTCAGTCTGTTTCTATCTAGCTCAGTCTGTTTCTATCTATCTATCTATCTATCTATCTATCTATCTATCTATCTATCCGCTCATTTCATCGGGAATCTTTCTGTATAGATAATCTACAATCATATATTATTAATGTGTCAAAATGTTATAAGCTTCAAATTATATATATATCTATATTTATATATATGAATTATATATATGAATTATATATATATATATATATATATATATATATATATATATATATATATATATTACTAATAACTTTTAATCTATATATCAAATGCTATTGTCAGTGTGTAACTTTGGCACACTATTTTAATTAAAAGGAGACAACATTTAACAGCTCACCTTTTTCTATATAATAATTACGAATGTAAGGGTGACACGGTGTTCCAACTTTTCCTCTTAGAGATCATAGCCCAACATATCATTTTGGAATCAGGCCGACTTCGTGAGCAAATTAAAGATTTCCAAGTTTTCATTGCTGCGATTATTTTCGGCGATTTTTTTAATTTTACATCAAACTGTCTTTAAATTAAATGGTGGTAGAAGAATTATCGTTGGAACTTTTAAAATGTGAGCTTAAATATTAATGCAATAGTTAAATGCAGTGATCAATTTTATTATATATATATATATATATATATATATATATTTTATTATATATATATATATATATATATATATATATATATATATATATATATAAATTATATATATATTGTATATATATATATATAATTTAATGGAGATCAACGTGTTTTAGTGGACTCAGCAATTTTCAGTCTGAATCATCTTCAAGAAGCGAGAGCAAGATCTAAAAGGTCAGCCAATCTAACAGTGATATCATCTCACAATCCTCACACTTGCTCCATATGTGGCCTCCTTTGTAAATCACTAGCGGGTCTTAAATGCCACATAAAATTATCGCATAAACTTTCATAACTGAAACAATAAGCTGTCAGATCCTCTTACGTCGAAACCGACGGGAGAGTCCATTATATATATATATATATATATATATATATATATATATATATATATATATTTTTTTTTTTTTTCTAATTTAAAAAATATGGGTCTATCGCTACACAGGAATTACCATGTTTCAAAAACAGAAACTAAAACTTCAAATTCAATTATAGAATTATGGAATAGAATTTTTAGTTTTTAGTTTGTTTTTTTTTGAAATATGGTAACTCCTGTGTAGCGATGGAACCATATTTTTTAATTAGTAAATTTATAATATTTATGCTGTGCACATTTGCTTTAAGCACTGTTTTGTAAAAAATTTTAAAAAAATAAGTACAGTTTTCCTCGTCTGAACGCTCATAAATATTCATCAGGTTAACTGAAAAGTTTATGTCTTAAAACCTAGATTACATTATGCAGCATCTTCGAAAGGTAATTTTTAAAGAATATTACTTTTTCTATTATGTGACGTGGTGTTACGGTGGATAGCGTCTCAGAATGAGAAATCCGAGAGCCGAGTTCGAATTCCAGCGGGGTTCGTTACATTCACTTATGTACAAATATTTCTGAGAAAGGTATGAATCCATCTCTTCTACCCGCGTCTATGAGTGAATAGCCGAACAGATTGGACCATATAGACTTGTGTGGCACCCGGTCAGTGTGAAGAACTCTGAGTTAAAAGCTGTCCAGGTTTTAACGATAAACTACATCCGCGTGCTTGGTAAGACGATAAACTACATCCGACAGCAAGGTCTCTAATCAGGAGGTTTTTTGTTGTTCTCAGGTCCATCCTGATCCGGGGTGCTAGTACCTACCAGGGTCCCAACTATGGGCAAATAGTTGACGCCAAAACTAGGGAAAAACATTATGAAAGTGTAAGAAGAGGTTTTAATAGCAGCAATTCATTTATGTAAAAGATTATTACCAGCAATAAAGTTTAAAAAAACAGCAGCAAGACATTTTTTGAAAAAAAATATAACCAGCAATAAAAAAAAAATTGTTGGTATTAAATAACCCATTGAGATTGATATGCCGTAAAACAAAGCGAACCATACCAATATATACTGAGATAGATAGATAGATAGATAGATAGATAGATAGATAGATAGATAGATAGATAGAAATGAACAGATTGAGAATGATACGTATCTAGCTAGCTAGCTAGATAGATAATATAACCAGCAATAAAAATGTTTTCGGCATTAAATACCCATTGAGGTTGATATGCCCTCAAAAAGAAACAAAAACAATCCTGAGTTAAAAACCTCGAACTATGTGTTAAATAACCCTCACCAAGCTTCAACTGGCCAAGATTGATGAGTATGGCTGCACCGTTGAAGGAAGTGTAAATAATAAGCATAGAACTTACGGTTATATCTATCCTTTTCAAATGTAAGATGATGAGACCTAACTGCCAATCTGGTATTGCGCTTAAATTACATTTTGCATGAAACCGCGAATGACTCTTTACGTTTTCGGTAGACATGATTACATTCGAACATACGCTTCTGAACAGCACTAATCTGGTAAAGTTTCGCTGAGGAAGATGAATTTTAAGATACACAACCACCAGCAAAATGAAAAAAAAAACCAAAAAATACAGAATAAATCTGAACAATGTAATAGCGCTTTTCCATGAATATGTTCTGTTATAGAACAAACAAAGAAATTATCTTTGAAAATCGGCATCGCATTGCTGAGAAGATAATTCTTGTTTTTTTTTTTATCTTGGATTCGTGGAAGATATGCTGTCTATATTTAATTTGATAGATTCAAAATGTAACTGGATTAATAGGGTACCTTTTAGTATAAACCTAGTTTGTGGAAATTCTATATAACCACGAATATAATGTAATATAGTATGTAATTACCTATTCACATGTTAGGCATCATTTTTAAAAGATTTTGTCTTTTTACTTATTTAATAAATTTTATTTTATGCCATACATTTTAAGGAAATTTAGGCAAGAATGAAAAACCTTTAAATCAGGAAAATTCGCGTTTTATACTTGCATTAATTCAAGCTGTCTAATAATGGATTTCAAGCGATGAGGAATTAAACGTCACCATTTCAGGTAGAAAGGCATTATGGGAAGAAAGGTAAGATTTTAGCTTAAATATGTGAGCATAAATTACAGATTCATGATAATAGAGAAACTAAACCAGAAAAGAATTGTAAAACAATTCTTAAGTGTTACAAACAACAAATAACCGACTAGAAATATTGAGGATCTTTTCAGAGCGATTCTTAATAAAGTGATTGCATCGGAATTGACTACCAAACAGATACATAAAGCAAGTCACAACCGATATTCTATGGCATGACATTAATCCCGCTTTCTATTACATGACAATGTAAATGTCGTGTGAATCTAGGACGTAGTCGAATAAGGCTCTCTAAATAAGGAACATTTAGAGAGTCACTTTCGCTTACGTCCTTTCTTATCTGTAAACTTCGCTGACGTCAAGAGATCTTCTTACAAAGCTAAATTGTATTCTGTATGGTAAAAATACAACAATTATCGGAGAAAATATTCAATTTGGAAGAACGGTGCAGTAATGGTAAGCGACTCTGATTTAAAATTAAGAGAACCGAGTTCTAATTTCAGTAGAATTCGTCACATTCACTTACGTAACAATACCCGTGGGAAAGGTATGAATCCATCTCTTTTCCTCCTAGATCTGGGGAAAAATAGCAAAACAGTCTGGATGGCAGCCATCCTAGGAGAAGGAAAAAACTAGAAGATGAATAAGCAACACCCTAAAAAAAAAAAAAACAACCCCAAAACAAATCCATCTCTGAGATGAGGGACAGGGTAACTTTAACATCAACTTTGCAAAGGAACCGGAAGGCGATTGCACTGTTTTATCTTGAATGGCCTCATGAAACACAATAGTAAGATGGAGGAGTGGTGACCATAGCAGCACTAAATACTCGAAAGGAATAAAATACATAAATAATTAGTTTAAATCCAAAAAGGAAGGACTTTTCGGCTTATAATTTTTTCATGTTACCCAGGGGTTGTTCTCAGACAGAAAGGGAAATTATCCCGCTCATTCAAATTATGTGCATTTGATTGGACTTAAATATATGTTTATTCAATGGCCGACCTAAAAGAATATTTCAACAAAATTTAAAAAAACAAAAATAATAATTTTATTTATTATCAAATATTTTCAGAAAAAAGATCAATAAATTTACATAATTAAGCGATATTTTAGGGCTTAATTTTTTTTCGTTTCTTTTATTTGTTTTCAAATTTATGATTGTATTGTTCAGTCCAGGCTGTTCACACAAAGTATGAAAGCAAATTATTAATTAAATGTTTTATATCAAACACATATGTGTGTCTTTGAGGTCAGCTTGTAGGTTCATTAAATCGCACAAGCACATGTTGCCTGCAAAAAGATGAAACGACCAATGCCGTCGCTTGATACCATCCTCAAACATCGGTTCATACATTCCCCTGTGTGTGTATATATATATATATATATATATATATATATATATATATATGTCTACTCGTATTCAAGGATACCCGTCTACTAGGGTGGCTAGCCGTCCTATCAGGCACATTTGTGCTTGTTCATTACACTGCAACTATGCTGAGCAGACCTTAGTTACAGTTTCTGGGGAAGAGCGTCTTATCTAGCGTCTAGCCAATTTCATTCACGAGTCTTGGGATAACCAGTGGTATGGTTTTCAGTCACTTTTCAATCCGTCAACAACATAAGTGTGATTCGAACCCTGGTCTCATGGTCAGAATCCGAAAGTTCTAACCACACGGTTACGTGCCCATTGTGTATATGTGTTGTTAGATAAATGCCACTTAACGTTTATTGACTAAATTCTTTCCGAGTGTGCCTTCATTGATAATTTTAGACCTACTTCACTTAGGAAGGCAGAGTCACATTCATTACACGAGAGATGAAATTCTGTGGCAACATTTTCAGCTAAATTAACATAATGACTTTTACGAACATTTCTCTTGGCTTTTCATACGCAATACAATACTGTTTCAAATATCACTTATTAATGTGCAATGCTTTCCTCCAGCAAAAAAGATCTAGATTATCGTTTTCCTAGACAGTTGGCATGATGTTGGACTGCTTTATATCGCAATTTCGGCTTGTGAGCTGTTTTTTTTTTAACTTCAGTCAATTCAATTTATTGAATCTGTCTAGTGACCATATCGTCCTTCATCCTGATCTCATGACCACTCCATCGCAACCGGTGCTGGAATGCAAAAGATTAGAACTGCGTTTGAAGATGTCAATGCCACTTGTGTACATTTACCACGGGATACCCAATATACGACGAACACATTGTTGTAAACTTACCAGCCTTTTCCTGTTTCTCCGGTAATTGATCCAGATATAACCTACATACAACAATGCAAGCCATAAAAATCTATATTTCTGAGACCAGGTATTGTAATTATTTACACGATTTTTCGGACTGTTGTCCTCAGCTTCATTGTCACATTCACGACGTTTCGGCTGCTGTAGGCACCGTCATTGCTTTTGATCATATCACCCCGTGAAAGGCAGTGAAGTCACTAAGACACAAGGGAAAAACTAAGGAAAAAAAGAAACATTATTAAGCAGCGAAAATAACAGAAATGTAATGAAGGAAATAGTAGATGATAATTGATATTGCATTTAAATTTACACGTAATTGAATGTAATGAACTCGACTGGAATTCGAACTCGACTCTCCAATTCATCAATCCTAGGCGTAATCCATTGTTTCTCTTCAAGTCAGAAGAGTTGGATTCAGACCTTAGGCAACGGTATTAGCACATATGAGAAATTAATGCCTACCAAAATTCGAACGTGACTCTCCGATTCCTCAATCCAAGCCGCAATCAATTAATCCACTGGCTCTTCAGGCCAGGTTTTGGATTCATGCCTTTCCCAAGAGTATTAGCATGTAAGTGCATATAATGAATTCGTCTGGAATTTGAACTCAGCTCTCCCATTCCTCAATCCGGGCTGCTTCTCCATTATCCTCTTCATACCAGAAGATTTTAAGTCATATCTTTGCAACGGCATTAGCACGTAAGAGAATGCAATGGAATCCGAACTCGACTCTCCAATTCATCAATCCTAGGCGTTATCTAATAGTCCACTGGTCCTCTTCAGGCCAGAAGAGTTGGATTCAGACCTTAGGCAAAGGTATTAGCACGTAAGTGAATGTAATGAACTCGACTGGAATTCGAACTCGACTGGAATTCGAACTCGACTCCCCGATTCCTCAATCCAAGCCACAATCCATTAACCCACTGTACCTCTTCAGGACAGAAGAAGTGTATGCACACCTTTCCCAAGAGTATTAGCGTGTAAGTGAATGCAATAAACTTGACTGGAATTCCAACTCGACTCTCCCATTCATCAATCCAAGCCGCAATCCATTACTCCACTGTGCCTCTTCACGCCAGAAGAGTTGGATTCATGCCTTTCCCAAGGGTATTAGCGTGTAAGTGAATGAAATGAACTCGGCTGGAATTCCCAACTTGTCTCTCCGATTCCTCAGTCCGGGCCACAATCCATTACGCTATCAAATTGGAAAGTAATATTTATTTTGTGTATCGGACAAATATGTGGCACAAGGCCATAATGGGGGTTACTGGGGAAGGTTGGTCTTCAGTCAGTCTTATCTTAAACTTATCTGGCCACAAAAACTAACCCAAAGTAACTACAATATTCCTTGCACCAAAATAACATATTCTGGCTTATTTTTATTACATCCAGCATTTAGAGGATGCTGCTGACAACGTGGGACTTAATGTCAGTGCCTATCAGCCGTTTTCTAAAATGATGTTTTCCCTGTACAAGGCCGGAGGGGCACTCGTGGTGGAGGGTTACTTTTATGAGCCAGTTTATACGGAAAGAGGGGAATATAACGGTTAACTCAAAACTTATACAGGTTAAGATTGTAGTGATCCGCTAAAGATCCTCTTCGAAGTTTATTCCACAGAGCATGGTTCGCGGGAAGCAGCTGTTCGGGTGGAACTTATTTCTCACCGATGGAATACGAAGGTAATGTTGGTGATTTATTACAACCTGATATAGTAAAATAGAAAAGAGTAGACGAATTGAAATCTTTGTACTGAACAAAAGAAACGTATATAAAAATGAGGATAAACTAGATACAGAAAGATAAAATTACAGAGAGAGAGAGAGAGATAGAGACAGAGAGAGACAGAGAGAGGGAAAGAGAGAGAGAGGAGGAAGAGATAAAGAAGAAGAGAGACTGAGAGTGATATAATAAAATAGAAAAAGTAGACAAATAGAAAGCGTTATACAGAACGAAAGAAGCGTATATAAAAAAAGAAGAAAAACTAGATACAGAAAGATAAAACTACAGAGCTAGAGAGGAAGAGAAAGAGAGAGAGAGAGAGAGAGAGGAGGGGGGAACAGAGAGAGGGAAAGAGACATAATATAATAGAAAGGAATAGACCAAAAAAAATGGAAACATCACAAGAATCGTATATAGAAAAACAGAAACAAACGAGATATATTAAGATTAGAAAGAGAAAATCTAACAATACAGAAAAGTACACAATTACGATTGTATTAAGCTCGATCCTCAGTGGATATATGGATGTCTGTGAGTTTAAATTGCCAATTCTGGGGAAGTCCAGCGGCTACTGGCCGACTGCCGGTTTAAGAAATACGGGAGAAATGATTAAATCTCCGACTGTTATTGTCCAAGGTTAAATGTCATGTAAGATTTGGATAGAGATCATGTCGAGTCGGCTGGGGTCAAATAAAATTTGTTAATCTTCGTATTACTCTATCATCACTTGATTGTTTTTTCAGCTTCTCTAAAACAGAAAACCATATGTAGACGTAATCTACATAAGAATCCGCCTAGATAACCTTGTGCGAATGCGGCCCAAACCCAAACAAACGCTAGGACTCTGCTTGCATTCCGAGTCAGTGAATTATATGTTGTCTCTAGAAATATGCATTAATACATGTTTACATATTCATTTGACTTGATGAACTCCATCTGAGGATGAAACGTGTCTGCTAAGATAAGTTTTCTTTTTGTCTTTTTTTTTTATATTCATGAACATATAACGAGTTCAATAGAAAAATTGTCCAATTGTTAAATTAAGCTTTGAACCGTTGTCTCTTAGAAATGATTAAATATATCTTACTGGAATTTTCCGAGGTTTTTTTTATAACACTATTGAACTCCCCTTTCAGCGATAAGAATGTATAATTATTCTCCAAGCTTAACAGCAGGATCGGGATGAAATCGATCATAAATGAAAATGAGATGTTCATTATTAATTAAACATAGCTAAGGATCGGAATCTTAAGAAGTATTGAAATAAAATTTATATATATATATATATATATATATATATATATATATATATATATATATATAAATATTTCCGGATCATTTACGAACTTATTTAAGATCATCTTCGCCCTCTCTAACCTTTTAAGTTTCTGTCCTGGAGTTTTCAAGTTGCCGCTAACCAACAGCTTAATCCTTAAGGACACATGGTACAGTGGATAAAGGCGTTGGTTAGATCCAGTGACAGGACCCAAAGAGTTATTAGTTCAATATCTAGTTAAGTTAGTGGAGAACTTGGAGAGGAAAATTAACAGGAGATAACTGATAGCTGACATCCATTAGATATGGCACGTGGAATTACCTCATCCCAGAAATATAGACATATCATTTAAGCTGTATCTCGTTTTTTTCCTCATTCACAGAGAGATTGTCCACCATTCATTGTCATATAAATGGATAGATGCCACGTAGCAATCCAGCATTTTTTTATTTGCTTGTAACGATTTTCTGAAGATGGCTGAAGCATTCAGCGGCCGAAACGTTGTGATAAATATGGTTACAAAGATGAGGATGATAGTCCGAATAATGTAAATAGTGGAGTTAAATGATAAAGAAAATACCTCGACGGAAAAAATGACAACAGAAAGAATAATTATACTCAGGATAAAAAAAAAAAACACAGCTGAAATTACCAGTATTACTAATGAGCATTTTGAGGGTAAGAAAGAGAGGAGAAGGCAGCGAGATACTTATTTGATGAACTTGTGAGAATGGATGTTGCATTAGCAAAGTAGGGAATGTATAGAAAAACAGCTGAAACCACACAAGATAGGTATTTAGCGAGAGTCATTAACGCTTATCTCCTGAATGGCATAAAGAAGAAGAAGAAGAAGAAGAAGAAGAAGAAGAAGAAGAATTATTATTTTCTGAAAGTTCCCATCATATTTTTATGACCAGAATCAATGACCTGTCTTTCGCGAAACTACAGCATTCTCACAGACTTTCTATTGAAAGTGTTGGTATTTTCAGTTCAGCAAATACTGCCTCTGAGCCAAAAGCCTTCAAGGTTTTATAGATAAATGACTGATGACAGATGAACAAAATTTTCCTTTGTTAAGTGGTATTTTATTTACCATGGCCTGGCATCGCAGTTTCAGTCACTCTCCCACCGAAATAAAGTAGCGTCGCTGTCCTTTTTCTACATATATTCTGAGGGTAATTGTTCTGATGTTCTTTTTTCTTTAGTCCATCAACTTTACCAATTTACGCGCACCACTCTGTGGCCAGTTAGGTTGAAAAAACATGAAATTCTTAGATCTAACTTTAAGCTTTAAGCCAACAGTTTCTTCTCTCGCATTTCTTGCATATTGATTACCAATCAAGTTTGATTTTCAAGAATCTAAATGCAATGTCAATCTTTATCTTTAACTCCTTGATCTTTTTTTATTGTCTTCACTTATTTATAAGATTTTTTTTCTCAGTTTCTTTCGTACTAAATAAGCCATTGCCTCTTAGTGGCATTATTAACTTGCTTTGGGACAAATGATGACAAAAATATTTAAAATATTTTTCGAGTTTTAAAGATCAAATGCATGGAGGAAGTGTATAAAATAGAAGGGGACCTGATTCAAGTATGTGTCAACATCCGATTTATTTAACAATTCCAGCCAGGTGATCCTAAGAAAACTAGAACTCCTACCGGGATTTATTTAATCATTCAAGCGAGGTAATACTAAGAGAACTAGACCTCCTACCGGGATTTATTTAACCATTCCGGCCAGGTGATCCAAAGAAAACGAGAAATCCTACTGGGATTTATTTAACCATTCCATGGAGATGATACTAAGAGAACTAGGATTTCTACCTATATTTATTTAACCATTCCAGCGAGGTAATACAAAGAGAACTGGGATTCCTACCAGGATTTATTTAACCTTTCCAGCAAAGTAATGCAAAGAGAACTAGAAGTCCTACCGGGATTTATTTAACCTTTTTAGAGAATTGATACTAAGAGGACTAGAAGTCCAACTGGGATTTATTTAACCATTCCAGCCCTCAGAGAACTAGATGCCCTACTACGATTTATTTAACCATTACAGCGAGGCGTTCCTAAGAGAACTAGAAGTCTTACCAGGATTTATTTAACAATTCCAGCGAGGTCCTATTAAGACAACTAGAAGTCCTACCAGGGTTTATTATTAGTGGACACGATATTAAGAAAATCCAAAAACACCATTTTGGTGACAGACAAAAAGGACTATCACAGCAACTCTGAAACAAGACAGTAAAGGAAAACAAGTAGAGAGGACTAATAATCAATTGTAATTAAAGTTTTTTTTTCCAGAAAGGGCAACAGTTCAAGACGCGATTTGCGAAGTGTAGATGTGAAAATCCCCACCCCCAAAAAAGTAACAGCTAAATATAGTTACATACAAAGAAAAAGATGTTTAAATGCTATTATTGTCGTCCCTACTGCATGGCAGTGAATGCTGGACCATTACGTAATAGATGATGAAGGAACTGAAGGCAACAGAAGTGCGGTTCTACAGAAGGATGCTGATAATATAATGGATTGAACATGCATACAACTGGAAAGTTTCAAGGACACTTACACTCGGTTTTAGTGGTTGTTTTTGTTTTGTTTACTACTTAATTTAATGGCAGAATCTAAATATTTTGGCTTCGACTACATATAAAATGCATTATTGATAATCCTGCTATAAATAGGTATTATTGGTAATTTTTTTAAAATATAAAAATATGTTGATGATGTCTTCATTCTAAAAATGTATTTTTATACGTTTTTTATACCTATTTCTATATCCAGAGTTTGTGAGCTCATTATTTGCCCATAGCTAGGATTCTAACAGTTGCTATCCTTCCGTGTCAGGGTGGATAAAAAGCAGTCAATAGGTGGTTACACACTCCTCAAAACCCAGAGGACTTGCTGCTCGATGTAGTTCATCGTCGTACCCAGGGCTATTTACCAGGCCCACTTACACTCCGAAGAAGAAAAAGAAACCGAGAATATTTTTATTGTACCTAATGAAGAAAGAAGTATTGGAGAATTTGTCATTCACAGGACGTATTAAAGGCAAATTAAACTGAGGTAATTAGTAACCTACCAAACAAGCTTGTGTGAATGCGTCTGTCTATATTTCTGAGATGAGGTATTATGTACATTATTTACATTATTCGGGCTATTGTCTTCATCTTTGTCGCCATATTTATCACAACGTTTCGGCCTTTCTGTATCTGCCTATATTTCTGAGATGAGGTATTATATACTATTTACATTATTCAGACTATTGTCCTCATCTTGTCGCCATATTTATCACAACGTTTCGGCCTTTCCGTAGCTGTCTATATTTCTTATATGAGGTATTATGTACACTATTTACATTATTTGGACTATTGTCCTCATCTTTGTCGCCATATTTATCACAACGTTTCGGCCTTTCTGTATCTGCTTTTATTTCTGAGATGAGGTATTATATATACTATTTACATTATTCGGGCTATTGTCTTCATCTTTGTCGCCATATTTATCACAACGTTTCGGCCTTTCTGTAGCTGTCTATATTTCTGATATGAGGTATTATGTACACTATTTACATTATTCGGACTATTGTTCTCATCTTTGTCGCCATATTTATCACAACGTTTCGGCCTTTCCGTAGCTGTCTATATTTCTGTGATGAGGTATTATGTACACTATTAACATTATTCGAACTATTGTCTTCATCTTTGTCGCCATATTTATCACAACGTTTCGGCCTTTCCGTAGCTGTCTATATTTCAGATATGAGGTATTATGTACACTATTTACATTATTCGGACTATTGTTCTCATCTTTGTCGCCATATTTATCACAACGTTTCGGCCTTTCCGTAGCTGTCTATATTTCTGTGATGAGGTATTATGTACACTATTTACATTATTCGAACTATTGTCTTCATCTTTGTCGCCATATTTATCGCAACGTTTCGGCCTTACCGTAGTTGTCTATATTTCTGAGATGAGGTATTATGTACATTATTTACATTATTCGGAATATTGTCCTCATCTTTGTCGCCACCTTTATCACAACGTTTCGGCCGTTGTACGCTCCGGCCTTCTTCAGGTGGTTGGAATTGTGTGAATGCATGTCTTTATAGGAAATAGAAGGAATTATAAAAGACAAAAAACTGAAAAGGATAGAATATTGTGAAGAGACTGATTGTGTAAGTTCTAAACATACCCATCCTATAAGAAGAATTATATTTCTGTATTGATTTCAGAAATGAAGAATTATCACTACAACGTTATTCTGATAATGACTTTCTGTGTGCATTCGGGTGTTTCGCTTTCCGTTCTGCTTGCTTGAAATACCTATGATTCTCGTGATCTGTTTTTCCTTTGCAAGAACCAGACGACTGTACTTTGAAGCAAAGTGTGTAATACTCATGACAACAGAAGTTTACATCATATTCAAGCTAAGATAGTTTATTCGAGCGATTAATACTTGTCACGTGGTTTTTGTGTCTGTTAAGGAAGCGGAAAAGTTCACAGGAACATTGAAAGTAGAAAAGAAATAACAAGATAGCTAATTATAGAATGAAATGCGTTTATTTTATTAAAACAAAAAAAAAAACATTATGATACCATATATGGTTAAGTTCTCTTGCTGATTTTGGCAGTACATTTTCCGTGTCAAATTCGTTTTCTTTTTTTTCTTTTTCTTTCCCGGGAATTTTCTTTCTTTCTTTTTTCTTTCTTTCTTTTTTTTCTTTCTTTACGTTCTTCTCATTTTCATTCTTCCTTTTCTTCTCTTCCCTTTGTCTTTAATTTCCTTCTTTATTCTATCTTTTTTCAGTTCTGATTTTCATTCTTTCTTTTATTCACTTTGCTTTTTTCCTTTTTTCTATTTTCAGTTTCTTTCTTTCTTTCTTTACTTCTCATTTCCATTCTTTCTTTCACTCCCTTTATTTTCTTTCTTTCTTTCTTTCTTTCTTTCTTTCTTTCTTTCTTTCTTTCTCATTTCCATTCTTTCTTTCACTCCCTTTATTTTCTTTCTTTCTTTCTTTCTTTCTTTCTTTCTTTACTTCTAATTTTCATTCTTTTTTTCACTCCCTTTATTTTTTTTCTTTCTTTCTTTCTTTCTTTCTTTCTCATTTCCATTCTTTCTTTCACTCCCTTTATTCTTTCTTTCTTTCTTTCTTTCTTTCTTTCTTTCTTTCTTTCTTTCTTTCTTTCTTTACTTCTCATTTCCATTCTTTCTTTCACTCCCTTTATTTTCTTTCTTTCTTTCTTTCTTTCTTTCTTTCTTTCTTTACTTCTAATTTTCATTCTTTTTTCACTCCCTTTATTTTTTTTCTTTCTTTCTTTCTTTCTTTCTTTCTTTCTCATTTCCGTTCTTTCTTTCACTCCCTTTATTTTTTCTTTCTTTCTTTCTTTCTTTCTTTCTTTCTTTCTTTCTTTACTTCTCATTTCCATTCTTTCTTTCACTCCCTTTATTTTCTTTCTTTCTTTCTTTCTTTCTTTCTTTCTTTCTTTCTTTACTTCTCATTTCCATTCTTTCTTTCACTCCCTTTATTTCTTTCTTTCTTTCTTTCTTTCTTTCTTTTTTCTTTCTTTACTTCTCATTTCCATTCTTTCTTTCACTCCCTTTATTTCTTTCTTTCTTTCTTTCTTTCTTTCTTTCTTTCTTTCTTTCTTTCTTTCTTTCTTTACTTCTCATTTCCATTCTTTCTTTCACTCCCTTTATTTCTTTCTTTCTTTCTTTCTTTCTTTCTTTCTTTATTTCTTTCTTTCTTTCTTTCTTTACTTCTCATTTCCATTCTTTCTTTCACTCCCTTTATTTTTTTCTTTCTTTCATTCTTTCTTTTCTTTCGCTTCTCCATCGTTTTCATTCTTACTTTCATTCCAATTCTTTCTTTCTTTCTTTCTTTCTTTCTTTCTTTCTTTCTTTGTTGCTTATTTTCATTTTTTTCTTTCACTCTCCTTCATAATTTTCTCTTTATTTATTTCTTTTACATCTCTACCATTTTCATCCATTCTTTCATTCCCTTTCCTCTTTCTTTATTTCTTTTGTCTGATATTTTGATTCTTTCTTCCACTGTCCATTCTCTTTCTGTTTTCTTTATTTCTATACCCTCTAATTTTCTTTCTTTCACTTCTCTTTCTCTTTCTTTCTTTCTTTTTTCTTCCTCTTTTCGTTCTTTAATTACTCCTCATCTTTATTATTTTTTCCTTCACTATCCCTTTCTTTCTTTCTTTCTTTCTTTCTCTATTTTCCGTCGAAATAGTTTTCTTTTCCTTTCCTATCGTTATTTTATTACTTTCTTTAATTCGCATCGTATTATTCTTTCTTTCTTTCTTTCTTTCTTTCTTTCTTTCTTTCTTTCTTTCTTTCTTTCTTTCTGTATTTTCCGCCGAAATAGTTTTCTTTTCCTTTCTTTCTTTTTTCCTATCGTTATTTTATTACTTTCTCTAATTCCCATCGTATTATTCTTTCTTTCTTTCTTTCTTTCTTTCTTTCTTTCTTTCTTTCTTTCTTTCTTTTCATGTTATAACCCACGCCATCCATTTTCTTTCTTTTTCTTCTTCATCTTTGTTTTTTTTTTATTTTCCTTGTCTCTTTATTTCACATATATAATTATTTTGAGCAAAATGTCTGAATCATAAATCTATAAGTTTATACAATGTCAATAGTGTAAATTGCTTGCTTCTGCGTATATCATCCTTTGTTTATATTGTTTAGAAAAGAAAGAAAGAAATTTGCCTAGCCTCTGCTGAAATTGACACATTCTTTTTATCCTAATTCTAAAATATTATTATAGACTATAATTTTATAATGTAAATTACTCACAGAAATAAGTTGTCAAATTTCCAAGTTCTCATCTGAAATAAAAAAAAAATACGAACTTGGATCAAAAGAATCGAAATATAGAAAAAACACAAGTCGTCAGTTTAGCCTTTATCCTTCTGGGGTCATTTGAAACCAACACCCTCTTTTGTATTTATTTTTTATAGTAAGCCTTGAACAGGTTGTAGTGATCAGGAAATATCCTGTTGGGAATGGGTTCCACAGGGCAGTGGTTCGCGGGAAGAAGCTGTTCGAGTGGAAATTACTTCTCACCGATGGAATACGGAGGGAATGTCGGTGTTTTGATACGATGTAAGTGGCATGGCGCGTTCTAGCCGTTCTTGCTGTGAAGGATTTGATTAGCGGGACCAGGGAATATCTAAACTATAATCATAAACTATAAATTTGGAAAGTGATAACTTGATCGAAATACGAGCACCGGCTGAAAAGTTCGTAGGCTGACCAAGATACAAATGAGGTTTATTTTTCAACATCGTACCCGCCCCCCCCCCCCCATTGCGCTTCATTCACTTCTTTCATCGGTGTTCTCGTGCGTCGATCCCATTGGTGAAGAAACTTTCATCCTGTTCGTCAAATAAAAGTCGATAACATCATCACTGCGATTCACGTCTTTTTTCATGTTGGACAACATTTGGCGCCAAATCAGAAGAACAGGGAAGGTGATCAACCAGTTCAAAAGCACAGTAACGCACAGCCGCCATTGAAACCAAGGATTTCTGGTCTAGGCCACTGTCCACATGAAACAGGAGCCTTTTTGACAATTTTCCTGGACGTCTAGTCTTGATAACCTTTCTTAACTGATTCAACAAGTTGGCATCGTACGCTTCATTGGTAATCTGACATTTGACCGACAGACATTTAACCGAATAGACATTTAGCCGAAAATGTAGTGGCCTACTATTTATCGTAATGTGCTGCAACAGATTCTCCTCCAGTTCCTATCCCACGAACGCAGGTGTTCCCCAAGGCTCTATCCTTGGCCCCACTCTATTCCTTATTTTCATCAACGAGCTCCCTGACGCCATAGATTCCCAAGTTGGCATCTACGCGGACGACACTACAATTTACTCCTGCCTTAAAAACAAATCTAGTGTCGCTGACAAACTAACCTGGCCGCTCGTCTTGAAATGGACCTCCAATCGGTTGTTAACTGGGGCAGGAATTGGCTGGTCAACTTTAACGCCTCAAAAACTAAACTACTCTCTATTAATCACCATAGAGATCCTTCCCTGCCCCCCATTAGAATGGCTGATAGTCAACTTCTTGAGAGCAACTCCCTGCGTCTGATCGGTCTCACGTTGACTGCTGACCGGAGATGGAACAAATACATTGAGTCATTGCTTCGTCCACCGCAAGGAAAGTTGGCTCCCTTTGCCGCACCAGGAAATTTTTCTCCCCGGAATCGATACTTCAAATATACAAATCAACCATTTGCCCTTGCATGGAGTATTACTGCCATATATGGTCTGGGCCACCTTCTGTTTACCTCGGAGTTCTTGACAAGATCCAGAGACGGATATGTAATATAATTGGCCCTGATCTGGCGTATCGTCTACAGTTCACTCTCTCACAGACGCGCCGTCGCCTCTCTCTCTGTCTTTTCTACAAATACTTTCATGGTAATTGCTCCGATGAGCTGCTTTCACTAGTTCCCAGACTCCATGAATTCAAGCGCCCTACGAGGCTGGCATCCCGATCCCAGTGTAGAAACTTTTAAATGTAGCCGTCTCTTCTGCTCTAATAGCTTCATACCTCGCACCTCTCGCCTGTGGAACACCCTTTCCAATTACTGTTTCCATGAGAGCTATAATCTTCAACTATTCAAATGTAATGTCAAACGACATCTCCAGTTACCTTGATCTACCAACTATCCCTCCACTCATCCTTTATTCTATCACTGCCATTTGCTCTTGCTCCAAATCTTCTGCAACCCCCTGCATCCTAGTGGCTTCACGCCTTGCTCGGGGCGTAATGCTTAATATATATATATATATATATATATATATATATATATATATATATATATATATATATATATATATTTACTGTATTAATTTATAATTTTTCGTTTTTTTGATAGACGTTTTTTAAAAATGTATTCTATATATATTATATTTTACTTCAAATATTACTGTAAGATGATAAGTATTTTGAGAAAAAGCACATTTCATTAGAGTAAAATTTTTTAGCTTTTACGAGATGAAAGGTTTCAATTTCGCTTTTAAATGTTCGTTATCTTAAAGAGATGAACTAGCTTTTATCTTACTGCTAAATATGAATTTAAATAATTAGGTACTACTTTTTACTCAAATACGCTCTAATATTTAAAAAAAATACTAATTTCAATAAACAAATATTGAAATAAGAAACTTTTAAACTTGAAATTCAGTGGGAAATGTTAGTCCTATTCTACCTTATAATAATGCTAATTCAAATATCTAAAGTATTGTTTGTTACTATATTTACTTGTACTTTTTCGGAGAAATGTCCGTCCGTTCGGCTAAATTTCCGTCAGTCAAATGCCTATCGGCCAAATGTCTGCCTGCCAAAGGTCCGACCACTTTCTCCATTAATGGCGTGGTCCCTTTGAAGGTAGTCAATACTGCATCGCAATAAATTTCGGCCATCACCTTCCCTGACAATGAAACCTTACTCATCTTTGGATCAGGTAAAGAGAAGTGTTTCCACCGCATGGGTTGTCTCTTTGTGTCTGGCTCAAAGTGATCACTGCAGTACTCATCTTGTGTTAGCAAATGTTCGCGGAAGCCAGCTGGATCTGCTTCAATCAATGTCAGATGTTCCTGTGACGTGAAGACATGGCA
>OZ010592.1:77845622-77888122 GCA_963932145.1 Acanthosepion lycidas | reverse complement strand
TTTCTCAATTTTGTCCCTTACTTTTGGACGTTCCAAATTTAAAAATAAAAAAAATAATTGTTATAATTCTTTTTCTATCCTTTGCAAATGATTCAAATTTTAGTATGTTATTATGGATGATAACGACTACCAGTTGTCAAAATTTCAGCTTTTAACAGTTGTTATTTCTAACAAATATTAGGTTTTAAAATTTTGTCCCTTAGTTTCGGGCGCTACTGTATATATATATATATATATATATATATATATATATATATATATATATATATATATATATATATATATATATATATGTATAATTTCCCCAAAACTTTTCTTGATATTAAAAAAACAAGATATATCGTTATCTTATATATATATATATATATATATATATATATATATATATATATATATAATTTCTCCAAAACCTTTCTTGATATAAAAAGCATTATATATATATATATATATATATATATATATATATATATATATAATTTCTCCAAAACTTTTCTTGTTATAAAAAAAACATTATATAGCTTTATCCAATATATATATATATGTATATATATATATATGTATATGAAAACGGGAGTCAGGATTCTTCTTCAAGGCCCCTTTACAACGAGCACATCGTCAGAATAATACGTTGGTAAATATTAAATTGACAGAATAACAATTCGCACTGCGAGAAAAGACAAAATATGTGGAAATATTTTCCTCTTTATATATTTTTCTCGCAGTGTGAATTCTTATTCTGTCAATTTAATATCTGCCACCATATTCTTCTGACGATGTGTTGGTTGAAAAGGATCCTTAAAGAAGAATGCTGTCCACCACTTTCAAATATATTTATACAGGGTTTTTTCACAATTTTGGAAACGAAACGATCAAACCATCGATCAGTAATGATAGAGAAACGGAGATGACTTTTATTTAAAAGCAAAAATGATAACATTTTAGGATCTGCAACAATTTTGTCTCAAATATGAGCCAAAAATGTAAAGAGAAACCCTAGAATTACATACTCCCGTTGTCCACCATTTAGTTGAAAGTAATTTCGAATGCAAAGTTGTTGACAAAGCGTGCAAGTGCTTCCTGGTGATCGCTTGAATGATGGTTGTCTTCAATGCAGCAATGTTACGAGGGTAGCGCTGTCATATGTTTTCCCTGAGGAAACCCCAGAGGAAGAAAATCGCGGGTTGGGGGCTTTAGTCAGGCGAGTGAGTTTCCCATTCCACTTCAAATTTGCGGCTGATGAGACACTCCCCAAACTTTTCATGGATCCATGCAATGGTAACATCACCAGTGTGAGGAAGAGCTCTGGAATCATTGTTCTCCCCTCATCAAGGTCCTCACGCTCCTCATAAAATAAAATAATTTTCGGACTTTGTCCATTTCATAATGTGTGACGTCATTTGTTTACATTTGGATACGTAGCGAGCAGATATGAATGTACGAGCGAAAATCATGGAGAATTGTAGTTTAGAAAAAGTAAAATCGACCTTGCCAAACCGAAACGCTCCTCTGTGGCTAAATCGTAAAAGCACGTCAGGTTATATGAAGGTTCCGTATAGGATACAGGTTCGGTCCCTGTTGTAGAACGCGTATTTTTGTATGAAAATTTCTCGGACATTCAGGCCGGTAAATGTTAATATTGTTTATTATAAATACAGCATTCATTAACTATTTGTATCTATAAAAATAACGTATAAACACACACACACACACATATATATATATATATATCAAGTATATGGCGCAGTTCAATTTACATTACACGAATCATTCATGCAAACACTAGCACAAACGGATCATAACATTCATCTACAGGTTTGGGGTTAATGTACTTTATTAAATTTGTTGCGAAGATGTATTCTCGCCATTTAAATCATTAACTTCTATATCTGTTTTTTGTATGAATGATTCATGTAATATATATATATATATATATATATATATATATATATATATATATATATATATATATATATACATAAAAGTTAGAGTAATACATAGCGAAAAATGATTAAATCTATATTTTTCATATTATACATTTTTGATTCCATCTATATTTTCGTTGTCCTGTAATTACCGAGAAGTATAAAACAAAAACAAATCTATTTCCATACCTGATGATGGCTGTATGCACAGATGAAAGCTTGTAAAATCTAAAAAAAAGACCTTATGCAACTGGAATTTATAAACAGGGATCATAACATTCATCTACAGGTTTGGGGTTAATGTACTTCATTAAATTTGTTTGCGAAGATGTATTCTCGCCATTTAAATCATTAACTTCTATATCTGTTTTTTGTATGAATGATTCATGTAATATATATATATATATATATATATATATATATATATATATATATATATATAACGTCATCCACAGACAGACTGTTTCGCTGTTTCACAGCTCATCAGTGTGGATAGACATCCGTTTGCCTCTAGCTGAATTGGTATCAGCCGGAGATTCTACCACTAAGCCGTCGGCGCACGACAGGGAAGCAGGTGGATTTTTAGCGTATTTAATTTTAGAAATACGCCCAGTGACTGACAGTGACTCGATTCGTTATGCGAAGAGTCTCGCTATATATAAGCTATAATAGTCACTGTTTACAAACCCAAACCTACTCCCTAGAGAGCTCAACTGAAATTAATTCAGGAGCCATATTATAATATCTTCGTCACTAAGTTGTACCGCTTCAGGCGATGGAAAGTGACTGGTGATTAAATAATTTTTAAGAAAATTTCAAAAGCAAAGTGTTACCACTTTCCCGAAATATAAAGTGTGGGGGGGGAGAAAACATAAGCACAGAATTAAAAATTGACTTGTGGGTCTGTCTTTAAATTAAATGCCAGATCTACGGTAAATAGAAAATTAAAATCAGAGGGCGGAGGTGGTGAAATTCTTTTTACTTCACATGATACAAGAACTTAAAGAGGTCATCATTGACAAATACGGAAAACAAATAAACAACACTGTGATTTTGAAAGTTTCTTAAAAAACTTTTAATCACCAGTCACTTTACCATCGGCTGAAGAGCTAGAACGGTGTGCCGAAGCGCGAAAGCTGTTGTGGTTGCAATTTCAATATGTTTTGTGTTTTTTATAATAACTTATAATAAAATAATAATAATATATTGCTCTACTTTGTATTGAGGACTTTTTTAAATTGCGAAATTTTCGATTGTAGGGGATCCATTTGTAAATGATTTCGAATATCCGAGTTTATAATGGAACGCGGTTGAAACTCATCGGTAAAAATTGGGAACGGGTTTAGCGCCAAACATTACATCCATATAAAAAACTTGATCTGTCGAATCTATTTAAGAATATATATATATATATATATATATATATATATAGTTATTGTGTATGTGTGGTTTTGCATGCGTTTTGAACATAAAAATATAGGTCCTCGCCAGATTAGATAATCGTCATATTTATTGTTTATAATATTTGATTTGTAACCTGCAGTCGATATTATTTTTGTCAAATTTTCTCAATTACACAGCGTCCCTTGCAATTTTAATTTCACCCGCCCCATCTTTCTTCCCCACCACTTCTTTCCTTACCTCTCCCTCCTTCTTTAAGATTTGATCGGCCATGGTGTGTGTATTGTCACCTCGATGTGTATCCTTATACTGTTTTAGACATCCATCAACAGTCTTTTTCCCCCTTCCACTCACACCTAATTTTAAATAAAACTCTCTCTGTTAAACCCCTCTCTTATAAACTAACATTCGTCCCACACTCTCATAATTACACTCTCTCTAAATTCTATTTTTATTTCCGGAGTATGTTTTTTTCTGTTTTCTTTTTGAATTTGTAGGTCTGATGAATTGGATCGTATTTACGATTCCAATGGAATAAATTATGACCATGGAATATTAGTGTTTAAGCCTTTTTATTATATCCTTACTCTGTCCTGGACATTGAGTTCTACCTGGATTTTATCCTCTCGGAAATTTTTTATTCTAAAATATACATGTGTATATATGCACCTGTGGATTTTGCATATATATGTATATTTACCACTAATATTATATATATATATATATATATATATATATATATATATGTATGTATATATATATGTATGTATATATATATGTATGTATATATATATATATGTATGTATATATATATATATATATATATATATATATATATATATCACACACACACACGCGCGCGGGCACATACATACATACACATATATATATATATATATATATATATATATATATATATATATATATATATATATATATATATATGCGTTTTTTGTGTGTAACATTTGAGGGTCAGTGTGCAAAGTAATGATGACGCACCCGGTGACATGACATCATGTTCCCGTTGACGCGTACTAATATCACTATCACTATCGAAGAGGTTTCGTATATATAATGCGCCACACATATCTTCACGAATGCTTTGTTCATTTAGAAATTCATTTTAAACTTTTAAAAAATCATACTTAAAGAAAAAGAATGGTATCACGTACAAAAAAATAAATTAAAAAAATATATGTGAGGATACGTTTCTCTTAGTAGGACGAGAAATAAGAAGACTCTGAAATTACAGATTGAACCTACAGACTAACAAGCATTATCAGACCTTCCAAAGATTATACAAAAAATTCTATGCTTTGGGAACTTTTGTAGTTAACATAATTTTGGTTATAAATATGTAACATTCGTGAGGATTATACACGGACAACTTTCCTTAGGGGTTTATAAATTGTCAGTCAGTTAAGCATTTTACACGCTTAGGCGATCATATAAATTCGATACATGACTGGCGAGGCAGATTTATTTTTCCAGGCAGTAGGTTACCATTTCTTACCGCGGTAGACCAGTTGCCATCGAAGGCTATAGAACCCGGTCTGTCCTGGGGTATTAACACGTAAGTGAATTCGAACTCGCGTCTACGATTCCTCAGTCATAGCCGCTATCCATTACCACACTCGTCAATTGTTACCGTTAATATAAAACTATTTTAAATTACAACATTGTACTTGGATTAAATGAAAATTACTTACAATATAATACATATTACTTATAATACATTTCTTCTTACGGCACGAGTACACTAGTATGAATATAGTTTCAAGGTTAATGTTTGGTTTTCCAGCAATTTACGCTGGTTGTCGGTCACAAAATTCTAAGCTGAAATACAATTGACATATTTTCACTGACCATTCAAGCATGTTTAGAAACATTAAACACCATTTTAAATCTATCGGTGAAGTGATGTTTTTAATACTTAGTTTGATTTCATTAGAGTTGTTTGTATAACGGCATATCAACACATTATGAATCATTTAGTGCCGAAATTTGACTTTCTTGATAGCTTTCAACTAATAAGGATATGATATACGTTATTCGGCTTTCACAAGTTAATACCTGTTTTTGGCATAAACATTTTTTTTGTGTGGACATAATTGCTAGAGGTGGTGATGTGAGTATTTCATGTTGAAGTTTTCGTGGAGATATATTTTGGATTATAGATTGATTTCTTTAAGAAAATGTAGAATACTATATGGATAATTTAATTTAATTTATAGTTTCCGTTCATGTTGGTTGATTGATTTTGTGTAGCGGAATATCACCCCCCCTCTCTCTCTCTCTATATATATATATATATATATATATATATATATATATATGGTTGGATTGATGTGAGTTTGTGATGTCACAAACTCACATCAACCCAACCAAATATGTTAGCTCTATCTCTGATATTGAGCGCTTTCTAATAAGTACCGTGAATATATAATATATAAATAATAATAATGATAATAATTATATATATATATATATATATATATATATATATATATATATATATATATACACACTTTTCACATATATATATATGGAACAGCGTGATCAATAAAAGAGATTAATATGTAAGTTTGTACACGTAGATGAAAAGACAAAACAAATATTCATACTATTAGTTGCAGTATGTGTGTGTGTGTGTTTGTTTGATCACATGTATGTGTATGTCTTGGAGTGTATGTATGTCTGTGAGTTAAAATTTAGTCGTCGGCCAATCGGGGGGAAAGAAAATATTCAGCAACGTGTTAATAATACTATATTTCGGAGCTCAAATGGAAGAGAGAGAAAGAAAGGGCTAGAATCGTGATTTTATCGTCCTAAAATGGCGCTACTTACTGGCTTCTTAGCAGACAAGGTAGGGATAATCCCAGCAACATAAAGAAATGTTCTTAAGTTTATTTGCGTTTTTTTTTTCATAAAATATTGTTTCATAATATATATGATGTATATTATGTTATGTTATATTATGTATATTATGTTATTATAGAAACAATTATCTTTATTATATTATGTATAGTATATTATGCATATTATATTATGTATATTATGTACAATATGTTTTATTTTGATGTAGTACTGTCAAGAAGAATAGAAACATAATAAAGAATTTAACGCATGACTTTAAGAAATCGTAGATTAATTAATAAATACGAAAAAAATAAAATAAAATTAACAAGAATTAATACAGATCATAGTTTAAAACAACCTCCATACGATGAAACATGTCACGGGATATAGTCACGTGACACCTAATGACATTTAATCAGGATGTGCAATATAAAAAAAGGCGTAAATGTCGGATATAGCCCACGCATATCTTCCTGACATTTTCTTGGCTTTCCAGTATCTGCCAAGATTTCCTAAATTCTCTGTTTCACTTGACAAAGAAACCTTTTTCATTTTTTTTTCCGACAAATATCTTCTGACAGTTCTATTTTCCAAAGACTTTCCATCTTGTCGTGGCTAGAAATGCGCCTTTGCATCAGGCTCTACCTGTCATTTTCCGGTCTGCATCACCCTCGACTGTTATGCAAATTTATTAAACCCGCTCCTCCGTTTAGTTTAAGTGGCTACACCCTCCTCCGACAGCTTAAAGAGATTCAGGGACTTTTTTCTGTTTTTTTTTTTTTCCATTATATTTGTTGAACATCTCTGCGCCATGGTGACTAGTACGAGAGACACATTTTTTTTACATTAATCATTGACAACAGTCCAAAAGAATTTCTTTCTTTCTTTCTTTCTTTCTTTCTTTCTTTCTTTTTTCGTCTGTACATCTATACACTTACACAGGTACTTCATCAAGATCTATCCATCAAAATCTATCTATCTCCCTATCTATCTGTGTATCACTCCACACACACACACACACATATACATACAAATATATATATATATGTGAAAAGTGTGCGTATATAAATATAAATAAATATATATATATGTGTATAATTATTTATATATTATATGCGCGGTACTTATTAGAAAGCGCTCAATATCAGAGATAGAGCTAACATATATGGTTGGATAGATGTGAGCTTGTGACCCTGGGTTTCACGCTTTATTATTCTCCCACCAACATTACTAATCACTACTAACAATTTACAATAAATATTAACCACTTATATTATTATTGCCACCATCCACCTTACACATTACTATCACACCATATCTAACATTACCATATAATCCTGCCTTAATTATTAACGTATACTACCCCCTCTCCCAACATATTTAATACCACCATAAAAATAACCAATAAGGATTACAAACTGAAATTTCTACCAGCCACATATACACAGTCACAAATAAACAAGGAAATAGCGAGCTTTAATATAATAAACAATAATATTTTTGTAAATTAAAAATTAAAATATTATAGCAATCTTCAACTACCATAATTTTACACAGAATACCTATTATCAGGATTTATACCAAAATAAATTGATACATATAACAAAATAAAATAAAATAAAATAAAACACCAACAACCAGTCTTTAGCTGCCACCACTATAACTACATTCATGGTTTCATCATTCTCCCACCACCGTTACTAATCATTTCTACCAATTTACAATTTCTACCAATTTACAATAACTATTAGCTAATTATATTATCATTGCCTCCAATCCCTTGCAAAAGTACTATCACATCATATCATATAGACCCGTTATTAAATCAAACTACCCTCTCATCCAGCATATTAAATATTAAACATCACCTTATAAATAACCAATAAGGATTACAAATTTCTACCTGTTACATATACACAGTCAAAAACAAACAAATAACCAGCTTTAAATATAACAAATAAACCGCCATTTTTTTCAAAATTTAAAAATAAATATAAATAATAATAATTTTTACCTATCATAATTTCACACAAACCCCACCACACGTATATACATACATGCGAGGAAATATTATTCAGCGGAAAAAAAATATGACATGTATACATTCACGAGACATTCACGAGACATTTCCGCCACACTTCCAATCTTTAAATTTCAACTTACAAATGCGTATGTATAGACACAACACAACCCGTATACATACATATGTCATATCCGAAACCGCCCACATATGTTTATATATGTATGAGACCCGACGGGCGACCAAGTATGTATATGTGTCTGCATACATCGATGTTTGCGTCAGTACGATGAAAAAACAACGAAGTTTCCCCCACCACTTCCACAATAACACCAATACACGCAATCTACATAAAACCAAAATTTTTAAAAATTAATCAGTTTGTCTGACGATCGCTAAAGCGTGAAACCAAGGGTCACAAGCTCACATCTATCCAACCATATATATATATATATATATATATATATATATATATATATATATATATATATGTATGTATGTAAAAAGTGTATATATATATATATATATATATATATAATTGTAAATGTAATTTTATATATATATAATTTATATGTTATATATGAGCGGTACTTATTGGAAAGTGTTCAATGTGAGTGATAGAGGAGACATTTAGTTAGAATGACGTGAGTGTGTGAACCTTGTTTTCATGCTCTCTAAGAGTGGGGGAGCGAAGTATATGTAAAAATGTGTATTTATAAATATAAATATAGACAGCGTGAAACCTAGGGTCATAAACTCATATAAATTCAACTATATATATATATATATATATATATATATATATATATATATATATATATATATATATATATGTATTTAAAGAAAAATCAGACCACTTTAAGGTTCCATTATAATAATTTATTTCACCAGAGCCCTTTTAAGGGATGCTGGACCATCAGATAGCACTTCCAAAAATCAAACGAAAGATAAAAAAAAAGATACGGATTACCAAGTTTTTCTTTACTTATATATATATATATATATATATATATATATATATATATAT
Source organism: Acanthosepion lycidas (assembly GCA_963932145.1). NCBI lineage: Eukaryota > Metazoa > Mollusca > Cephalopoda > Sepiida > Sepiidae > Acanthosepion > Acanthosepion lycidas. The sequence goes on along the minus strand of OZ010592.1, from coordinate 77,878,893 downwards.
ATATATATATATATATATATATAATATATATATATATATATATATATATATATATATATATATATAATATATATATATATATATATATATATATATATATATATATATATATATATATATATATATATATATATATATATGTGTGTGTTTATTTGTGCCAGGTATATCAATTTTTTTTTCTCTTAGTATCTATCTATCTATCTATCTATCTATTTCGGTTTTCGATATCTATCTATCTATCTATCTATCTATCTATCTATCTATCTATTTATCTATGTCGGTTTTTCGATATGTATGTATGTATGTATGTATGTATCTATCTATCTATCTATCTATCTATCTATCTATCACATAATAGTCTCTACAGAATAATATTTAGACAGCTAGACTTGATTTTGTACTGATTTTATACTTAAGTTGTTTATATCTATCTTTGTCTTTGGGACATCCTGTATATGGGAGAGCTAATTGGAACATAAAGAAAGAAGTGTAGAAATGCAACGTTCAGTCGCTCCAATATTTGTTACCAGAAAGCCATGTCAATTCTCAAATTCTAAAGAAAAAGAACCTACGGAGAGTCATAAACGACTACTTCCTGAAAGATATAGCACAAAAAGGACTGAAAAGAGCTGAAAGCGGCAGAAAGTGTTTCTACAGACGGATAATGAAAGTTCCATTGCCGGAACGAATAAGCAACAAAGAAGTCTTAAAGAAAATGGCAACTGAAAGAACGTTTATACTCAAAATCAGGAAAAGACACCTGAAATATTTTGGACCCAAAATGAAGAAGAACTGCTTTAAAAACAGAATACTCACGAGACATATTAGGTGTAAGGGTTTCAAGGGAAGGTAGCGAACCACTTAACTGATAAGATGGGATGAATGGATGGGGAAACGAGACACAACGGTCTTTGCCAAGAGAGAAAAACTGTCGCACGAGATAGAAAGTTGTGGAGAGCCATAATCGCCCATGTCCTGAAAGGACCAGACACAGAAAAAGACGATATGCATAATTATGTTTAAAAAAATATCATTTTGATAAAGAATAGGAAACAGTCATCGATACTGGCTCCTATCATGTGTATCGTAGTTTGATTTTAAATATGCATTGCCTAGTTTATAAAAAATGTTGTCTGAATATGTTATTTACGTTATCATTTATTTTCAAGATAAAGAAAAATCTAATTATTTCACTGAAGTAAAATATGATAAAATCGTTATAAATATTTAAAACGTTTTTAAAGAAAATTGATCAATGTAAAATAAAATGGAATGCATTTTGACAGACACTATTTTTTTTAACTGAAAGTAAGTAAATATAGGTTTTCTTATTTGGAAGATAAAATTCCTGGTATACAATCCAGACAATCGTTGTTATAATTTTCAAATTTTTCTTCTTTATATAAGCTGGGTACCTTCAGGACTTCCCTTCATAAACTCTTTGGAAATTTTTTGTATTTTTGCTATTTCTTCCAATCCCTTTTCTGTCAAACCTTTATACAAGCTCGTTATGTAATTTACGCACTGCATTCGTTTGCCTCTCTCGCTTTCAATATATCCTGTGAGTGCCAGAATTTCCAAGCACTCTTTCCTCATCATGTACCCAAGAATTTTTAGCTGTCTCATTGGGATGAAGCCTTTTTTCTTTCCGTTTTCTCTAAAACCTTTTCATTGCTCACATGTTGAATCCATGGTATACTCAGCATCTTTCTGTAGAACCACAAATCTGTTGTTTCAAAGTCTTTTTCATCTGTGAGGAGATTTTCCAGTATCCAACGCCTTATAGAAGGACGATATTGCTTAGCAGTCTAGTACTTTTTTTTTTCTGACGAGATTTCCAGTTTCTTATTAATTTGCTTAGCTTTTGGAAGGCATATTTAAAACAGTACGGAAGCAAGGTATAAATTATCTAAACAGTTTTAATAACGCCTGATTTCACGGGCAGAATTGTATAGATTAATGGAAAGGAATGACAAACATGCTTTGTTCTCAGAAAGATTTTTATGCTGCTAAGGCGTACACAAAATTATATATATATATATATATATATATATATATATATATATATATTTATGCTGCTAAGGCGTACACAAAATTATATATACGTATATATATATATATATATATATATATATATATATATATATATATATATATATATATATATATGTGTGTGTGTGTGTGTGTGTCCCACACAAAGAAAGTATATCACATGTCTACAACAGAAAACAGTGTGAAAAGCGAAAGTCTTGTAATATTTTCCGACGAGAAACTGGAGTTACAGCTGGAGGGGCGATTCGGTTTTCCCTGCAAGACCTAACGGTGTGTGATACGGAGGTCCTTCTTCTGTGAGCTTTACATCACATCTGTTCTTCGTCAATCTATCCCATGACGTCATTCACCCAATCGTCGCGTGACCTTAAAGGAAGGGGAGATAATCGACTTTTGTATCGCTACAGTTTTTATGTAAACAGATGGCAGAACAAGGACAGGGAAGAATGATAAGAGAATAGATGCTGCTTAGAGTTACAAATAGAGGAAGATGAGGAGATCCATGATCATCTAGGTGTTTGACAAAGCAAATAAAACAACAGAAATATATACGAGATTTAGTAAAAATATATCCTCACTTTTGCCATAATATATCTGTATTTTGATTGCGGATAATTTTTGACTTTCCAATCATATTAAGATCAATGATTATTTTTTTTCTCAATTCTATTATTTCATATCTCTTAAACAAAGACAAAAGTAGTCATGGGCCAATTGCAGTCTGCGAGCAGTATGCCGCTCATCTCGCTTCCAGAATGTCACCCTTAATTTCATGAAGAAAGTAAAGTTTATTAAAATTGTATTTTTTTTTTGTTCTCACTTAAACACATACATAAAAACTATTAAGTACAGGTATACCTCGGTTTACGTCGTTTCGAGTTAAGTCTTTCTCGATTATACACCGTTTATCAAAAAAATCTATGGAAAAATAAAAATCAAGTTTAAGTCATGTTATTCGACTTTACGTCTGTCCGCCACAAATACTGAAGTCGTAATATCATTAGAAAAGCGTTACATAAAATCATGTTACTGTAAAATAAATAAGAATAAAAGTGTATAAAATCATATTAACATTACGTATATTTACAATAAATGTTAATATAATCATATATATAATCTTAGAGAACGAAATATGAAAACATCTGTGACACTGTGTTGGTGTCTATTAAGTGTCATCAGATAATTAAGAAGCAAGGTAAAAGTGCATAAGCTGACTAACAAGCAGCAGCCGATTTTCCTAAAGCGTTAGCTAAGATCATTGAAGAAAACTGGTTTCTTCCTGAACAGATTTTTTAACATTGAGGAAATTGGATTATATTGGAAAAAATGCCGGATCGTTCTTTCATTGCAAATGCTCAACGTAAGGCTATATGGCTGATAAATTATTTTATTTATACAGTGCGTACATATAATAAATACTGTAATATGCAACTGGGGGTGCTTATTTGCAGGTATATTGTGGCTATTACGTCTTAAGTCGTTTTCGACCTTCGTCGTGTCCTATGGAACCAATTAATGTAGACGAGGTAGGCTGTACAGTGATTCTTGAATTTTGTAACTTTTCCTTCACGACAAACCTTTCATTGGTTTAAACCGTTGGCAATTTTCACTAATGAAAATTATACGTGTACACATCTTTTCTGTTTCTTTAAAAATAGAGACCGTATATTTCCGCGGATACAACGACATTTAAATTCTCAAAATCACCGTTAAAAATTGGAGGTCGTCTTATACAGCAATTCTAAAAAAAGAAGGCTTAAATTCTCCGTGTTGTCTGTCAGTAGGATAACCTCGATGTTTGTGCGATAACCAATGAAAAACATTCACGTTATCAAATAAAAAGTATAATAAAATAATAAAACAATTTATAGCTTATTACTGGCATATCTTCATAATTAATTGCCTATTCGAAAAATAATTCCATATCAATGAAATCAATTCGAATCAATGCAAGCTCAGCTGAGAAATTGTAAAAATCGAATTATCATTGCGTTCACAACGAACTTTATCTTTCGCTAAACATCATGCTAGTGATAATTACGGCAGTAATAATATTTAGGATAACATAATATTCATTTCTCATTAAAACTACATTATCATTTTGGTGTTAAGTAATAACAATTTAGAAATGTTTACAATCTTTATTTTTCAAATACAATTCCTTTTATGACATTTGCATTAATACTTCACGTTTTATGCGTCTGTTTAGATGTAGGTAAAGAAGAGGAAGAAGACGAATCAGTATTCGCAATAGATCACGTGATGAAACGTAATCAAAACAATGGTCTACTGCGTAGGTGACGTGTGTCGGGAAAACATGATATAGAATCGGTTTTATATTTCGTTTATTTTGAATTTATAAGGAACAGTACGTAACAACATTTCCAATAACATCATCTTTATATAATCAACTAGCAGCATTGCCTGGCGTTGCCCGTGCTTGATTCAAAAGTTGTACGACACATACAGCAATCGCTATCACTTGACTTAAAATATTTTTGCCCTTCCTTGCCTTTTAAGGGGTGCCCTTTGCCGTGCTGATGTTGCTACATGCCTTACTTCTTGCCTATCTCACACTGCGAATTTTTTCTAAGCTCTATACTAAACATTAAATCTGTTATGAAAAAAGAACTAAACAAAATGAACACAAAACGATCAGCTTTAAAAAAGGACTCGTAACTGGAAAAACCGAATGAAAAAAAGAATGTTAACAACAAATACTTTTTCACAGCCAACCAAGTTCTGCGGAATCAGAATCAACGTTGAGTTTAAGCAAGCGAATGTGCCAATTGGAGTAAAGTGCCATGCAGATTTAAATTTTTCCCACTTGTGACGAATGCAGCTATCGATTTTTTGCATGCTACCATACTAGTTAACATTCGTGTCAGTCAGCTGTTGGCTCTCACGCTGGCTAATAGAATCTTCCTGCCTATTAGTGGCAGCCAGCTATAGGCTCTCTGGCCAGTAGAAAAGGATCGCAAGCTAAATGAAAACTGACGCAGAGGGATGAAAACATCGATTATTTCAACTATCTATGGGAGTTGGGAAATGCAAAGTCGGTATTGGTCTTCCCGCTAACTTGGAGCATGTGCATGTAAATTTTGGTGCAAATTCGTCGAAAATTGCGGCTGTGCATTCGTTACACACACATACACACACACATATCCTGCCTTTTATAGATAGAGATAAGCAGTTGCCGCACACTACAAGTATAAGATGATCTCAGGAAAATTTGCTATATTTTTTTACCTCATCTTACCCAAAAGTCACCTTAAATGCGGAAATACACGGTAATATATATTGTTTTTTTTCTTTAATTATTTTTGTATTTTCAAATCATTTTCAATCAATGTCATCAGTGATAATATTATAGGAAAAGTCATATATTTTCCAATGAAAAGAAACAAATTTTTTCAGGACTTTTAAGACAAAGATTTATCCGTGTAATCTTCAGTCGTGAAAATGGCAAAGTTATATACATAAAAAAATAACGAATCATTTTAGTAGGGCAACCCGCATAATGGTGAGACATATGTCATGCATCCCAATAGTCAGGAAATGTGACTCATGTTTAGACTAAAGATACAGAATGATTCTAACTCATCTTATTAAACCCAGAAGCTTATCGTAGCATCTCTTTTAGGTTTCAGCCATTTTTCCCAGCCTTGTGGACCATTTTCGGTTTCAAAAACTTGCAGACCCGCATAAGTAGAATTAGAAACTCCACGTAACAGGAAATGCTATTATATTTTATTTACAAAAGAAAAACGTCGTAGAAAATATAAATCCCAACTAATGACTACACTGCTCCTGGTGTCTCTCTATCAGCTTGTTAAAATGAACTTCCAAGCCTTGGTTCAGCTTCAGGCTTATGTCTCCAATCTGCAATAAATTATGTTTTTTTGTGAGTATATCATTTGCCGTAGATAATCGCACCTCAACCAATCAAGTGGTGCGACAACCAAGTAAGAATTGAACAACCTTTTATTTTATTTAAATAATTTCTGGATTATTTGCCTTTAAAATGATGTAAATCGGTTTCTGTTCGCATAATTTTACGCCATTGGAAATAGAAATAGAATTTCAAAGCCCATTTAGGTTTCTTGTATCAACTAAAGGCTCATTTAAAAATTTTGTCAGTTTCTTTTTCCCAAAAAAGTTTGTCCCAGAAAAATTAGAAATTCAGCGGTATACAATCTTTCTATGTCATTTCTACGATTTTGACTTTGCGCCATAACGAAACGAATTTATTAAATAACAGCTGATCCGGAATTGTATAAGTCTGACCAAGACAAATGTTATAGGTACTACGTAAATAGATAAAATGGCATTACGAAAACTACGAAACTTTTCTATCGTAGACCTTGAAGCGTACCCTCGTCAAATAATGCAACTAATCATAATACCTCATCTCAGAGATAAAGAGGCCGAAACGTTGTGAATATGGCAATGAATATGAGGATAACAGTCCGAATAATGTAAATAATGCAACTAATCATAATACCTCATCTCAGAGATATAGAGGCCGAAACGTTGTGAATATGGCAATGAAGATGAGGATACCAGTCCGAATAATTTAAATAATGCAACTGATCATAATACATCATCTCAGAGATATAGACAGATCGTTTTGTAATCTTTTATAATTTCTTTACACAGTTTTACTTATCGAATACAGTAAAAAATTCGAATTTGGGGTTTCAGATGATAATGACACAAAATATTATTTTTTAACTCGTTGGCGTTTTTTGAGGAAATGAATTAAAATTTAAGTCCCGATTTTAACTCGTAGCTTCGGAATTTAATTCTGGAGATCAATGAAAATCATATAACACTCCTTATAAAATTTATAATTTACTGATGCTTTACAAATTGCATATGGGCACAATGCGTAGCACAAGGACATTATAACTATATCATCATGCCATCAAGACTTAACTATATTATTAAATAAAATGTTTGTTGTAATTATAATAATAATAATATGTAATAATATGTGCTGTAGTTTTAGTGTTATTTCCAATAAGCAATACAAATTTAAATCATTATGTTTTTTAATTTCTGCCCAGCAGTATTATGGTGTTATATACATTTTTATCTATTTTTTGATTTTATTAATTATTATCTATTAGGTTGGTGCAAAAATAATGACGTAATAATGTCGTTTTTTGACGTTAAAAATACGTCAAAAAACGACATTATTACGTCATTATTTTGGCACCAACCTAATAACAAATCTTATTCATTGAGTAGCCTTTTTTGGTAATATTTTACAATTTGTTGAACAATTTTTATATATTGAATATAATAAAAACTGCATATTTGCTTGTAGTGATTCATAATTAGAATTCTAGTTTGAATATATTTTCTATTCAATGTATCCGTAGTAGAAGTGTTTGAGTTAATAAGAATTAGCTTAGCTAATCTTTTTTATTAGCTCTGCATAACACCAGAGTTCTGACAGATACATTAATGAGGGAAATCCATCATAAAAAATACCTAATTCAAAAAATAACATATTCATTTAGATTTATTCTTGAAATAGTAAAATTTTGAATCAGTTTGTAAGCAAAAATCTGCGGAAATTTGGTATTCCTATCTTTAAAACTAAATGCCCAAAAATTAGTAAAAATCTATGAATCTAATTTTTGGTGCAAGTACTTATCACATCAAATTCCAGCTTTCATATCGAGTACAATGTTGATTTTCTCAAAATGTAAAAATCAACTTGCCCTAATGGACAGACGTGCGAAATGTTCCACGTTCTCCAGAAAGGTTTCCGACATCTGTTCCCGGATTTTTTTTTCTAACCACTGTATTCAAACGATGATTTTTGTTTTTATGACTGAATTAGGACTTTCTCTCAAGTTTATTTTCCATGCACTCATCTCCTTAACGAAATTTGTGAAACCTTTTCTGTATGAATGATATTAATAAGATTCCAGATTGATATCAATTTGAATTTTCTAACATCGTAAATTAATTCCGACTTCTGTAATAATAGTCGATGCCATTTTTTATCATTTTCTGGAACTTACGAATATTTTTATGAAAACAACCACTTGAAAAAAAATAAAACATTGCAAAGAGATCAGCAATAAATAATTGAGAAAATAATTATTTATTCCAATAAACTTCCGTTAATCTTTGTACAGGTTTAGCTTTATCGTTTTACGGCATATCAACATCTCAATGGGATATTTAATGCTGACAAGAATTTTTTAATGTAGGTTCGTAAGACTAGAATGTATATTCTTTGTAAGAAATCAGTTTGTGGCTTCTTTATTTTTTGTAAACAGGGTTTGTGTCCATATATATATATATATATGTTAAAATGTATAGCTGGTATTTTTTACCATAAAAATCTGTCTGTGCACCGTCCGGGTCAGTGTGGTCCTGAGAATAACATCTATTAAGAGATGGTACCACGCTCCTCAACACTTCCCGATCAGAGGCCTGCTACTGGATGTAGTTTATCGTTATACCCAGGACACAGTCTTTGCACAAAGCTGGTAACTATAAAATAGGGCATTTCATATTGGAAGTACTCTACTTTAGCAGAAGTGTGGATAAAATGATCCTATAACGGTATTGGGCGATGTATTACTCTTTTAACTTGACATCTGTCATGGGTCCTTACCTATAACTATAGAATGAACTCTTCCTAACACTATATATACTACGCCTCTCAAGAGAGAGGGACGAATATAGTCGAGCCGATAGTAGTTCACTCCAAACCAGACTGACAGTCATACTAACACCTTCCACATCTTGTATTATTATTTCGTGTAATATACGTTCGTTATTTCTACTCTTGTGTTCGTGTTGTTCTTCCTTGGTCCTAACCTGGACCATAACAATAACAAAACACGGTACAGATACATTATTTACATTATTCGGACTATTGTCCTCATCTTTGTCGCCATATTTATCACAACGTTTCGGCCGTTGTACGCTCCGGCCTTCTTCAGGTGGTTGAAATGTCGAACTGAACCCTTTATTTCGCTCACTGGGGTAGACTGTTCTAGTTCCACGTGCCATGTTTGATGGATGTCAGCTATAAGTTATCTCCTGTTAATTTTCCCTCTAAAGGGATCAGTTCGACATTTCAACCACCTGAAGAAGGCAGGAGCGTACAACGGTCGAAACGTTGTGATAAATATGGCGACAAAGATGAGGACAATATTCCGATTAATGTAAATAACGTACTTAATACCTCATCTCAGAAATATAGACATACACGTTACATATAGTTATAAAATATATGTCTATATTTCTGAGATGAGGTATTGTAACTATTTACACGATTTACACTGTTCAGGCTGTTGTCCTTATCTTAGTTGTCATTTTCACGATGTGTCTACCGTTGTATGGTCCAGCCTTCTTCAAGTATTTGGAACCCTCTAATTCGTCTACCGGCAAATCAGTAATACAGAGTAATGGGGAAAAACAATAATAACAAAAAATGTAATATGAACTCTGGTAAAAAATAACTACTGAGAAATTTGGCATATAATCCCAAAAATCCATACACTAATGTCCCCACATGTACCAGTGGATAAAAGCGTTGGTTGAAATAATCCAGTGATTTGACCCAAAGAGTTGTGAGTTCAATACATCGTCACTGCAGAGGTGAAAATATTAGAGAATTGAGTTGCTAAATAAATGAAACAGATCTCCAGAAGAGACATGTACCGTGGTTCTAGAACAATCTACCCTGATTCGAAATTCCAATCAGCTGAAGAAGGACCGAGCGTACAAAGGCCGAAACGTCGAGAATAGGAGATCAAAGATCAAACAGTGTCAATAGATATGATGTATAGCGACGTGTAAATTGTCGCCATTTTATATATTTAACTTCGCGCATGCGCGTTGATTGTTTTTGATTTTGTCGACTGCACTGTATTTATTTGTACTAGAGTAAGTTGGTACTGTTTGTGAATAAAAGACACCATGATGCGATTCACTCCGACAGAAATTAGGAAACGACATGAAGTACTGTTTGGTATTCACACCGGAAGCACAGCTGCGACCATTTGAGAGTGTTTGGATGTCGATCTGAGGTCAGTGTGGACGATTTTGAAAGAGCTGGATAGTACATCCAGTCAACATCATGGTGTTTGGAGCAATCACCAGTGAAGGCGACGTTATGCCACTATTCATCTGCTCACGGAGCTTTAGAATCAACACGGAGGTCTACATCAAATGTCTTTAAGAGGTAGTGCTGTACTGGGTCAAAATGGCGTCAGCTGGAAGACACAATGTCTGTCAACAGAAGTCTGCACCATGCAACACAAGCAGAAGAACCCAGGCCTGGCTGTCAGACCATTTCTGCGACCACATCACCCATTGCATCTGGCCACCCAACTCCCCAGAATGCAAGCCACTTGATTATCATGTGTGGGGTGCAGATGAGCGACAGACCAAAAAAAAAAACTCGTCGTAACGTCAAAGCTGAACTGAAGGCCAGGATTATGGCAGTATTTACCAATTTAAATAAGGAGACTGTTTAGAAAAGCTACAGGAGATTCCGAAGTCGTCTGGAGGCCGTGGTAGGAGCCAATGGCGATTTATTGAATAAATGTATTCTCTAATCTTTCAAGATATCTTTGTATAACTTTGGTAAGTATATCTGTTAAAATGAGATATCTGTGTTATTTTAATTTGCGTAATTTAGACGACATCTATCTATCTCTCTCTCTCTCTCTCTCTATATATATATATATATATATATATATATATATATATATATATATATCAAGTAAGTGGTGCAGTTCAATTTACATTACATGAATCATTCATACAAAAACAGATATAGAAGTTAATGATTTAAATGGCGAGAATACTTCGCAAACAAATTTAATGAAGTACATTAACCCCAAACCTGTATATGAATGTTATGATCCCTGTTTATAAATTCCAGTTGTATAAGGTCTCTTTTTAAGATTTTACAAGCTTTCATCTGTGCATAGAGCCATCATCAGGTATGGAAATAGATTTGTTTTTGTTTTATACTTCTCGGTATTAACAGGACAACGAAAATATAGATGGAATCAAAAATGTATAATATGAAAAATATAGATGTAATCATTTTTCGCTATCTATTACTCTAACTTTTATATATATATATATATATATATATATATATATATATATATGCGATTTCGTCCAAAAAAACGGTATGTAAAACTTTATTTTCGTTATCTATTACTCTAACTTTTATATATATATATATATATATATATATATATATATATATATATATATATATATATATATATATGCGATTTCGTCCAAAAAAAACGGTATGTAAAACTTTATTTTCATATATTTAGTTATTTCAAAAACAGGAGAAAAAGATTGGAAAGAGTCGAAATTTGTAATGCACAAATGCAAAATGTATTTTCCTTAGACACGAAAGCAGAGATAAATGCTTATAAATTAATTCTTTGATATGATATCACGACTAACTGAGGTATATTGTCTAACTTTGATGTTCTCGATTTCATCGGCGATGCTGAGTACAGAGGGCAAAACAAGAAACCACGATGTGGATTCTGGAAGGTTTTCCGACTGTCGTTTAATGGCGGCAATTAATATATGTTGGTAGGTTGCCAGGACTTAAGATGTACCTATGAGGACATTTTTTTATTCCGTCAACTTTTGGTTTCGTCTTCATTCCCGCATGTCTAATCTTGTTTGTTTTTCTTTCATTTTGAAACACACACACACACACACACACACACACATATATATATATATATATATATATATATATATATATATATATATATATATATATATATATATATATATATATATTCTGAGACTAGGTACTATATACACTATTTACATTATTCGGACTATTGTCTTCATCTTTGTTGCCATATTTATCACAATGTTTCGGGCATTGTACGCTCCGGCCTTCTTCAGGTGGTCGAACTGAACCCTTTATTTCGTTTGCTGTTGTACTTCCATGTGCCATGTCTAACGGACGCCAGTTATCTTTTGTTAATTTCCCTCTCCAGGTTCTTCACTACCTTAGCCTGGTATTGAACTAATAACTCTTTGGGTCCTGTCACTGGATGTAACCAACGTCTTTGTCCACGGTGACATCTGTCCTTACGGACATCTGTCTATGAATTTCCGAGTTGTGAGTTCAATACCTAGTTAAGGCAGTGGAGAACTTGACCTGTTGAAAAATGGAATGGTCGACCTTAACGCTGAACGGAAGTCTTAAAAATTTGGTAAACCTTTATGGGTGTTTATGCAAAGGAGCTTCGAGCATTCCTCGTTCATGGGTATTTGTAGATATGCGTCGCTTAAGTCAGTCTTAGAAAAATATTTTCCTCCACTGAGCTTAGTGAATATCTCCTCTTGACTTCGAAGGGGATAATGGCGATCCTTTAGGGCGTTGTTCAGCTCTGTAGAGAAGTCAGCACATAAACGAATTTCTTTTTTTTTAATATAAACTGTGGGAGATGTCCATTCATTATATCCAACCTTTGCCAGGACTCCCTTTTTCTCAAGTCGATTCAATTCTTCGTCAGTTTGATTTAAAGAGGCAAATGGGACGTTACGTTTTTTCTTATAATGGGTTTACGTCTGGTTTTAACTTAAACTTAGCAGACATTTTTATGCATTTTCCTAGTCCTCCACTGAAAACATCAGGAATTTTCTTTTAGTTCACCTTTCACCTTTTCTGCTTTGTCAGTCAAATTTTCGACTTTTTGACATAATGAGTTAATAGGCATATCCCAAAGTTGAAACTCTTCTAACCAATCAGTCCCGAACGAATTACCCGTATTCTTCTTAATATACGCTTTTAGTTTTAACGTTTCACTTTTTGAATCACACGTTCGATATAAGTTAGCCCATAAAGGTAAGAGTCGCCAGTTACACTTTTAGCTCTTTGGTTCATTCTAAACAAAGCCGTCTTCCCCATTTTTTTCCATGTTTGATAATTAATTATGGATAAGTCTGATCTCGAATCAATCTGTAGCCTTATATTTCTGTTAAATATTTGCATTCAATATATTTTCTGGTGTTACGACTTTCTGCTTCATCAGATTGGTAATTTTTACAAAAACGTTTTTTGTCTTATTCTTAATTCTGCAGTGGAAACTTTTGTGACCCCATTTATCGCCATTAAAACATTTTTTATCTTTAAAAGGACAATCTCTATACCAATGTAATTGACCCCACTCGAAACCTGGTCTTGACGGCAAACTAACTTTATTATTTTTTGGTTGACCCTTTTAATTTTTCTTTGGTTTTATTGTGAGCCATGCCACTCTATTCAACAATCAGGCATTTAAAATTATTGGCGCTTAACACTGCCAATTTGAAGTCATTGCAGTGTTTATTTACTACATCGCGAAAGTATTATAATCTTCGTCTTCTTTACGGGTGAGATCCATGCATTTCCAACGCTTGTGGAACAGTGTCGTTTTTGGACTGACAAGTTCTGTTAATGATTGAACCGCCTCTTTAAATTTCAATTCGCTGGATTTCTTAGGCAAAATATAGTTAACAAACTTAGTATATTCTTGTTATACTGGAACACACCTATTCTATTGTTAATAGACACTCCCACCTATAGTAGGAGTAGTAGTAGCATTCGCGAAGTCGGCATTGTGTCGGTCAGTCAGTCGATGTTGGACGACCGTTAGTCGGATATTAATAGTATCAGCGATCACAACTAGATTACTGCGTCATTACCTATTATATTAAGTTCCTAACGTTTTGTACGTCGAACCTATTTTAGAACCGACTTAGTACAAATGCAAGCCTCCACTGTGAAATCACTACATAACAATTCGACTCTGTCTAATTTCCTGAGGAGTAGCCGAAGCTTTTTATAGTCAGTCCAACTTGAACAATCCGTATTGTATAAGTCCTCATAACATTTACAGTACGAAACGAATGTATTTTTTTCTTCCCGTGCAAACCTGAAGTTTTCAATAGCACTCCATATAGCATTTTGAGAGAACGTGTTTTCGCTGCCCTCATTTTGGCTTTTGTTGGATATACTATACAAATGCCTTTGCTGATTCTGTGTTTGAAGGGGCATTTCTTTCAGTTTCTGTTGTCTAATCTGAATTTCTAGGTGCAATTCCTTAAATTTCTTCTGGTATTCTGCTTGTTCTCGTTGGAATTCCTCTTGTCTTGATATTGCTGTTCCAACAGTAGTTGTTGTTCCTGTTGGTGTTTCATCTACACTAGCATTGCCCTTTTAAATTCGTCCATTTTTACTGCAGTGGCATGTAAAATTAAGAAATGCGAGGGGGGCATTTTTTGTCTCTTTACCTTCTTGACCTACAATAAGTTTGATTAACGGGAGAGGGGGTAAATATTTACTTTACTCTATTAGCGAAAACAATAAGTCTGACTTGGACAGTTCTTTTACTGAGTTGTTGGAATCGAAAAAATAACAAGGTTCACCAACCATCTTCCGAACCACTGAACTGAACTTGTAGAAATCCTATTATTTTGAAGAGTTTCTTTTTTCATGTCAGTGTTTTAATTAACACTGATTACCATTTTGTCGTAGAGTTTGATTAGAATTCCTTTCTTCAGAACTGTTGTAGAAACTGTTTTTTTTATGATTTAACGTGAATTTCGTTTCTTCGAATGCTTCGTCGCCAAGATGTTGTAACCAAGTAAATGGTTAAAGAAATAACAAAAAAGTTTTGCAGATATATCATATATTAAACGGTAAATATAACAGAAGAGTATTACACGACTAGTGAGTGTGTGTCGATTGACCTAGCGTTCAATCTATTCGACTGATTCTCCAAAGGCCTTCTATATTATAGTTCTTGGAAGAGTCCAACACAGACTCTTTTGAGGAAGGACACCAGCACAATATCTATCTATCTATCTATCTATCTATCTATCTATCTATCTATCTATCTATCTATCTATCTATCACCCTAAGTTTCTTCATCTATCTATCTATCTATCTATCTATCTATCTATCTATCTATCTATCACAGTCTGTTCATATCTATCTATCTATCTATCTATCTATCTATCTATCTATCTAGCTAGCTAGCTAGCTAGCTTGCTAGCTAGCTATCTCAGTCCATTCATTATCTATCTATCTATCTATCTATCTATCTATCTATCTATCTATCTATCTAAATCCGTTCATTATCTATCTATCTATCTATCTATCTATCTATCACCCTAAGTTTCTTCATCGATCTATCTATCTATCTATCTATCTATCTATCTATCTATCTATCTATCTATCTATCTATCTCAGTCTGTTTCTATCTATCTATCACAGTCTGTTCATATCTATCTATCTATCTCAGTATATATTGGTTGGTTTGTTTTGTTTTACGGCATATCATCCTCAATGGTTTATTTAATTCCGAGAAGATTTTTATTGCTAGGAATATCTATCTATCTATCTATCTATCTATCTATCTATCTATCTATCTATCTATCTATCTATCTGTATATATAGGTTGGTTTGTTTTGTTTTACGGCATATCAACCTCAATTCCGAGAAGATTTTTATTGCTAGGAATATTTTTTATCTATCTATCTATCTATCTCAGCCTTTTCATATCTATCTATCTATCTATCTATCTATCTATCTATCTATCTATCTATCTATCTAT
Source organism: Acanthosepion lycidas (assembly GCA_963932145.1). Taxonomy (NCBI): domain Eukaryota; kingdom Metazoa; phylum Mollusca; class Cephalopoda; order Sepiida; family Sepiidae; genus Acanthosepion; species Acanthosepion lycidas. The sequence continues at coordinate 77,863,207 of OZ010592.1, read as the reverse complement.
CTATCTATCAGCCTAAGTTTCTTCATCTATCTATCTATCTATCTATCTATCTATCTATCTATCTATCTCTTATACATATGTAAACCGCTACATCGATGCATCAATATTTAGATGCCTATCATTATCTATTTAATTTTTAATTTGCTTATTTACGCGCTGTAGGGTTACTTTATTAATCATTCCGATCTCTGATATGGTCGGATTTATAATCTTGCATGGAGTTTGTTCTGGTTCCCCGGTTTGTGAACTATAAGTAGTACATAGGATTCTATTGTATAAAGTTTAACAAACCTATTGCTTATTTTCAGTTTGTCGGAAATATATTTAGAACAGTTGATATGATCAACATAATGAAAAAAAATAATATTTATTTTTTATAACTCTTGGTTACACTATTTGTAATCAATGCGATATAATCCTTATGTTAAAATTTATAAAATTTCGTGCTTTTGTCAAATTTTACGAAAATGTTATCGGATTTGTTAATATCCTTAACCAATGTATACTAGTGTTTCTGAAATATATATATATATAAACAGAGTCTCCCCCCCCCCTAAATAGTATATACACTTCAGGAAAGGGAAAAAATTGTCTTTCGTAGATTTATCAAATTGTGATAAAAATGTTTACTGTAGTATGATATTATTTCGACAGATGCCATTACATTGGCATTTGTTTAGACAAGAAATTAAAAATGCATGTGTAACAATCCCGCTGGACACATTGGCCACGTTTTCCCAAGCTGTAGTTCTCCATACTGATAAATGTCTGGAAGCTAAAGGTTACCATTTTGACCATTACTTGGGATTGCAGAGTTCAAATTTAACTGAATCTCTAAATGTCTTAATAAATTTAGTATTAATATGTGTACAAGTTTTCCTTTCCTGAAGTGTGTATAGATTTATTTGGTGGATATATATATATATATATATATATATATATATATATATATATATATATATATATATATATATATATATATATATATATATATACTAGTAGCATCGCCCCGCGTTGCCCGTGCTTGATTCAAAAATCGTACGACACATACAGCAATCGCTATCACTTGATTTAAAAAGTTTTTGCCCTTCCTTGCCCTTAAAGGAGTGCCCTTTCCCGTGTTGATGTTGCTACTGCCTTACTTCTTGCCTATCTGACACTGCGAATTTTTTTCTAAGCTCTATATACTAAACATTAAATCTGTTACGAAAAAAGAACTAAACAAAATGAACACAAAACGATCAGCTTTAAAAAAGGACTCGTAACTGGAAAAACCGAATGAACAAAGAATGTTAACAACAAATACTTTTTCACACACAACCCAGTTCTGCGGAATCGGAATCAACGTTGAGTTTAAGCAATCGAATGAGCCAATTGGAGTAAAGTGCCATGCAGATTTAAATTTTTCCCACTTGTGACGAATGCAGCTATCGATTTTTTTTGCATGCTAGCATGCTAGTTAACATTCGTGTCAGTCAGCTGTTGGCTCTCACGCTGGCCAATAGAATCTTCCTGGCTATTCGTGGCAGCCAGCTATAGGCTCTTACTCTGGCCAGTAGAAAATGATCGCAAGCTAAATGAAAACTGACGCAGAGGCATGAAAACATCGATTATTTCCACTATCGATGGGAGTTGGGAGATGCAAAGTCGGTATTGGCCTTCCCGCTAACTTGGAGCATGTGCATGTAAATTTTGGTGCAAATTCGTCGAAAATTGCGGCTGTGCATTCGTTACACACACATACACACACACATATCCTGCCTTTTATAGACAGAGATATGCAGTTGCCGCACATTACAAGTATAGGATGATCTCATGAAAATTTGCTATATTTTTTACCTCATCTTACCTAAAGGTCAACTTAAATGCGGAAATACACGGTAATATATATTGTTGCTGGCCAATAGAATCTTCCTGTCTATTTGTGGTAGCCAGCTATTGGCTCTCATTCTTGCCAGTACAAAATGGCCGCAAACTACATGAAAATTGCCGTAGAAGCATGAAAAAAAACGATTATTTCCATCGCAAGCTAAATGAAAACTGACGCAGAGGCATGAAAACATCGATTATTTCCACTATCCATGGGAGTTGGGAAATGCAAAGTCGGTCTTGGTCTTCCCACTAAACTTGGAGCATGTGAATGTAAATTTTGGTGCAAATCCGTCGAAAATTGCGGCCGTGCATTCGTTACACACACACACATCCTGACATTTATAGATAGAGATATATGTGCGTACACAGGTAATCGGATAAATATTTACTCTATTTAATAGACAAAACAGTGCTCAATGTGGCTAGACAGAGAAACCTAATAGCAACATTAACACAGAAAAAATGTAATTGTCGAAAAGACAGTAACTCTTCGATGAACCGTAAATGTATGTATAATGGCGTCATCTCCAATGATAGCATTGAACATAATGGCAAGACTTAATTTTACTTCGGTTTCACAGCCAAGAACTAGAAAACACGCTTTCCGGTCGCTGCTGTGCTTACTAGAAAAAAGATTTATCCTAAAAAATATTAATGACTTACTTAATAAACGTAATGAACTTATGTTATCTTGTAATCGCAGAAAGAAAATTCTCAAAATATTTAAATCTGGGTGATTATATTATTCAAATATCACATATCCTTTCCATATATTAGGTAACATATTGATTACCACACTTTAAACATGTTAACATCTATTATCAGTTCCGCTTTTAAAATTTAACTGTGCTTTTTTCTTCTTGCCATATAAACCCCTACCTACATTTTACATTTTGTATTTACACCTACAATAATATATTAAGTTTATATTAAAATTGAACTTTGATTCTGGGTTTAATTTAGTGTTCCTATAAATGAGATTCAGTAGTTATTTTTTTAAATCAAAAATAATAATTCGTGCTTGATAAGTTGATAGAACATTGGAAATTTAAGTTGCATTTTGAACGTACGTAGGTATATATATATATATATATATATATATATATATATATATATATATATATATATATATATATATATATATATATATTAATAGATATTAACTGATTTAAAATATGGTTTCTTCGCTAGACAGGAATTACCATGTTTCAAAAACCGAAGCTAGAAACTTCAAATTTAATTATATAATTAATGTAAAAGCATTAGTTCTGTTTCATCTCCAAGCGAATTTTGGAATATCTTATTTTTAAATTTTACTGAGTTACTTTATAATATTTTATTAGATTTGATTTATGTTGGATACTGTTATTATTATTATTTTTTATTTTCTTTGATTTCTGGCGTTTACACATTTCTTTCCGGGTCCCGCCCAGGGACCTAAGGTTAGAAATGGCATCATGACACTTTCCACTGACAAAAAAAGAAAAAAAAAAAGAAAAAAAAAGAAATTACATAGATAAAGCCCTTCGTAAAGTGTGGGCTGTATATGTCAGAACAATTTTTTTTATCTCCTTGAGGCATGGACTTCTAGGAATCCCTTCAATTAGTCTACTCAATCTTTTCCAAGCAGTCCTAGGGCTCCAACTACAACAGTGATTGTTGATGTTCCCATATGCCACATTTTCGAGATTTCTATTTCAAGGTCCTTGTATTTTGACAGCTTTTTGAATATCTTCAAAGATACATTGCAGTCAGCAGGGACTGCCATATCAATAAGGAGGCACCGTTTTTGTTTGTGGTCTTTAATAACAATTTATTATTATTATTATTATTATTATTATTATTATTAGTTTAAAATAGTTTGATAACGACGACTGCTGTTTAGAATACCATGACAATTAGATATTTTGCCGTAAGTATTTTAACTCTGATCACCCCCTCCTTACATTTTACATTAATTTGTTCTGCTCTTTAAGGAATTTTTTTTCTAGGTAATCCTATTTTATTTTTAATATTGGCTCATCATTTATTTATTTCTTCTTTCATTTATTTTCTTTAAATACCTCTCCCCCACTCTTTCCCAGCCTCTAACTCTCTTTCTTTCCCTTATTTATATATATATATATATATATATATATATATATATATATATATATATATATGAAATTTTTATTTTTCATTCAACCTTTTTCTCTTTTTACCCTTTTCCCTCATATTGTATTTGTCGGGACAGATTGATTCCATTTCTGAAGAACTTTCCATCCGAAGAGATGAATATTAAAATATTCATGAAATAAATTATAACCAAGATAGATTTTTAAGGGTTTTCTTGATGATTTATTATTATTATATTGATCTATAAATTAACTTGACCTCTTTTGAGATTAATGTCCTACTTGGAATTATCCCTACCAATTACAAATATATATATATATATATATATATATATATATATATATATATATGTGTGCGTGTGTGTGTGAAGAAATACAGTTTTAAGGTGAGCTATATTTATGGGACAAAGTGCTCGATATCAGCGATAGAGCGCATGTGAATATAAAAGTGACCATTGAAGTCAACACTCAGACTGTTTCATTCTAGACTCAATCGTTAGACGGCCTGACGATTTTGTCTAGCATGAAACAGCTTGTCACCTCTGAGTGTTGACTTCAATGGTCACACACACACACATATATATATATATATATATATATATATATATATATATATATATATATATATATATATATATATTCACGAGGTCTGATCAGAAAGAATCGGAACTGGTACAATGGAAAGAAAATTACAAAAATAGATCACAGGATGTATTCGACTTTCATCAAAGCCAGTTTACATCCAGGAAGAAAATTGTTATGCCGGGAGTGACACAGTAATTTTAATAAGTAACTCATTTATGAGTAACTATACTCTAATTAGTTTAAATCTTAAACAACACCACGACTGACGCCGGTTTTGTATCTGAAGAGCGAAGAACAAAAGGAAAAAAAAAAAACGTAAAAATAATCGATCTTGCTAAATTCTTTGCTCTTTAATTCAAGAATTGTACCGATTCTTCTTGTTTATTTTAATAGAAATGTTTTTCGTCTCTTCGAGGTCTGATAAAAAGTATTGGTTATGAAAAAAGAAAACTATAAGACATATAAATTAGCCTTCTAATTTCATTCTAAGTCGTCCCCTTCTGAAGGTATAAACTTTCTCCAGCGTTTTTGCCATTCTTTAATAAACATTTTTTATTTATTGGTCGTTTAAATAATTAAAAAAAAATCATTTTATCTCTCAGTCATTGTTAAAATCTTCCAATTAATTATAATCATTTTAAAAGGAAAATAAACATTATTATATAAACATTATTAAATAAGCATTATTAAATAAGCATTATTTAAAAAAATAAACATTAGTCGTGAAAAAGTTTTACTTATGGAACGTAATTTTAGAGTAAAAAAGTACAAATTTCAGTTGTTTTTGTTAACACACGCCATTTTTGATAATACTATCTTTTTGGTTAATAACGTCCTTTTCCGTTTTAAAGAAAAAATAGTGAAAACAAACCAACGAAGGAATTTAGATTGATTGTTTTTATTTAACGGCATATCTCTATGGATATTTTAATGCCAAAATCTATTATGAACACACTTTTAAGGCTATACAGATTGATGGCCATATGTATCATAGGTCATTCTGCTATAAATTAGGATAATATATGGATTGATGTCATGGTCGTTTGATGGATTTTGTTTTAGGATATATAAACTCTATGGGTTATTTAATACCGAATTCTATATATTTCGAAAACACTTTTAAGGCTATACAGATTGATGGTCATATTAATCGTAGGTCATTTTGCTATAAATTAGGATATCATATGCATTGATATCATACTGGTCGTTTGATGGGTTTTGTTTTGGGATATATTAACTCTATGGGTTATTTGATGCCAAAATCTAAATATTTTGTACGGAATTTTATTTATTTATATCTTTGTTTTGAAAATAATAACCGGTCGAGAAACACAGGTCTTACTGATTAGCACATAACTGGGGAAAAAGGTGAATTCAAACATTTCCCAAAGGTTTTTGCGCTTAAGTGAATATAACAGACCCGGCTGGAAATGAAACTCAGCACAGCAATTAATTCTGCGCCCTTATCCCTTGCACCACCTGCATATCAAAGCTTAAAGCACCTGGTATTTCAAAGAAGTTATCCATCTAAGTGTACTGGCGAGTATCGACTTTGCTTAAATTCGGACATCGTATAGGAACCGATATTTTAATGTGATGTGGCCGCAAGCCAAGAATATAGAGGATTCAAGCAGCTTACTTTAATTTATTATGGGTAAGTATACCAAAAAGTATCCGTTGAAAATCACATATAATGTTTTTATTTGAGCAAGTTAAATTTATATCTGCAATGTTCCATTTTTACTAAATTCAAAAGATTTCTTTCTTAATACATTTATTTTTCAATTTTTAAGTTCTATTTTTAGGATGGAAGACATTGTTAATCGTTATTCTTCATTTTTTTGTAGAAACGATAATAATGGTCGTCTGCTTTTTGGAAGCTTGAATGATGTTGGAAATATCGTCTCTAATTGGTTAATAAATGCTAAAGTGAAAATTTGAGTTTGATTTTCGTGTGATCCTATTTTTGTATACAATCGAGATTTTACTGTTTCAACTTAAATCTATTGAAAGTTTTGTATTATATATATATATACAGTTATAAATATATATATATATGTGTGTGTGTATGTTGTGTGTTGAACCACGGCAAATATTGTATTAGGTTGGTGCAAAAATAATGACGTAATAATGTCGTTTTTTGACGTTAAAAATACGTCAAAAAACGACATTATTATGTCATTATTGTTGCACCAACCTAATATATATATATATATATATATATATATATATATATATATATATGATCAAAGTTTGGCTTCGCAAAACGAAGATCAAGAAAGAGTCTGTTCACGCTGATTGCAGGCACGTTTGTGGCTAATAAGATCAATGCAGGAGAAACATCCATGTTCGCAGCAGTTGCAACTGAAGATCCGACCTGGGTTTGATGGCATAACGTTGCAGTGCTTCCTACTTTGCCTCTTGTCCTTGAGAACAGACCGGCAGCTATTTTCAAAGGAAGAGTCAGCATATTTGGGGCTGAAAAAACATTGGCTTCTTACATTCAATATCTCGAAAACCAAACTAGTTCCATTGCATCATCATTGATCAGATCCTCAACTAACACCTGTGGCTATGAATGAATGTTCCCTCAGCGATGCTCCATGCCATGAGCGCCTAATTGGCATTAAACCCAACCCAAACCTCAAGTGGAAATCGTACATGCGATCCATCGCTAAAGATGAAGGAAAAATCGTAGGTAACGCTCTAGTAAGTAGTTGACATCTCATGCTAATTTCTACCTTTGCAAGAGCCAGATCAGATCTAATTAGGTCAGATCAGGTATCTCCTTCCAAAATTTGGCGCAGGATCTGCTCCAGCCTTAATTTTCAGTCAAGATAGTTTAAAGGTGTCTACACACCCTTGTGGGTGACACATTATTTTATAAGCATCTCGCTGTTCTATTATTTCTTCTATGAAATGTGCTCTATATTCCTGATTTCTCTAGTTTTAACCGCTAGGACCAGCCATACTACGCACAGAACCACTCCCCTCAAGTGAAATTAAGTGTCACTCGGTGAGCTTCTTCCCGCGCTTTGTAGAATCGACACCCCAGTCTTTTTTTTCCCGATCAATCTTAACCTGTTTAAGTTTAACCCCTGTATTCCCCATATATCCGCATAAACTGTGCCTCTTTGTAAGCCTCTACCTCGAGAGGCCTTGGTGACCTTCGTCATGGTGAATTTTCAGTTATTTCTACACTTTCAATAGAGTAACTTGAAATATACTTCAGGCTAATATAATTGCACATAATGCGACATTGCCCAGTATACATATTTCAGGCAGGTAGGCGATCATGTATCTTTCGATACATGACTGGTGAGGCAGATTTTCCACACATTTCTTTCTGTCGTAGACCAGTTACCATCCAAGGCTATAGAACCCGGTCTTTCCATAGATGGTGGGAGAAGAAGATCCCCAAATGTAATAGATTCGACTGGAATTCGAACTCGGCTCACCGATTCCTCAAACCGAGCCATGAATAAAGAGTTCGATATTTCTGGACGGTATGTCTACGATCCTTCTTACATCAATAGGGCATATACATTGACCTGTCGTCATTGGAGGCAGTTTAACATGATTTAGTTCTGGTGTTATTTTATATCATGGTGGCGGCAACAATGTCTTCAGGATGATGGGCGTTGTGTGCAATTTGCGAATCAAGCTACCCACCCCCTTGTGTGAAAGAGAAATTAAAACTTATAAGTAACAGGTTCTCTTGGACGATTAAAATTCATTTTGGGAAAGAGGTAAAATAGAATGGAAGATCTTGACTATCAAGGTGAAAAAATATTCCGTCATCCACATATCCGCTATAAATACATATATGGATTGTCGAATGAAAAAAAAAAAAACAACATCTATAGTCTGAAGAGTGCGTTTGTTTGTATGTATGTATATTAAGGTAGCATATCTTCATTCAAACATGTTTCATTGAATAATGTATTCATATTTTGTCTACTTATTTTTATACAGATCCTTTATAGTTGTTTAGTCAGTTTCTTGATTTTAAGATGAAATTCATCAAGGAAGGTGCCGTAGTTTTTTTATACCCAAGCACACTCGACCTTTTCTAAGATAATTTTCAGGTGTAAATTACAAAGACATACTTATTGTAGCTACAATAAAATCTGAATTCCATTGTGATCGTGAGTTTTAGAAACACGCGCGAAATCGCTCTGTCATAGTTGCTTTAGGGATTTTTAAAAAATTTGTTATAGTTATTTTTTAAAATATTTACAATTGTCTGTTGTAGTTATAGGATTTTTGCAAGCATTTCTGTATAAGGAAGCTGGCCGGAAATTGGTAGAAATATAAAATGGCGTTAAGCGTTATTTGCTCTTTAATCTGCTGTTTCTATGTTCTTAATAAATTTATATACATATGATATTTAAGTATTTTATTTATAGTTTTAAATATCTATAATTATTCGTTTCAATACACTTAGAAAGTTAGTGAAAATTGCTAATGATTAAAGAGTTCGACATTTCTGGACGGTATGTCTACGATCCTTCATGCATCAATAGGGCATATCCATTGACTTGTCGTCATTGGAGACAGTTTAACATGATTTAGTTCTGGTGTTATTTTATATCATGGCGGCGGCAACAATGTCTTTAGGATGATGGACGTCGTTTGCTATTTGAGAATCAAGCTACCCACCCCCTTGTGCGAAAGAGAAATTAAAACTTATAACTAACAGATAAAAAACAAAAAGCAAAAAAAAAACACATATTTGATAGAAAGAACAACTGACCTGGAAATAAGAAAGAAAGAAAGAAAGAAAGAAAGAAAGAACGTTAACGTTAAAGTGGGACCTACGGCGTAAAATAGAAAGAAAGAATAATTGAAAAGAAAGAAAGAAAGAAAGAAAGAAAGAAAGAAAGAACGTTAACGTTAAAGTGGGACCTACGGCGTAAAATAGAAAGAAAGAATAATTGAAATGAAAGAAAGAAAGAAAGAAAGAAAGAAAGAAAGAAAGAAAGAACGTTAACATGGGAAGTAGAACAAAAAATGTAAAGGTAGAAAAACTGACCCGGAAAAAAGAAAGAAAGAAAGAAAGAATAAAAGAAACTATGTGGTTGTGAGATGCATAGAGCAAAATAAAAAGAAAGAATAATTGACCTGAAAAATAAGAAAGAAAGAAAGAAAGAAAGAAAGAAAGAAAGAAAGAAAGAAAGAAAGAAAGAAAGAAAGAATTGATTTTGATGTGGAAAGTAGAATACACAATGGAAAGAAAGACTAATTGACGTGCAAATAAGAAAGAAAGAAAGAAAGAAAGAAAGAAAGAACGTTAACGTTAAAGTGGGACCTACGGCGTAAAATAGAAAGAAAGAATAATTGAAAAGAAAGAAAGAAAGAAAGAAAGAAAGAAAGAAAGAAAGAAAGAAAGAACGTTAACATGGGAAGTGGAACAAAAAATGCAAAGGTAGAAAAACTGACCCGGAAAAAAAAAGAAAGAAAGAAAGAAAGAAAGAAAGAAAGAAAGAAAGAATTGATTTTGATGTGGAAAGTAGAATACAAAATGGAAAGAAAGACTAATTGACGTGCAAATAAGAAAGAAAGAAAGAAAGAAAGAAAGAACGTTAACGTTAAAGTGGGACCTACGGCGTAAAATAGAAAGAAAGAATAATTGAAAAGAAAGAAAGAAAGAAAGAAAGAAAGAAATAAAGAACGTTAACGTTAAAGTGGGACCTACGGCGTAAAATAGAAAGAAAGAATAATTGAAAAGAAAGAAAGAAAGAAAGAAAGAAAGAAAGAAAGAAAGAAACAAAGAAAGAACGTTAACATGGGAAGTGGAACAAAAAATGCAAAGGTAGAAAAACTGACCCGGAAAAAAAAAGAAAGAAAGAAAGAAAGAAAGAAAGAAAGAAAGAAAGAAAGAAAGAAAGAAAGAATTGATTTTGATGTGGAAAGTAGAATACACAATGGAAAGAAAGAATAATTGACGTGCAAATAAGAAAGAAAGAAAGAAAGAAAGAAAGAAAGAACGTTAACGTTAAAGTGGGACCTACGGCGTAAAATAGAAAGAAAGAATAATTGAAAAGAAAGAAAGAAAGAAAGAAAGAAAGAAAGAACGTTAACGTTAAAGTGGGACCTACGGCGTAAAATAGAAAGAAAGAATAATTGAAAAGAAAGAAAGAAAGAAAGAAAGAAAGAAAGAACGTTAACGTTAAAGTGGGACCTACGGCGTAAAATAGAAAGAAAGAATAATTGAAAAGAAAGAAAGAAAGAAAGAAAGAAAGAACGTTAACGTTAAAGTGGGACCTACGGCGTAAAATAGAAAGAAAGAATAATTGAAAAGAAAGAAAGAAAGAAAGAAAGAAAGAAAGAAAGAAAGAAAAAATGTACTTTGACGTGGGAAGCAGAACGCAAAATGGAAAGAAAGAATAACTGATCTGAAAATAAAAAAGAAGTAAAGAAAGAAAGAATAAAAGAAACTATGTTGACGTGAGATGCATAGAGCAAAATAGAAAGAAAGAATAATTGACCTGAAAATAAGAAAGAAAGAAAGAAAGAAAGAAAGAATTTATTTTGACATCGGAAGTAGAACGCAAAATGGTAAGAAAGAAAAATTGAACTGAAAGAAAGAAAGAAAGAAAAAAAGAACCGAGGACTGATGAAAGCAGTGATCCATATTGAATAAAAGGGAATGAAGATGCAGCAAGGTAAACATATAAATAATTAAATAATAAAAATGAATATCAAGGTGCAATAAAGGTGAAACCAGTCAAATATGAAAGGCGAATATATGATGGATGAAAAAAGAACGAAAAGAACAGAATCAATGAAATCGGGGAGGTCGATTGTGAATTCAAAATAGAAGAGTTTAAAAAAGTAGAAAGAAATGAAGGATGTTGAAAAAATAATAGTGTACTTGAGAAATATGTAACGTTTAAAAGAAGAATGAGAAGTAGAAAAAGAAGAAGACAAAACGCGGGAAAGAAGAGGAAAATATGGAGGAAGAGAAGGTGGAGGAGGAAGAAGAGAAATAAGAAGAAAAGAGGAAGAAAAGTAACAGGAACGAAGAAGTAAAGAAGAGAAGCAGAAAAGAAATGTCAAGAAGGAAATCAACAGACAGAGAAAGAAAGGAAGGATGTCAAGAAAGAATAAGAAAATGGAGATGATGACGAAGAATGAAAAGAATAAAAAGAGGAAAAGGGGAAGGAAAAGAGAAAGTTCACCAAGCTGGGGAAAAGTTAAAAAGGAAAAGAAGAACCGGATGAAAGGAAGACAGGAAGGAATTAAATAAAGAAGAAGAAGAAGAAGAAGAAGAAGAAGAAGAAGAAGAAGAAGAAGAAGAACGAAAAGTACAATAAAGTTAAGAAAGCTACAATTGGAAAGGGAAGAAAAGGGGATATTTGAAGAAGAGGAAGGTATAAAGAAGAAAATGTCGAAGAAGAAGAAGAAGATAAAGAATCAGAGAGAGAGAGAGGGGGGAAGAGAGGGGGGAGAGAGAGGGAGAAGATGAAAGAAGTAGAACAACAACAAAACGAAGAATAAAAAAATAGGGACAAGAAAAAAAGACGATCTAAGAAAAAAGAAACAGAAGAAGAAGAAGAAGATGAAAAAGAAGAAGGAGAATGAGAAGAAGATGGGAATAATAAAATAAAAAAAAATAGACGTTTGAAGAAAAAACAGAAGAAGAAGAAGAAGAAGAAGAAGAAGAAGAAGAAAGTAAGATCGAGAAAAAGAAGAAAATAAAAAGACGACTGAAGAAGAAGAAAAAAGAAGAAGAAGAAGAAGAAGAAGAAGGAAAACAACAACAACAACAAAGAAAAGTACAATAAAATTAAGAATGAAGCAATTGGAAGAAGAAGTAAAGGGGCAATGTAAAGAAAAGGAAGAAATAAAGGAGGAGGAGAAGAAAAAAAGAAAAAGATGAAGAAGAAGAAGAATTAGATGAATACGACAACAACAACAACAACAACAACAGCAATGAAAAGCGGAATAAAAGTAATAAGGAGACAATTGGAAAAGGGAAAAAATGGAGAATTGTAAAGGCAAGGAAGAAATAAAAGAGAAAAAGACGATGAGAAAATTGAAATAGTAGAAGATGGAAAAGAAGAGAGAAGTATGATAAGAAATAAATAAAGCATGAAATATAAAGGTGTCTAAAAATGAAGGAAACGTATCTATGTAAAAACAAAAAAAATGGTTTGGCGCCAAATAACTGTCTGTAAGAGATAATGCGACTTGGCATCCGGGTTACACGTGGGTTGGTTGTGGCCGGCCGCTCCGATCTTCTGCTGTCAGGGAAATGCGCGATCGTGTCAAAGGACTTGACTTGCTTCGTGCGGAAAAAACCCACAAGGCCGCCACGAACATGTCAGGACACTGAAACTTGTTTCGTTCTCGATGAACAAGTGTTTAACAATAGGATTCATTGTTCTTCATTCTACCCTAAACTTTTTCCTTCTAACCGCTCCAAAATTAGGTTCCTTTCCAAAAAGAATTCTGCTTACTTTTTCTCGTTGATAGTCTTTCATTTTTTTTTTCGTATTTCCTAATCTTGCGATGTAAGTTGGTTTTTTTTTGTATTTTCTAAAAATATTGGTTCTTTCGTTTTTTCTCCATTCTTTGCTGGCCTTTTCTATTATTTCACTCATCTTTTCATTCTTCTTCAGCCTTTTAGATTTCGTTGAGATATTATTGATAATATTGATCAAGTTTGTAGTTTAAGATTTCAATGAAAAATGCACACATTCATTTTCTTGTTATTCAATAATTTCATTCCAAACTATGTTATCCTTCATTTTTCTTTTTTATGTCCATTCATTTCTTTTTCATTCCTTTTCAATTTTCAAATGATTTACTTCTTTCATTTAATATATATATATATATATATATATATATATATATATATATATATATATATATATATATATTCCTTTTCTTTTTCATTCGTATTTTCCTAAATTTCCTTTTTCAGTTTATTTTTCTTTTTTCTTCACTTGAAATTTCTTTCTTTTCTTTCTTCAACTATTTTTTTCTTTTCTACATACGTGCTTACTTCATTCTACTCCTTCAATATATTTTTCATTAATTTTTACGTTTGTGTTCTCCATATTTTCCCTCTTCAATAATTTCTTCATTTTCTCATTCTTACTTTCGTTATTTTCCTTCTTTAAAATAGTTTCTTTATTTATTCATTCATACTTCCGTTATTTTCCTTCCTCAATATATTTCATTTCATTTTTCTGTTTTTCACATATTTTCCTTTATTTCTAGATTTATGCTTTCTATATTTTTCTTCATCAATATAATTTCCTTCATTTTTTATTTTCCTTCTTCAATGTATTTTTCTTCGCTCGTTTTTTTTTTTCGTTCATTATTTTCCTGCTTCAAAAATTTCTTTCTTTTCTTCATTCGTGCTTTTTATATTTTTTATCTTCAATATATCTTCCTTTGGTTCTTCATTTGCATTTAATTCCCATCTTTTATTTTCCTTTTTTAATTTTTACTTTCTAAATTTTCATTGTTCAATATACTTTGCCTCATATTCTTATTTAGGCCTTTTCTTATTTTTCGTTCTTGAAAATATTTTTCTCTTTTTGCTTCATTTTTACCTTCGATATTTTCTGTCTTCAATATATTTTCCTCCATTTTCTTGATTTAAATTTTATTTAATTTCATTCTTCAATAGATTTTCTTTCTTTCCTTATTTTCTTTCTTCAATAAATTTAACCTTTTTTCTTCACTTTTATTTGATTTATTTTTCTTTCTTCAATACATTTTTATTCTTTTCCTCACCCTTTATTTTCCTACTTTAATATTGTTTTACTTCTTTATTTGTATTTTCCTTCTTCAATAAGCAAGTTTCCTTCTCTAGAATACCGATCAATGGAGCCTGTGCTTAAATCTGCAATAAAAGGATAGATTTAAATAAAAGTGTAGGCTGGAAAATTAGTTCAAAATTTGTTTTCGTAACAAAAACAAAGGAGAGTAGTTTAGAACAAACAGATATTTTTTGAAAGTTCGTTTCACCCCAAACAAGCTAATAAAGCCACTAAGACGCAAGCAAATAGTGAGTGTGGAATAATTTGAAGTAAGAAAATGAGAGGGAACAATAAAAGAACAGGAATTATGAAGACAGAACGTAACGATAGGCATTTCATTTAAATTTTTGTAGGTCAAAGTAGGCGAGAAAGCAAGAAGCCGGAAGTAAAGTTCCATAAACAAGAAGTGCGAGGGAAAATATTAGCATAGAAATTACGATTATATGTAGCCATTCAAACTGCTAAATGATGAGACCTAACCGCAAATCTAGTATTGCTCTTAAATTGATAAAGCCGAGGTACCATAGATGAAAGCTCATCTGAAAAATTAGCATCATAGTATTTATAGAAAGAATACAGAGAATCTACGTTACGGCGATGGGAAAATGACTGAAGCCTTGATGCCAGGTTAGGACTAGTAACATTGCAGATTCTTCTTTAGATTTTTATCAAGAATCTCTAAATACATTACAGAAGTACCAGACCAGATGTGGCAGTTATATTCAGTGCATGGTCAAATGGTCGATTTATGAATAAGAAAAATTGTCTACTAGAAAACAGTGAACCAACTTTCCTAGCAGCAGACCTAGTAATTGATTCAATAGAATATCTCCACTTCATGTCAGCGGAAAACTTTAGCCCGAGAAGACGCAATGTGTTACTTTCCTGGAGGTTAACATCAACCGTGCTGATGGAAGTTAAAAGGTTCTCTCGGACGATTAAAATTCATGTTGGGAAAGAGGTAAAATAGAATGGAAGATCTTGACTATCAAGGTGAAAAAATATCAACATTTAAATGGGGCGGCGGATCGGCCTATTCCGAGAGTACGTAAGGGTATGTGAGAGTACGCGAGGGTACGCAACAAAACATTTAATACATAGCCATTGCCTATATCTAAGAGTTGCATAATTCTATATGGATGCGGTATACAATAATCTCTGTGACAAGAAATAAGCATTTTCACAATGTTTTTTTTGTTATTGCTACTAATGAGTCAAGGGCAAACTGCGGTACTTTTAGTTTTTCAGAATGGCACGCTTAAATTCATGAGGAAAATAACACTCCTTAAAATTTTATTTTGTTTTCTTCTCACTTGTTCACTCACAGGTTCTCTTACATAACCACCTAAATTAGTAATGATTAAGTACGTTTCTTGAATTTTGTACATTTTCGGTGAAAATAACGTTTCATAACTTTAAATTTAAACCAGTGGCAATTTTCACTATGGAAGATCATACTTGTAAGCATATTTTGCTTTTGAAACTGGAAACATTCATACTATTTTTTCTCTGGTTAAGAAATGTAATTAAAAAACAAATTCAAATGAATACATTAGAAATAAATTACTCTCGGCGACGTGTTAATCAGATAGTTATCAGTGATAATATCAAAAGATCCATGTTTTTAATTCTAGAAAAATATATATTTTTAAAAATACAAAAAAGCAAACACTTTTCAATCATTTCATATATGTATGCTTACGCATATGGTAAATACCTACTACGAAAAATTAGACTGAATCTTTTTTAGATGCTGATGTACGGCCCACTGCTCGCAAAAGGTTTCACATGCCTGTGATAGATTAAGCTCTCTGGACCAGGAATTGTATTAATTAATTACATTTTAGAAAAGTCAGTAGACTGGTTCAGTTTTCTATATGAATTAATTTTCAATTGTTCACATTACGGAAGCCAAAACACATATGCCCATACGACATGATTTCTTTAAATTTAAATTTTTTTCGAAAGTTGTATTCTGGAGTTCTTAAACGATAGTAATATATTAAAAAAAAAACGATATTACAAATTTCTAAATTTTTAATATAAAACGAAAGAAAAAAACATTCTTTCTTTTTTTGCCTGATCCCAAAGAACTGTACCAAATAACAGAAACCACATCACCTGAGATCTTTTAATAGCGGCAACAACTAAAATACGCTGCACATATAACATGAAGAGAAAATTATAACATAATCAAAATCTTGACGTCCCACATAACTTCAAACAAAGAGTTAGGAAGAAGGTTGCCAAGAGAAGTGGAAAGAGCAATAATAGTTACAGAACTTGAGAAGTTCTTCTTGAAAAATTGTTTAACTAGAAATATTTTTATAAATTTCTACCGAAAGTAGAACAGGTTACTCGATGAATCGATGCTAAATGTTTCCTGATAAGGAAAGGGCTAATATTACAATTACAATTACGGATATTACGTGTAACATTCCCACTAATATTACTAGTACCATTACAGCAAATATTACCATTGACGCTAATATTAACTTTAACATTACGATTAATATTACCATTAATGCTAATATTACCATTACCGCTAATGTTAACATAACCATTACATAGAATATTCCATTAAAATTACCGCTAATATTTCCACAACCGTCAACATTACCATTACCGTCAACATTACCATTACCGTCAATATTACCATTACGTTACGGTTAATATTACCAGTACCATTGCTTTTAATATTACCATTACATCTAAGATTCCATTACCATTACCGCTAACATTACCATTACTGTCAATATTACCATTACCGTTAAAGTTAATATTACCAGCAATGTTACCATTACCATTACAGCTAATATCGCCATTACCGTTAATATTGCTATTGTCGCTAATCTTACCATTATTATTAGAGCTAATATTACCATTACCATTCCCGATAGTATTACATTAATGTCAATATTACCATTACAGTTACGGTTAATATTATCATTACCCTTCCGGGTAATATTACCAGTAACATTGTCGCTAATCTTACCATTACCGTTACACCTAATATTATCGCTAATATTACCATGGGTCCTACTATTACCATTACTGTTACGGTTAAAGTTACCAGTACCGTTGCTTCTAATATTACCATTACAGTTAATATTCCATTACCATTACTGCCAATATTGTCATTAGAATTGTTAATGCAATAAGATTCACAGTTGTTGAAGGCATTTCTTGTCTAGTGTCTACGTTTTCAAATCATTATCGCTTTCATAGATTCCTA
>OZ010592.1:77753122-77840622 GCA_963932145.1 Acanthosepion lycidas | reverse complement strand
ATTATTTTGCACCAACCTAATATATGTGTGTGTGCGTGTGTCTGTCTGTATGTATATATATGTGCGTATGTATGTATATACATGTGTGTGTGTATGCATGTATATATATATGTGTGTGTATGTATATATATATGCGTGTTTGTATGTATATATATGTGTGTGTGTCTGTATGTATGTATATATATACGTGCGTGCATGTATGTATATATATATATATGTAGGTGTGTGTATGCATATATATATATATATATATATATATATATATATATATATATATATATATATATATATATCTGTGTGTGTATGTATATATATATATCTGTGTGTGCGTGTATAAAACTTTTGTATTTGGATACTGTCCTACTTCGCAAAATATCAATTCACCTTCTTGAAAGAAGATGCTAAATAGACATGGCTATGTTGTTATTCACATGAGCTCACACAAGAAAAATAAATGAGGGGGAAACTAAAAGCTATTGTCTTTTTCCATTCCAATGTAAGCCTTTCTCAATTTGCCAAAAAGTAGTCAAGGGTGACAGCTGCGAGGCTACGAAAGCGTAAATTGCTCGCCGATATATATATATATATATATATATATATATATATATATATATATATATATATATATATATATCGGCGAGGAGTGAAAGATATATGCCTATTCTGTTAGAGAACAAAATAGGCATACATCTTTCACCCGCTCTTTCATTTACATACATACACACACCACATGTGTTATATATATATATATATATATATATATATATATATATATATATATATATATATAATTATTTATATATTATATTCGCGGTACTTATTAGAAAGGGCTCAATATCAGAGATGGAGCTAACATATTTGGTTGGATAGATGTGAGTTTGTGACCCTGGGTTTCACGCCAGGGTCAAAAACTCACATCTATCCAACCAAATATATATATATATATATCAATCTATCTTTCTGCATATATATATCTATATCTATCTATCTATCTATCTATCTATCTATCTATCTATCTCTCTCTCTCTCTATATATATATATATATATATATATATATATATATTAGGAGGTTATATCTGCAGCCATAATTCTCTCAGACATGTTTGATTAAATAATGTGAACAAGTTCTATCTACCCGCGTTATGTGTTTTGTGTTATCGGTAGAATTTCCAAAGTTCATATTTATTTTTATTTTATATCATTTTCTACTTGAGTACTTTAGAAAACCTGATACATACGTTTTCAACGATTTATCTGTGTATATTTTCGCAATTGTTTCTGAAGTCTAGCGCTGTCACCTTTGATAGAACCAATTTCAAGTCTCCCAAGGTGACGTTATACAAACAGTCAAACTGAAATTTACCTGTATTAAGTTATTAAGCAACATTGAAAATATGTTGTCAGATTCAAAACTATCAATTTAGCTGTCAAATCAAAGTTTGAGTTAAATATTGTGGTAGTTTATTTTATTAAAGTTCTTTGATTATAAAAAACTGATGCCTGAAGTTATAAAATGAAAAACAAAAAAATCACTTTTACTTCAATAACAAGGTCATAAAATCTTCAACATTTGACCATCACTTATAGTATTAGGTTGGTGCAAAAATAATGACGTAATAATGTCGTTTTTTGACTTTAAAAATACGTCCAAAAACGACATTATTACGTCATTATTTTTGCACCAACCTAATACAACAAATAGCAAATATATGTCATTGAAGTATTTATATCTTAATCTAGCTACCCTTCTTCTTCTTCTAAAAAAAAAAAAAAAGCTAGGGTTCTATTCTATATTGATTATGTCAATTATTTTTACTTCAGCAGACTCAATTTGTGATAAGGTGTTTTTAATTGCTTTAATATAGGCCTGTCTTGCTGACATATCTTTGCCACCTTCATGTAAAAAACGTCCATGTCGTTTTTAATTTATTAGAAAAAAATGATATACATTAAATTTGACATAACTTTAGCCCTCATGGTAATCCGCATCAGCACACAGAATCTTTTGCCAACGTGCCCCCAGCCAAGTTGCTGGCCACCCTCACCACATGAGGTCTGGAATAGTATACTCTTGCCATTAACCCATATTGGGTAATTCTGCTTAATATATCTGTTGCACACTTTCCAACTGCTGCGAATACAGGTTTACAGTGGCCCGTTTGTAGCAGCAAATAGTGCACCACTTGCCAAATAGACCACCAGATACAGAGCATGATATTGCGAGTATAGATGTGTTTTTGGTTGGGTGGAGGACAGAGTCCTGTGATGACAATCAACGTCTCGCACGCTTGGGAGTATCATACAGGACCCACTTTTCGTCACTGGTGAGGACTTGATCAAATATGGAAACGTTGCGTTGTCGAGAAATCAACGAAAAACACGTTGTCATTTGTTGCGGCTTCTTGGATTCTGACAGCTTGTGGGCTATCCGCCTGCTCAACTTTTACGCCTTCCCTACGCAGTATAGGTGAATTCTGACTGTTTCATTACAAACGTGGACGCGTTCGGCAAGCTCACCGCCATTTTGGCTGCTATCCTTAACTATGGACGCCTTCTGAACCTTATCATCCAGGATCCCTGAACGGCCACTGCAGGGTTCATCACAAAGGGAAATCTCTTGACCTGAGTTTCTGGAACCAATGCCCGGTGCTGTATTCGCTCACAACATTATCCACAAAGGCTTCACGTATTCGGCGACTTGATGCAGCTGAGAACATGCCCGCCTTAAAGTCATAAAGCAGGCCACCCCGAAGAAGCTGCTTCGTCACCGCCATATTTCTTCACCGCTGTTCGAGCTATGACTGTTGTGTGATCAAAGCACCTATATGGTGAAGAACAAGGTCCTCATCCTACCGCTTTTTGGTGCGTTACCCACTTATTTGCGTATTAGTGATCACTTCTTTCCACACGATGTAAAAAAAAACAAAAAACGCCAATGACATTTTTGGTTACTTTATAACAATAATAATGCCTTATAATAATCTTCACAATTGACCATATATTTTCGATCGGATTTAGATCAGAACGTGATCGTAGACATTCCAATCTCTTATGTTCATTTGACTCTTTTTCATCGACACTGACTCGTTCAATAATGCTTTGGTCGACAATTCTAGCCCTATTATCACAAGGTCGACCTCTTACTGCTTTCTCTAGCCACATGCACATCTTCAGCGGATAAAATTAATCAAAAATTGATTACCTTATAACAATAATAATACCTTATAATAATCTTCACAATTGACCATATATTTTCGATCGGATTCAGATCAGAACGTGATCGTAGACATTCCATTCTCTTATGTTCATTTGACTCTCTTTCGTCAACTTTGAATCGTTCAATAATGCTTCACTCGACAATTCTAGCTCTATTATCACAAGGTCGCCCCTTTGCTACGTTCTCTAGCTACATGCACATCTTCAGCGGATAAAATCAATCCGTTGACCCATCTATCAGGTTAATCTGGATTCGTCTGTGAAAATTACTATAGAAAACGCTATTGTCATGTATTTCTTGGGCCTATATGGACACTTTAAAATATTTGTTTTGCGGAGAGGAATTTAACTAGGAGATTTCTTGGGTAGACCCAATATAAGAATTATGCTATTTCTTTTCTTTTCTTTTCTTCCTGACTCCGTCAATGTCAGCTTGTTCAAAGATTTGAGCTCTGTTCGAAAATGGTTGTTTCGCTAAAACTCGCTTTAATTTATGTTCCTCACGAGGAGAGGAACGTAACTACTTAAAGCATTTTCTTTTGCTTCTAGTTCACAACTTAGTTATATGTTCAACAGCCGCATTTATCATTCGATGATCTCTGCGAAGCTCCTTTGATATCTGCAATGTGCACATTTCCTCACTCAAGAAATTTTTGTTTTTCAGCATTTGTTAGGTCCTTTCGCTCACCTATGTGTCAACATATATTATGAAAAAAAAATGATTTTTTATTATTTTTCCGAGGCGTTATGCTAATATTTATTTATCTTACATAATAACTTCGGTCAGATAATTACCTTAAATTCTAAATATCTCAAAATACAGAGGGGGTCGAAATACCTCCCACTTATATCTTCCAGTAATACCTCCCACAATACATGCGGTGGATGAAGAAATAACAGCTATTAATGTCCTACGTTTATGTGGGGAGGTACAGTACTTCTGGTGTATATATGTAGATGTATATCTGTAGAATCTGTAGACTTTATGAATTTAAGGTCAGTACGAGACAGGCGAGGAAATCTCACCAATATATATTTGAGCTAACAGTTTCTTTTCTCGCACTTTTTTCTTGTGGAACTCGCTTCTGGTTCCATAATTTCCAGCCAACTCTAATCGTCAAAACTTTAAATGCAAGGTCAGTCCCATTCTACTGTCCTCCTCATTACTATTCCTTTATTCCTGCGCCTTAGTAATGTTTCTGTTTTCAAATTCTTCCAAACCCAGTAACCATTTATGCTCTCATGGTTTTTTACCTTGGATGGGCTAAAATCGATTGTAATATCTTCGAACCTACTGATTTTCGTGGTATTTCCAAGCGGTCACCCATTTAGGTAGAGACGTGGTTCGACGTTGCTTAACTTTCTTGATCTGATGAAAAGCAGTCTTTCAATGTGATATGACAGGTGGTGTAAGCTTGGATGTGCTTATGATATAATGGATAATTGGAACACTTGTTAAATTCAAAGAAAATGTATTTAATATCCTTTAGCCTCACATACATCTTAAATACATCTAGGAATAGAATCATACAGCTTCCTGACTTCATCCAGAGGAATTTTCAGTCATTCTTCCATTAAAGCCTTCTCCAGCTCTTTACGACACGACGGTGGAAGATAGCGGCTCCTAACTTGTTGCCCCAAAATGCACCACAAATGTTTAATAATATTGATATCTTGAGATTAGGGAGGCCACTCCTTGTGTTCTAGCTCACTTTCATTCTCTTCATACCAATTCTTAACGACTCGTGCGGTATGTATTTGAGCATTATCTTATTGGAAGATGCAGTCACCATCAAGGAATAAAGTCTGGGCCATTGGATGAACATGATCTCCCAAAATGTTCAGGTAATCTTTGCTGTTGATTCTACCATACAGGACAACTATTGGACTGAGACATTTCCATGATATGGCGGCCCAAACTATCACTGATCCACCTCCATGCTTCACTGTTGGAAGAAGGCAGTCAGGGTTGTATGCTTCTTTGGGCTGCCTCCGCACATAAAATCACCCTGAAGTTGGAAAAAGAGAAAAACTGGATTTGTTTGAGAATATGACTTGCTTCCATTGGTCTGCAGATCAGGCATTGTGATCTCTGCACCACTTCAATCTCTTTTGAATGTTGCGAATGGAGAGAAGAGGTTTCCTCGCAGGGGGTCTTCCATGATATGCAGCCTTATGGAGCTCACTGTAAACAGTTTTAGTAGAAACTAAACTATTCAAATGGTTATTCAACTCAGGAGTCACTTTGGCCGCATTTGTCCGATGATTTTTTGCCACATTGCGTTTCAATGCACGTCAGTCCCTGTCAGTAAGTTTTGCATGTCCGGTCCGAATTGCTACGGTTGCTAGAGGTCTTGACCTCTTTCTCGAATTGCATCAGTGTTCTTGATATGGTAGCTATTAAAAACAAACAAACAGTTCAGCAAACTTAGTGATCGAGGCTCCTGCCATGCGAGATTCAACAATTTGCACTTTTTCGAGCTATCGGAGGTCACGCATTTTGCTTAAATTTTACAAAATTTTAAAAACAAATAAGGCAAAAACATAGATAAAGAAACGCAATTACAATAGATATAACCTGCAATTACGAAGTTTTAGCTAAATAAAATAGGTCTATGAAATATAGGAGTGCATTTTGGAACTGTTCCTATTACTTTGTCCAACCCCTGTATATATATATATATATATATATATATATATATATATATATATATAGAAAGATAGATAGATGGATAGATAGATAGATAGATAATATTAGTGGTCAATATATATATATATATATATATATATATATATATATATATGAGAATGACACACACACACATACACACACACATATATATATATATATATATATATATATATATATATATATATATATATATATATATATATGTCATTCGCAGACAGTACTGTTTCGCTGAATCGCAGCTCCTCAGTGCGACTAGACATTTGAATACTTCAAGCTCGGATCGAAATCCAACCGATCAGTCAGAGTTTGTACGACTAAGGTATCTTCATTCGAAATAGAGAAGCAACTAAATCTAACGTATTGTTTTTACGATTGAAAACAAATGCCAATCAGTCGGTTTGCTGCAATTAATTTACTGAAGAGTTTTGCATTAACGCAGTTTGCTGTTGTTTATAGAATTAACCTATCACTCAACAGTGCTCAACTGAAATATATTTTCAAGAGCTAAATTAAATTCCCAACAGGATTGAATCCAGCTAGATGTCAATGTCAAGGACAGAGTAAGAATATGATAAAAAAGGCTCAAACACTAGTATTCCATGGTTATAATTTATTAGATTGGAATCTTACTTACGATCCAATTAATCAGACCTACGAATTTTAACAGGTAGGTCTGATGAATTGGATCGTGATTACGATTCCAATGTAATATATATATATATATATATATATATATATATATATATATATATATATATATATATATATAGAGAGAGAGAGAGAGAGAGAGAGAGAGAGAGAGAGACAGAGAGAGAGACAGAGAGAGAGAGGGAGCCTTGGTAACAGCAAAATCATCCAAATCGTGTTACAGTATGACTGTCTATCCTATATAATGTTTAATATGTAAGAAAAAAAACACTAAACTAATTGAGTTTCCGTTTTCCAGGTTTTCAGATAAGACATTTAAACATCTTGACACCATTTGACGGAAGAATCATTGAAAAAAAATCTTTGAGCTAGAAAGAGAACAGGAAAATATCATTTTGTGTCAGCGCCACTGTCTTCCCAATTTTGCAATCACGAGAGGAAAAAGATCATTCTGACCTTCAGTAATGATGCCAACATTCACACTCTGGCTTCCATATTCAAAGTTTATTCAAGAGCCATCAAGAGAATGGTGAATAAGTTTTAAAATGAGGGAAAAGTAGAGAGGAAAACTGGATCAGGAGGCCATAAAAGGAAGAGAGATCATCATTTCAACTTAGAGTCAAACATATCAATTATAAATGATGCAACTCAACCCATAAGACGTTTCACGCATGAGGGACGTGTTTTAGTTATGACAACAGTGAAATGAGACTTGTAATATATATATATATATATATATATAAACTTCATTCAATCCTTCATGAGGTTCCGATCCTTAGCTATGATTAATTAATGATGAACATGTCATTTTCGTTTATGATCGATTTCATCACGATTCTTCAGTTAAGCTTGGAGAGCAATTATACATTCTTATTGCTCAAAGTTCAATATAATCTCGGAGAATTCTTTTAAGATATCTTTAATCATTTCTAAGATAACTAAGAAATGAACAATTTTGCGTATTTAGACCATTTTGTTGTTACGCACGATATATATATATATATATATATATATATATATATATATATACCCACTATTTTAAAAATGAAGTTTAGAAATTTTACCAGTAATATTGCTGCTTAATCTTTTTGCTCAAATTGTTTAAACCGTTGAGAATCAGTGTGGTACGCGTACCGGTGCCGGTACGCTGAGAGACAGTTTCCATGAAACAAAGAACCAGTAGTCACATTTCACGCCACGGATAACTGCCGCGATATATATTTCGTTTTCTTTTTTAAATATTTTATTTTATTTTATTTTTAGATTAATTATAGTTAAATTTTTTCAATTGTTCATGTTTAAATTAGTTGCGATACAATTAACGTATGCAATGAAATAAACCGCAAAATTTAAGAATATAAAAAAAGGCCATTTTAATGGACATATATTTCTAACTTAGATTTTATAAAATTCGTCTGTGTGGAAAATGGAATTGCCTCGTGGATGTCGGTCCCAAATTTTAAAATTGTTATTTAATTCCTTCGATTAATAATCTTGTATTAATGAATAATACTTCGAAGGAGTAATACATGAATGAATGAATAATAAAATAATAGGAAATAATAACACAATAAAATTATAATAAATAATAATAAAATAATGAAAAAATAATAAATAAAATAATAATAAAATAATAAAATAATAATAAAATAATGAATGACTATTAAATAATAATAAATAAATAATAAATAGAATAATAAAATAATAATAAAATATCGAAGGAATATTAAATAATAATAAATAAATAAATAATAAAATAATGAAATAATAATAAAATAATGAAAGAATATTAAATAATAATAAATAAATAATAAATAAAATAATAAAATAATAATAATAAAATAATAATAAAATAATGAATGGCTATTAAATAATAATAAATAAATAATAAATAGAATAATAAAATAATAATAAAATATCGAAGGAATATTAAATAATAATAAATAAATAAAATAATAATAAAATAATGAAAAAATATTAAATAATAATAAATAAATAAATGTAATAATAATAAAATAATGAAAGAATATTAAATAATAATAATAAATAAATAATAAATAAATAAAAAAATAAAATAATAATAAAATAATGAAAGAATATTAAATAATAATAAATAAATAATAAATAAAAAAATAAAATAATAGAAAAATAATGAAAGAATAACAAACAATAATAAATAAATAATAAATAAAATAATAAAATAATAATAAAATAATGAATGAATGATAAATAAATAATACTCCGAATGAGTAATACATGAATGAATAATAAAATAAGAAAAAAATAAGAAAATAATGAATGAATAATAAATGAATGATACTATGAATGATTAAATGCTATTTATCATATACTTATAAAGCACAAGATTTTGGTACGTGTTTCTGGCACATTGCGAAGTGGTGTTACATCAATGATGAATGACCTTAGAATGAATATAACATTGAAAGTTACAAACAGCGAAGAAATACTAAAGAATGCGGTGAGGCAGCTGATCGCTATCCCAAAAATGACTTCCAAGAATGCTTCCATAAATGGAAACAACGCTGGAGAAAGCCACGATACCTAGAACATTGTTATAACGTTCTCGCTCAATTCCTTTGTAGCAGTGCTTTGTAGGAAGGTGCGTAGAGAGAGGCTATGCTGAAGGTTTTGGCCAAGACAACATTACCCACGCCTGACGACCACCATATTCCTTACATCTCGCCCCTGGCGATATTTCCTCTTCAAAAATTAAGCCCCAGTCGAAAAGAACAAGATTCCAAAACATCGAAGAAATCTAGAAGAATACGAAGAGATAGTATCTCGTTATCTCCCAAAAAAGAATTCAAGGAATATGTCTGTTAAATACAGTACCTATGAACACTAATGGGTATATCCCGATTCCCATAATTTGGTTGGACACTATAGTAAGTGGTGGTAATATGCTGTCTAAGTAGTCCGCAACTAGCAGTGGTTTACCTACTTCATGCCGCTGTCGAGTATTGCATTTTGTTGATTTTATAAAGATTACCATTTCATTTCCAGCCTCCATTTTGGTTATTCTTCATTCAGTAACCCTTCCTATGTTACAGCAGTTTCCAAGAGAAACTGTATACCTTCAGAAGGGTTAGACTTAGAAACAGATCAAATATCCAATTTATATGTCTTATAGTTTTCTTTTTTCATGACCAATACTTTTTATCAGACCTCGAAGAGACGAAAAACATTTCCATTAAAATAAACAAGAAGAATCGGTACACTTCTTAAATTAAAGAGCAAAGAATTTAGCTAGATCGATTATTTTTACGTTTTTTTTTTCCTTTTGTTGTTCGCTCTTCAGATACAAAACCGGCGTCAGTCGTGGTGTTGTTTAAGATTTAAACTAATTTGAGTATAGTTACTTATAAATGAGTTACTTATTAAAATTACTGTGTCGCTCCCGGCATAACAATTTTCTTCCTGGATGTAAACTGGCTCCGATGAAAGTCGAATACATCCTGTGATGTTTTGCAACATTACTGATGTCATTTAATATCAGTGTCTGGAAAAATCGAAATTTATTTATTTACTTTTTAAGGAGAATCAGGGGACGTAAATATCAATAAAAACTTAATAACATATTTCAAATTATATTTGTGTTCATTCTAACCGTAATTAAGAACATAATCCATTAATCATAATTAAGAACATAATCCATTAATCGTAATTAAGAATATAATCTATTAGAGCGATAAAAGGAGACATATTAAAAAAAACAATTTATAGCAAAAAGAGTGGGTAACAAAAATATATATTACCGTAAAACGGTAATTCAGAAATAAACAGTGTAAACCGCTTTATCGGTCCTCTCACTCCAGAATAAAAAATGACGATGGAAATCAGAGGAACTAAAAAAATAGAGAACACCAGAAAAAATGTTATATGCAAAGAGAATATAGCATTAAAGTCTATTTACCTTTAAGCTTACTAAACATACATCTGCTTACAGACAGATGGCTGGTAGGACTTAATGTACACAGATTCCGACATGCTAATCGGTACTACTGCTACTCCACACTTAGAAAATATCTGAGAAATATGACCAAGCATACTGTTGGTTTTTAATCCAGTAATCGCCTATCACTGCATTACCGCGTCTACTTTTTTTAATAAATCGTTCATATTACCGTTGCGACTATTGGCTGGTATGTGTCCGTTAATCTCTGACTCCAGCATTTAATCCGTTCTGCCTATACAGTCAGCATCACACTAACATCTATACTGGTAAATTACAGAACTAATAGTGTGTGTGCGCAGAAGAAGATTTCGGGTTGATCCTAACATAGGTCAAGCACCAACAATGTGTGGATAGGAGGAAAAATAAGAACGTATCACATTTTACGGTAATATATACGCCATCTTTATTTTCTTATTAATTTTTTGTTGTGAATTAGTTTTTTTAAAATATATCTGCTTTTATCACTGCAACATGAAAAATACAGAGTGCGATAGATAAAATGTCGTCTAAATTACGCAAAAAATGAAAATAACACTGACGTTTCATTTTAACAGAATTACACACATCTTAAAATCCTAAAAAGTAAATTTATTCAATAAAAATGTCATTGCCTTCATTCACGGACTCCAGAAGACTTTAGAATCTCCTGCAACTATTCAGCACGGTCTCGTTGTTTAAGTCAGTGAATGATGCTATAATCCTTGCCTTCAGTTCATCTTTGTTGTCAAAAGGAGTTTTGTTGGTCTCTCGCTCAACTGCACCTTACACATAATAATCAAAGGTGGGGGTTGCAGTAAGCTGGCTAGATATAAGGAGTTATGTGGTAGCAGAAATTGATTGACAGCCATATCTGTGTCCTCTTGCTTGTGTGGCAGGGTGAAGATTCCTGTTGCTAGCAACAGGTTCTTCCAGTAGCCACCTTCTTGACCAGGGCAACACTACCTCCTCAAAGCACTTGATGTAGGCCTCCTGTTGAGTCTGATGGGCCTTGGAAAGATGAATGGAAGTATAACGTCGACATCACGTTTCGTAATCACCATTAGAATCATCCAACTCTTTCGAAATCCTCTGCACTGTCCTCAAATTAACAACGAAAATCTCTGTATGTTCGTATTAGAGCTTCCGGCTCGAATGCCATTCAGTATAGCATGTTCTTTCCTAAAGTTATGGCGGAGGTAATTGAGTCATGGTGCTCTTTTTCTCACCGAAGGTAAATCAAAAACAAGCAATTTACACATCGCATCCTGTATATAATAGACAACGAAGACTTACTCTCTGTATATTAGATAAAAGATGAGTTTTATATGGAGATTTTCTCCCTTATTTGCACTCCGAACGCCTTAAATCAGAAGCCGGCAACTTTTTTTGGAGAGCGGCCCAGACATCTTTGCAGTATCCCGCTGGAGGGCCCCATGATATCAAATGTACTATAATAAATTGTCTCCACCTCCGACCGCACCGCCCAGAAAGCCGCCTTGTTCTGTAGGCTTAATGAAAAAAACAACGAAATTAATGTTAGATTATTTAAATTAGATTCATTATTTTTGTTGTGGATTCCGGGTTGAAATCCAGTACCAATAAATAACAAACGCCAGGAATGAATATATGAAAATAATGTATTAACGTAATAATACAAACTGGTAAAGCAGGTTAGTAGTTCCAGGAATACGGCTTAATAGAAATATATATATATATCGAGAGAGTCTTTGGTATTGAAGTATCGCTGTATGACTTCTTACGGAGTCTACGTGCTCGCTCACTGTGACTCCTACAACGCTGTTACCTCTGTCACTCTCGACTCGACTCTTCGGTCTTGCTGTATTTATCGATCCACCCACGAGGACTGAATGTGGCACAAGGCCGGTTTAATGTAGGCTCGGCCAAAAATATAGCCTTGGAACCCGCCTAGACGGGTTCAGGCCCAGTCTACCTCCCCGGACGAAATCTTGCCCTTCAGCAAAGGTTCGTCCGGGTTCCTCTCTGCGTTAGCAGAGAGTCCGACAGACGTCGCTTACAGTCAAAGACTGTATCACGACTCAGCTAGACTCTTCGGTCTTGCGGTATTTATCGATCCACCCACGAGGATTGAATGTGGCACAAGGCCAGTTTAATGTGGGTATCTCCGAGCCCGTAGGCTCGTCCAAAAATATAGCCTTTGAACCCGCCTAGACGGGTTCAGGCCCTGTCTACCTCCCCGGACGAAACCTTGCCCTTCAGCAAAGCTTCGTCCGGGTTCCTCTCTGTTAACGTAGAGAGTTCGACAGACGTCGCTTACGGTCAAAGACTGTATCACGACTCAGCTAGACTCTTCGGTCTTGCTCTCGGGTATTCACTGGCAGTAGTATAAGTATACACTGGGTGAGTCCATTTGTATAAAAAGGGGTGGACCCCTCAACAATTTTACTGCAGGAATAATAGGATGACAACTAAGAAAATCAACAAAAAAATGCAAATTCCTTCCTACAAACGAAATATAATTAGAAATGGCAAATTGCGATATTTTATATCAAAAATTGTATTTGAAGCCACTTAACTCCAACTGGTATTTTTCTGACATTTGCTTCACAAATGAACAGTGTACAGGTGTTAAGTTGGCGGACCGGAGAAAAAAACCTTGGTGGGCTGAATGTGGCTCAATTACGACAATAAAATTTACGTGTTAAAAGTTTTGAGGGCATTTATCAATAGATAGTTTCTTTTGTCAAAATTGCGCAGATGTGTTTACCCTTTAAAACTGTCAGACGTATAAAAGTTGACGTTAGTCTTATATCTGCTAATAAATATCTGTCGCGGTAAAATGTGGGTGGAAATGGTTGTAGTCCTTGAGAAGTGTCGGCGCATCGATTATCATGGTCTCTATACACTAATATAACATCCTTAGCACAAAGAAACTGATTCATTTTACGACAGACGTAAGTGCAAATAGTAACTATCGTATGTTGTATCGGGATTCGGAAAGTAATTCTATCGTTTTTTTCCAGAACGAATTTACCAAAAGGAGTCTAGAGGCTTATGCCACACTCCGTTGGTGAGAATTGTTCATTTTCTGCTTAGACCTCGAGGGAAATAAAGAGGAAGGAATGCCATGCCACCACAAATAAGAATATAAAATATATCACCGGACTGTACTACGGTTTGCCCACATAGCATAATGACATATAAAAGCTATTTATTTGCCTCGTCAAATAATGCTTGCATTCATATATGTTATTTACTCTCATCCCAGCCATGAGACACATAGAGAGAAGAAGCCGACCGGACCTTGCGCAGTACCGTCAACGATCCTTCAACATATTCGCAAGATCATCCGCGGTTAGTAATCAAATAAAGTTCAATCACTGACATCCTTCCTCTCTCCCTATCTCTGACACACAGATGGACACACACACAAGCGAACGCGCGAGCGCTCGCACACACACACATATATATAAAGCTGAAAAGCAACTTGTCAGCAGTCAATATACCACATAACGCCCTTGAGCGTTTAGCTTTGGAGCGGGTAGAATGGAGATCAACGTGTTTTAGTGGACTCAGCAATTTTCAATCTGCTTGTCTGAATCATCTTCAAGAAGCGAGAGCAAGATCTGAAGGTCACCCAACCTAAGCCTGATCTCATTTCGCAATCCTCACACTTGCTCCACATGTGGCCTCCTTTGTAAATCACTAGTGGGTCTTAAATGCCACTTAAGATTAGCGCATAAACTTTCATAACTGAATCAATAAGCAGTCCGATTATATATATGTATAATTTTTATGTGTGTGTGTGTGTGTGTGTGTGTGTGTGTATGTATTTCACACTTTCAGAAACTTATCTACACTACTGGCAAGTGTAAATCAGCTGTTCTATTGTTGTACTTGATAGAATTTATTCATAACGCTTGTTCTTGTGCTGCACATATTATACCTTCAGTTTCCATCTTCAAGTACTCTTTCACGAGCCAGCTCCATGAATCTGGATCAGCAACCTCGTGAGTTTCTGGGAGGAGGTTCAACTTCCATGCATCTACCTTGTCATCATACTTTCTCTCCCCATAATCTGCCAACATTTCTGCTGAACTTGATGGGCTGATGGCTTTATAAATCACTAGCGGGTCTTAAATGCCACATAAGATTATCGCATAAACTTTCACAACTGAATCAATAAGCTGTCAGATCCTCATACGTCGAAACCGACGGGAGAGTCCATTATATATATATATATATATATATATATATATATATATATATATATATACATATATATATATATATATATATATATATATATATATATATATATATATATATATAATTTATAAAAACAAAAACATGTTAAAAATTTCTACACAATTCCAATCATGTTTCAGCATTCAAAAATGGGTAATTATTTTTTATGCTTTATTCTCACTAGGGGATCATTTACATCGATTCATTTGTTTTCAGTAATAAATCTATTTCAATGTGGGTCTATAATTCCCCCCCCCACTGTCTAACTTTTTCAGTTTCAGCTTTTTAACGATTGTCAGTCCAACGAATGTTTCGGAAGAGTTGGACGAAATGGTCCCTTTAAAAGCATGCGTTACGTCATTTTTATAGCTATATTTAAATTCTCTGGTAGAAGATATTTGGTAGAAGATATATATATATATATATATATATATATATATATATATATATTAGGTTGGTGCAAAAATAATGTTGTTTTCTCACATATGTTACTATGTGAGAAAACGACATTATTTTTGCACCAACATAATATATATATATATATATATATATATATATATATATATATATATATATATATATATATATACTCGACTCTTCTGTTGAATTCGACGAATGAGGGTCAAGCAGATCAGTTCCTGACAACAGCACATGAGATTTGATTATAGTGGTGAAGGTTTCGTGGAGGACCTTCCACACTTTTTGAAGGGCCGAATACAGAGACCTGGTGCATTACGTGCCACAAGGTCCCGAAAATGACCCTCCGCAGGTTTTGAATTCAGAGTTGTCCTTCTCCTAGACCAGTTGACATCCAAGGCTATAGAACCCAGTCTGCCCTGCTATTTACCCATAGCTGAAGGGAGATGAGGAGGATTCACACTTTTAACAAGGGTATTAGCACATAAGTGTATGTAATGGATGCGCGTGGAATTCGAACTCGGCTCTCCGATATATATATATATATATATATATATTTTTTTTTTTCATACATATACCACATAAATATTTACGTGAAAACACATGCAGATACATTCATATACATGCATATTGTGAGACCGTAACATACCTACAACATGGACTCTTCCAGGACTATATAAAGTATGCAACATAACACTCTAGGAGGGAAGAAGAAGAGGAGGAGAGAGAGAGAGTATACTAATACCCTAGTATCAGCCTCGTAAGTCTACCAATATTAGACACTAGCACATAGTAAGCTCCGCTTAAACTTACACTATCTTTGTAACCTTTTTGTTTAATATATCTTTCTTACCTCTAAATCCGTGTTCCGTGTTTTCCTTCCGTGGTCCCGACTTTGGGCCCACATCAATGCACAATTACATATATAACCCCATTCACGTCTATCGATATACATCGGTATATACGCATATACATATACAAATACTTACATACACATTTACATATATTCACACGCATCCATCTTTGTACATATTTAATTTTTCTCTTAAAGTTTTACAATTAACGTTAAAACGTGAACTAAGTGTTTAAATTTCAAAAAAAATAATTTTAAATTTCAATATTTTTAATTTGAATATTTTAAATTTGAATATTTTTAATTTAAATATTTTTAATTTAAATATTTTTAACATCATGAATAATGTTTAAGGAGTAACATTTTTTAATTTAAATCTTGGTGATCAATTTAAATTGAGATTATCTCCAGATGAGTAAAATTTCCAATCTTTCAAGTCTAATTAGAAATTATTTAAAGAGAAAGTAAGATTAAAAGGTAATAAAAACATTTCTGTCCTTCCATTACAAGTCTCTATATATAAACGTACACCTATGCATACATATATATGCATATATCTTTTATCCTACATATATATTCATACATATCACATATATAAAGTAGTAAATACATACATATATATATATATATATATATATATATATATATATATATATACATATATATATATATATACAAAGATAGTAATGATAGTATATATATATATATATATATATATATATATATATATATATATATATATATATATATATATATATATATGTATGTATGTATAATAAATCGTTCCTATGCTGCATGTAAATCATTTGGTCTTACACTTAGCATAAACAAAACTGAAGTAGCGCACCAATCTTGTTCCACTCGGAAGCAATTCTGTGGTGAGAAACAAAAACCACTTCTCTACAAATTTCTATAGAAACAGTTGAAAGTAGAAGACAAAGCCCTGAATTATGTAAAGTTTTTCACCTATTTTGGTAGAAAACTCAACTATAGTGGAACTTTAGATGATGAAATCATGAATCGGATTGCTGAGGCTACCAGTGCTTTCGGCAAACTTCACCTTCACTTGTGGAATGAGCCGGGTATTCGACTGGATACGAAAATTCGGGTTTACAGAGCTGTTGTACTTGCCATTCTTTTGTATGGCTCAGAGTCGTGGATTACATACAGGTACCATATACGCCAGCGAGATGCTTTCCATAAAAACTGTCTGCGTGTAATTCTGTGGAGTTAAGCTTCAAGATAGGACATTTAACTTAGACCTGTTCAACAGGTGTAATATTAGAGGAATCGAGATTTTTCTCATACAGTCTCAGTTACGGTGTACTGGTCATGTCTTGAGAATGTCTGATGACAGGATATTCAAGATCCTAATGTACAGCCAGTTTTCCTTAAATGTCTGAGAGTTTCACCATCTGCTGTGGAAATAGGAGCAACACCACCTTTCTGAGGACCGAAAATGCTCTTGAGGCCATCATAGAAAGCCTTTAGATTCTTTCTATCTGAAGCTTCTTGGAGTTCAGTGGCCTTTTCAGACGAGCAACGCCCTTTCCTGTCCCTGAGAGCTCGTTGAACCTGATTTTTGCACTTCTTGTAAGCGATCATCTTATCGGACGAGTTCTTGTCCTCAATCCATGCTTTATGAGAAAAGTGCAATTGATCTGTAAGCTGATGAACTTTTGTATTATTGTCATCAAACCAGTCTTGATGTTTACGATATGGCAGGCCGAGAACCTCCAAGGATGTAGAATATGTTGCATCACGCAGAGCTTTCCAAGATGATTCGATATCATTGGTAATATTTACATAATCAAGTGGAGCATCAAGTTTGTTAGAGAGCTCAATTTTCGCTTCAGTCGGTTTAAGAGGCAGTACGTTAAGGCGCTTGGGCACTGTAGATTTTATAATCCTTCGCTTTTGCAGATGCGGTATAGCTTTACTTCGAAGTAGAGCGTAATCTGACAGATAGCATGTTGTGTGGAAGGAACGTTTTATCTTAACATCTTTTATGTCCCGTCTTTTGCTGATGTCGTAGTCGATCAGATGCCAGTCTTTCGAACGAGGATGCATTCACGTGGCCTTACGACAGTTATGTTGCTGGTAAAAGGTATTAGTGATACTAAGGTCAAATTCCTTGCAGAACCCATTAGAATTCACATGACCAATAACATGGCGACCTAAAACGCTCTTCCAAGAATGATAACCATTGCCAACACAAGCATTGAAATCACCTGTAAGGACTAATTTATCCTTATGTTGGACTTTGGAGATGACATCCCGAAGAAGATTGCAAAAATCATCTTTTTCTTGAATTGAAATACCTAAGATTTGCGCGTAGAAGCTAACCATTGTCACACGGGTGTTGCACTCCAGATTGAGGGTTAATTCCATTATGTGATCTGATACACATTTAGGTAAGGAAGGCAGTGAGCTAACAAAGTTTGACTTGATGGCAAAGTCAAAGCCAGTCTGGCGTGGCTCTTTCTCAGTCTTCCCAGCCTATATAAATACGTATCCGCCTTTTTCTTCCCTAATCTGAGAATTACCAGCTAGACGTGTTTCACTAATGGTCGCTATATCGATGTTACATTTCTTCAACTCGAGAGAAACAAGAGCTGTTTTACGCTCTGGTGCAGAATCATTGTCCTGAAGAGTGTGAGCATTCCAAGATCCAAAATAGAAATTCTTATATTTATTCTGATATTCCTTGCTGTTTCGACTTCTTTATTGGATAACTAGACAGCTGCAGTGAGCAACCAATGTTTAGGGCTCCTTATATCGCCCTCTCCCCATAATAGGGAAATCAGTGCAATCCTAAATAGGGCTGCTTTGTCCCCGATGGAGGACACGGGCATCACAATTGCTGATGGGTTTGTGAAAGAACGGCCATCACCTATCGGTCTGCCACTGTGTAGAGCTCCAGCTAAAGCCTTCCAGTAATATCCTTTACCTGACCCCGTCGTCTTCAATCTCTCGCCAGCGGACCTTGCAAGTGAACTGTGTGGATAAGAACGAATCAAGGTAAACCGCCAGAAAACCCACACAAGTGATTTGATTAAAGTGGTGAAGGTTTGTGCAGAACCATCCACACTTTGCGGAACTATTGATACATTTAGTCGGTGCAAATAAATGCCACTGACGAAGCAGACAATATATCTTTTCGTGTAAGAGTTTTCCATCTCCTAGACCAATCGTGTTCAATAACACTAATGAGCTTGGTCAGCCCTGGTAGACACTATTTGACCATAGTTGGGACCCTAACAGGTGCTAGCACCCCGGGTCAGGGCGGACCTGGGAACAACAGCAATTAAAAGGTGGTTCCACTCTCATTAAATCCTCCAATCTCCCGATGAGAAGACTTATTGCCGGATGTAGTTTACCGTCATACCCAGGATATATATATATATATATATATATATATATATATATATATATATATATATATATATATATATATATGTTGGGACAGCAGATCATTATTCAAACATATAAAGACATATGGATCTTTTGTTAATATTATTTCTCTCACGTTATATGACGCCATAGAACGGCATCACAAATTTACGAACGTTATCGTATGTCAACATAAGAGGATATCATCTTTGATGGTGAATTTATTTCTTGAAATGTCCATATAACCACTTTGATGATGGCCGATGGGAGGAACAGCATAATAAAAAAAAAACATGCAAATGTTGAATAGTGTTTATTTTCTCCTGAAATTAAAACAACTATACGAAGCTTAGAACGGCTCATGATCAAACATAATAGACATTCGTTGTCTGTTTAACAATATATGTTTGAATCTATTTCTCCATTTACTGACATGTTCATCTAAAAATTAATACGTCCAAATTCACTGATGAGCTGTGAAACACCAAAACAGCCTGTCTGTGGATAACAGTGGAATTCAGAGTAGCACGGATCCATCCAGCTCTTATCTCAAATAAAAACTTAAAAAAGAATGTTTGACCAACACAAGGAATGTTAAAAGATTCGTGTTAAAAAGATAAAAAAAATAAAAAAGACAAATGAAAACTACAGACAAAAGTTCATTTTCGCCATCAAGACATTCATTTCTGTAGTTCACTGCTACCAGCAAGCAGAAATATTTCTTTTCCTGATGATGGCCATGTTGGCCGAAACTAGTCAAGGAAGCTAAATGAAATAATAATAATAAAAACGAAAGAATATTAATCTACAACCCAGTGTGTCTTTTTAATAATTTTATTGTTCAATATATATATATATATATATATATATATATATATATATATATATATATATATATATATATATATATATACTACCATGATCAATATGAGTTTTATATTTAAATAAAATGTGAATCATAGACAGTTGTTTTTATTAGAGATATATCTATTATGCGTGACCGAGTGGTTATAAAGTTCGTTTTCTGACCCGGGTTCGAATCTCACCATTGTCGATTTGTCAGGGAAGTGACGACTTCTTGATGATATCTGGCTAGAGGAGGCGATCCAAGCGAGCGGCACCTTTGAAAAATGTTTAAAGACCATACAACGTCATAAGCCAAGCCTTGTGAGTGACATTAGGAGCCTTTGGTTGCTGTGCTAGCACGAAGTCACAAGTCATCGTGACCGAGCGTGCTGGCCTTCTTTAGACTTTTGATCACACTAGATGGCGCTGACTCTCACGGAAACTGTAAGGTCCGCTTAACAGAGCAGCCATATAAACTACAGTTGGCTCTGTGGTTATTGGACAAACACAAATGTGCCTGGGCTGACGTCTGCAATGGGGATTAGGTAATCGCCCTTGGGAATTCTCAGATACGAGTGGCTCTGCCGTTTAGATCTGCTATGTTTCTGTAGAATTGGCCATTATATAAATATAAAACATAGAATTTTAGTGTAAGTTTATTTCGATACTGATCAAGAAAAATGTTGAAGAATATTATTGTATAGACGAGAATGCGTAGTAATGAGTTTCACGGAGCTAAATGCAAGTACTTTTCATAACGATTGCTTCAATCGTCGAGTCGTCAAGTCTGCAGTTGTAAAGGGCTGGATAGGAATCTGCCGATATTCACCAAGAGAGGTGAACGCGTACACAAAAGTAGTATTTCCTTCTGGCAAAAACAGAACTATTCGTACAATAATCGATACCTTATAGAGACAGTGAAGTAACACCTGAAATATTATATATATATACCTGTGTGGGTGTCGGGGATACAAAACACTCCTTCATCTGTTTGCATTCACGAAGTCTCACCTACAAGCGATCACGCGGGTACTTCGAATTATTGTAATGGCTAACAAGCTTGTCTCGTTCCTGATATTTATTTATTTATCTATCTATCTATCTTGGGATATTTCTATATATCTGTTTGTCTATTAAAAAGTGTTCATATTTAACTCAATATACTTGTCTAGTTACATCTATCTATCTATCTATCTATCTATCTATCTATCTATCTATCTATCTAGTTTGGTATATTTTTATGCATCTGTTCATATCACACTATCCTAGTTTATTTAGATCTATCTATCTATCTATCTATCTATCTATCTATCTATCTTGGAAAATTTTTATACATCTGTTTGCCTATAACAATGTGTTCGTATATAACTCACTTTCCCAATCTATCTATCTATCTAGGGATATTTTTATATATCTGCCTATTTCAATGTATTCATATCTAACCCAATATCCCATTCTATTGGTATCTATCTATCTATCTATCTATCTATCTATCTATCTATCTATCTATCTATCTATTATTTTAATATCACTATATTTTATGTTCGCATTCATTTTGTTCCTGCTG
The DNA here is from genome assembly GCA_963932145.1 of Acanthosepion lycidas. Taxonomy (NCBI): domain Eukaryota; kingdom Metazoa; phylum Mollusca; class Cephalopoda; order Sepiida; family Sepiidae; genus Acanthosepion; species Acanthosepion lycidas. Next base: position 77,818,807 of record OZ010592.1, on the reverse strand, counting down.
TGAATCCTGACGTAATTTTAATATTGCGAAAGCCTACGAAATTCTTTCCCCCAGGTACATGGACAACGATTACTCTAACATTTTCGCCATGATGCTTTTAACTCTGCCCCCACTTTGGACAATCATTTTGCCTATGTCTATGTGATTATATGGATCTTCACAAATAAGTTGCATTTCGTTCGAATGTAGACGTTTTTCTGTACTTTAATAATTACCCAAGCTTTACTGAAAAGTTCTCGGCCAGACCAAGAAAAAGATGTTTTGTCAAATTTTGGGAAGTGAGCCGAAACAAAAATCTTTATATGCAATTATGCTGTTTCAATGTTAATATAATAATTGCATATAAGGATTTTTGTTTGTTTTTTCCGTATATTTTTCTTCATACTGTTGGGTCTATATCCATATATTTGCTTACATATATACATATATATATATATATATATATATATATATATATATATATATATATATATATATATATATATATATATACTCATCAGGTGTGCTATATTTATGGGATAAAGTGCTCAACATAAGAGATAGAGCGTGAGTAAATATAAAAGTGAACATTGAAGTTAACACTTAGAGGTGGCAGTCTGTTTCATGCTAGACGCAATCGTCGTGGCCTGACCACTTTATCCCACCTTAAGACCATATTTTTCACATATATATATATATATATATATATATATATATATATATATATATATATATATAATGAGCGTTAATTTGAAAGACTGTTTTCGAAGCCCAAATTGCTGTTATTTAGTACGCTTTGTGGTAGAGTGCTCAATATCGGAGATAGAGAAAGAGTGTCAATAGAATTAATATGTAAAACATTTTTGATTCGCTACGACGTGTAGTCACAACTATGTGAGCATGAAAAATCGTTTTCATATAATTTGTTGTATAGTAATAATGTGCCGTTGCCGACGCTGTAGTTTGAACACAGATAACCAGTAAGCAAACACGAATGATCCCATTTTTTTATAAGTAGATCACGTGATCGTAAAGGAAACTTAGAAATAGGAATTAGCGTGACGTCCAAGTGATCGCTGTTCTTAATAGTATCCACGATGCTATTTCTCTATACTGATCATTATACGAATTACTATTCGGTGATTACTATTTGAACAAGTATTATTAGTGCGAGTATTATTTCATGGTGTTAGTACTACCAGTGTCTGCAGTTGTAAAGTCTCGTTTCCAACCGGAATTTTGGAAGTGATAACGAGCATTCATTGACTTGACGAAAGTTACACCGAGTGAGCGTCTATGATCACAAAATAATTATATATATATATATATATATATATATATATATATATATATATATATATATATATATATATATAATCAATTAATTGATTTAAAATATGTTTTTTTCGGTACACAGTTCTAACCATGTTTCAAAAATGGAAGCTAAAAGCTCCGAATTTAAATTTGTTATTAAATTAAATTAAATTAAAGACGGTAGTTCCATTTCATCATCAAGCGAATTTTGGTGTAACTTTTAAAATTACTGAGTTTTAAAGACACAGCTAAAATCATAATTCACGTTTCCAAGGTTACAGATAAATCCACTTCCACTAGACAAGGGGTGTCTGCGTGTTCATTATGTCTGTATTTTGATGTATCAGTTATTAGTTACGTTTTGGTAGGGGTAGGGATATATTTTTCAAGGAAATCTAACATCCTTTAAATTCATGTCATCTGGATTTTTAAAAAAAAAATATTGTTAACGACAAAAATTCTTCCGGCATTTTTCTATTTGTATATTTAAAGATTTTTGGGGGGTGTTTAGGTTAGAATACCTTTTATTTAACTACGATTTGAAATATTTTCACTTTTAATTTTTAATTTTTAATATACTATATTTCTTTTAAGAACAATTAAATGTATTGGAATCCCTTACAGTATGTAAAATTATTTTCACATCAAGTATAAGTATGTATATTATTAGGTTACAATTTTTTTTTATATATTTAAATATTATTTAAGTAAAATTTATGACAATGACGGCAAAAATAGCTACTTAATATCACTGATTTAGTAAACTTTTATTTTTTATATAAACCTAGTAATATATTGTTTCTCATGTAAGTTCAAAGGACATAGGCCATTCAAAAGCTTACATCTTCTGGCATTTCATATTAATTTCATTTTACAGTAGGTGTTTTATTGGATTCTTTTAAGTGCGTGTAGTACTAAGAGGGAGGTCTTAAGGTTAGAAAACGTTTTATTTAATCACAATTTAAAAGAAGTTTAGGTTAGAACTCATAACTACAATTTTAAATACAACTTTAAAATATTTTCATTGTTAGTTTTAATAGACTATATTTCTTTTTAATAGAAGTAAATGTATTAGAATTACTTACAGTAAGTAAAATTATTTTTCCACATCAAGTATATGTATATTACGATTTTAAAAATTTTATATTTAAATATTATTTAAGTAAAGTTTATGGCACTTACGGCCAACATTTTTATAAACTTCTTTCTTTATATATATATGTATATGTGTGTGTGTGTGTGTGTGTGTGGAGAGAGAGAAAAAGACATAAATTTAAAAATAACTTGAAATACTTGAATACGTGGTGTCACCTAAAACTTAAGGGACATTTTAACTATGGTGTATATGCTAAACAAAAGCTATTTTTTACTGTTTGAAAAAAAATAGTCACTTGTGGGAAAAAAAAACAGTGCCATGTTCATATTATCTTTAATATTTTGAGCCGCTGTTGTGATTCATTAATTCAACAATACCGCAATTGATTTTCGTCTTAAATTGTTTTTTCTTCTTTCTTCTTTACAGCACATTTGTTTTCTGTCACATTCTTTTCTCATGAAGATTATTTTCTCCATTTATATTCTCATTTACCATATTCTCTCAATTTTCTATTCTAATTTACCTTATTCTCGCAATATCTAACCTCATTTACTTTATTCTCTCAATTTCTACTCTAATTTACCTTATTCTCACAATATCTAACCTCATTTACTTTATTCTCTCAATTTCTACTCTAATTTACCTTATTCTCACAATATCTAACCTCATTTACTTTATTCTCTCAACTTCTACTCTAATTTACCTTATTCTCGCAATATCTAACCTCATTTACTTTATTCTCTCAACTTCTACTCTAATTTACCTTATTCTCGCAATATCTAACCTCATTTACTTTATTCTCTCAATTTCTACTCTAATTTACCTTATTCTCACAATATCTAACCTCATTTACTTTATTCTCTCAACTTCTACTCTAATTTACCTTATTCTCACAATATCTAACCTCATTTACTTTATTCTCTCAATTTCTACTCTAATTTACCTTATTCTCGCAATATCTAACCTCATTTACTTTATTCTCTCAATTTCTACTCTAATTTACCTTATTCTCGCAATATCTAACCTCATTTACTTTATTCTCTCAATTTCTACTCTAATTTACATTATTCTCGCAATATCTAACCTCATTTACTTTATTCTCTCAATTTCTACTCTAATTTACCTTATTCTCACAATATCTAACCTCATTTACTTTATTCTCTCAATTTCTACTCTAATTTACCTTATTCTCACAATATCTAACCTCATTTACTTTATTCTCTCAATTTCTACTCTAATTTACCTTATTCTCACAATATCTAACCTCATTTACTTTATTCTCTCAATTTCTACTCTAATTTACCTTATTCTCACAATATCTAACCTCATTTACTTTATTCTCTCAACTTCTACTCTAATTTACCTTATTCTCACAATATCTAACCTCATTTACTTTATTCTCTCAACTTCTACTCTAATTTACCTTATTCTCACAATATCTAACCTCATTTACTTTATTCTCTCAACTTCTACTCTAATTTACCTTATTCTCACAATATCTAACCTCATTTACTTTATTCTCTCAATTTCTACTCTAATTTACCTTATTCTCACAATATCTAACCTCATTTACTTTATTCTCTCAATTTCTACTCTAATTTACTTTATTCTCACAATATCTAACCTCATTTACTTTATTCTCTCAATTTCTACTCTAATTTACCTTATTCTCACAATATCTAACCTCATTTACTTTATTCTCTCAAATTCTTCTCTCATTTACCTTATTCTTTTTTCTGTTCTCATTTACCATATTCTCTCAGTTTCTATTCTCATTTACTCTATTCTAACAATTTCTATTATTATTTATTTTATTCCTTCACTTTCTCTTTTCTATTCTTGTCACAATTGCTCAGGTGCGTTTGCTATTTATCTAGAGATATTTGATAAAATCCAAAGTAGTATCAGCAATATTATCGAGCTGGATCTGGAAGGTCATCTTCAGCCATTTTCACACCATCGTAATATGGCTTCCTGTGCCATTTCTCTAATACTTCCATGGCAATTGTTCGGTAGACTGCACGCTTTCCCGCAATCTATAATCTTCAAATATTTAAGTTCAGTGTCAATGATTTATCTTCTTTTGTTATGGCAACTTAGGAATATTTCTGTTTCTAATTTTTCCACACCTAGTAATACCTTGAGTCTTAATGTCTTTACAGCTTTCGTTGAGGTGAACTCCATTTAAAATATACCTTATTCTTTCAATTTCTCTACTCATTTAAATTATTTGCTTAATTGATACATTTATTTACCTTATATTTTTAATTTCTGTCCTAATTTACCTTATTCCATCAGTTTTTACGTTCATTTAACTTATTCTCCGAATTTCAATTCTCATTTACCCTATTCTCAGTTGTTAATCTCATTTACTTTCTACTTTCAATTTCTATCGTAATTTACCTTATTCCATCAGTTTTCACTTTTATTTAACTTATTCTCTGAATTTCTATTCTAATTTACCCTATTCTCAGTTGCTGATCTCATTTACTTTCTACCTTCGATTTCTCTCGTAATTTACCTTATTCCATCAGTTTTCACTTTTATTTAACTTATTCTCTGAATTTCTATTCTAATTTACCCTATTCTCAGTTGCTGGGCTCATTTACTTTCTACCTTCGATTTCTATTGTAATTTACCGTATTCCATCAGTTTTTACTTTCATTTAATAAATGCTTTGAATTTCTATTCTCATTTACCCTATTCTCAGTTGCTAATCTCATTTACTTTCTAATTTCAATGTCTATCTTAATTTACCTTATTCCATCTGTTTTTACTTTCATTTAACTAATGCTCTGAATTTTTATTTTCATTTACGTTATTCTTAGCTGGTATTCTCATTTAAATTCTACTTTGAATTTGTACCTTAATTTACCTTATTCTATAAATTTCCATTCCTCTCGTATTGCCTTCCTTTCTTTGGATTTCTCTAATGTTCGTTTCTCATATACTTTTTTTTATAATCACCTGTGCCCGTCTTCTCATCATTATCTTCCGTGCAGTATTCGACATACGTTACGGTTTCGTGTTCAACTCGTTCCCTATTAACTTTCCTTTCATTTGTCTTTCATAATGTCTAAAGCTGTCTTTTTCACTCCCTACTAGTGTCGTCCGTTCTAGGTTTGTTTAAAATAAAAAGAAAAGAAATGCTCTTTTAACTTTATCACGTTCTTGTTTAAAGGTATCTTTGTGTTTCAGTCTTACACTTTGCTTCTATTTTTTTCTTCTCCTTTTAAATTTCTTCCGCTTACTCTTCAGCAGACAACTTCGATGCTTTGTTTTAGTTTTCACTTCGCTTTAGTCAAGTCCAGTCTCGAATTATTCTCCTTCCGGTCTTTATTTCCTGCTGTTGCTGACGCTGGTGAAATTTCTTCCGATCACTGAGCAGTGAAGTCAGATTTATAGCATGATACATGTCTGTGCCAGTGGCCCCCATAAATCTGACTTTGCTTGTTTTTATTCTGCATTGCACGCGAAGGTGTCAAGAAAATATCAATCAAAGGCATTGCGTTTGGTAGGTTTTTCACAACCGCAGAAACAACAATCATGCTGAAGGGTTTTATGGAAAACCTAAGAAAAGTATAGAGAGAAATTTGCGGTGAGATAGATAGATGAAAACACCAACAAAAGATGGTGTGATAAATAGTAGAAAAGACACTTAGGTCCTGAACCGTTGACTGCGTAACTTTTGCATTTCTTCATGTAAGCAATCTTTACTTTTGGGGTACAAACAAACGTTAAGTTTTCATGCCCTAGTTTTCAAAGTAGATATTTTCCTATCCATCGACTGAAATAATTTTGCTATATTTTTATACGTACTATTGTCCGTATCTTGCTGTAATCACAATGTTTCGGTCGTTGAGCTTTTCGGCTTTCCTGAGCTGTATATCGGTCAGGTTTGGTTTATTTTGTTTTACGGCATATCAACCTCAATGGGTAATTTAATGCCGACAATTTTTTTATTGTCAATATCTGTTTCTGGTAATATTTTTTTCATAATTGTATTACTAATAATAATTAAAAAAACAAACACTATTTCTGGTAATAGTTAACTATTTGCCCATAGCTGGGAACCCTAACAGATGCTACTACCCCAGCTCAGGGTGAACCTGGGAACACCAGCAATTAAGAGGTGGTTCCACGCTCCTCAAAACCAACAGCAAGACCTCTGATCAGGATCAGAGGTCTTGCTGTTGGACGTAGTTTACCTTCTTAACCAGGACGCGGATGTATTTTATCGTCATACCCAGAACGGTACATCGATCTGGGTGACCTACAGAGAATTGCGAACGGAACCCTTTATTTATACTCTGTGGATAGATTGTTCTCGTCTAAGTTCAAGTAACCACTGCTCATACCAGGAATTGAACTCACAATTAGGATGTCACCGTATTGATGAACTAACAGTTTGGTCCACTTGGATATAATCCCGTGGATTAGCTTAATGGATTAAAGCGTTGCTTCACGCAATTTAGTGATGTAGTAATTGTGATTTAAATCTCTGGGCCTTGCTGTTTGGACTTGGAATCTGTGGAAAGAGGACGAGAAATTCCAAGACATGGGCAGTGGAAAGAGAACAGTCTACATCCGTAGAATAAATAAATAGTTAATAAGTAACCCGGATGTATATACACTTGATGAAGGCCAGAGAAAAAAAAACAAGAATTAATTAACTCAGAGGTGTTTAGTTTGGAAATCTATGTAGGTTACCTGTATCGTCATACATCTGATGAAGGCCACAACGACTGAAACCTTGTGATAACAACAACAAAAACTGTACCCATTATTTAAACTAGTATATAGTATCACTCTCATAATATTTATCACAGCACGGGAAGTCAAAAATCAAAATCCTTTCCTCTAGCCATCTTGAGCAATACGATAAACTATATTCACGTCCTGGGAATGACGATGATTTACATCCACGTCCTGGGTAAAACGATAAACTACATCTGTGTCCTGGGTAAAACGATAAACTACATCCGAGTCCTGGGTAAGACGATAAACTACTTCCGCTTGATGGGTAAGACGGTAAACTACATTCACACCCTGGGTAAGACAATAAACTACATCCGCGTCCTGGGTAAGACGATAAACTACTTCTGCGTGATGGGTAAGACGGTAAACTACATTCACACCGTGGGTAAGACAATAAACTACATCCGCGTCCTGGGTAAGATGATAAACTACTTCCGCGTGATGGGTAAGACGGTAAACTACATTCACACCCTGGGTAAGACGATAAACTACATCCGCGTCCTGGGTAAAACGATAAACTACTTTCGCGTGATGGGTAAGACGGTAAACTACATTCACACCCTGGGTAAGACGATAAACTACATCCGTGTCCTGGGTAAGACGATAAACTACTTCCGCGTGATGGGTTGGACAGTAAACTACATTCACACCCTGGGTAAGACGATAAACTACTTCCGCGTGATAGGTAAGACGGTAAACTACATTCACACCCTGGGTAAGACGATAAACCTACGTCCGCGTGATGGGTAAGACGGTAAACTACATTCACACCCTGGGTAAGACAATAAACTACATCCGCGTCTTGGGTAAGACGATAAACTACTTCCGCGTGATGGGTAAGACGGTAAACTACATTCACACCCTGGGTAAGACGATAAACTACATCCGCGTCCTGGGTAAGACGATAAACTACTTTCGCGTGATTGGTAAGACGGTAAACTACATTCACACCCTGTGTAAGACGATAAACTACATCCGTGTCCTGGGTAAGACGATAAACTACTTCCGCGTGATGGGTAAGACGGTAAACTACATTCACACCCTGGGTAAGACGATAAACTACTTACGCGTGATAGGTAAGATGGTAAACTACATTCACACCCTGGGTAAGACGATAAACCTACGTCCGCGTGATGGGTAAGACAGTAAACTACATTCACACCCTGGGTAAGACGATAAACTACATCCGCGTCCTGGGAATGGGGATAAACTTTCATCCGTGTCCTGGGTAAGACGATAAACTACATCCGACAGCAAGGCTTTTGGTCAGACGGTTTTGAGTAGCGGGGAACCATCTCTTAATTGCTGGTGTACCCAGGTCCATCCTGACCCGGCGTAGTAGCACCTGTTAGGTTCCCAGCTCTGGGCAAATAGTCAGCCTCCAAACTGGGGTCAAAACACTATGAAAGTGTAAGAATAGGTTTTAATACCATAATACTTTTTGTAAAAAAATATTACCAGTAATAAATTTTTGAAAGAAAAAATTATTAGCAGCAATATTTTATTAACAGCAATACAATTTTGAAAAAAAAGACGGCAATACATTTTTGAAAAATAAAAAATAATAAACAGATATTACCAGCAACACATTCTTGGAAAAATATTACCAGCTATACATTTTTGAAGAAAAAATATTACCATCAATATATCTTTTGAAAAAAAATATTACCAGCCATAAAAAAAATGTCGGTATTAAATATCCCATTGAAGTTGATATGCTGTAAAACAAAACAAACCAAACCAAAACTTTCCTCTAAGAAGGAAACTGTTCATAATAAAAATCCTTGTTTGTTTTTGCCCACAGTAATTTCCAATACTGGCAAAACAGTTTAACCGCTGCCCGAAAGAGAGATGCAGTCACTGTCCATGGAAGGTGTCATCTGTGTACCCTGCTTTTTAAAAATGCGGATGAGCCCGTTGCAATATGGAAACATAACCCTCCAGAGTTCCATAAGCAAATTCTTTGGATTGATAATCAACAAGAAAGTTCTTGAACACTTCAGCAAGAAAAAAAAATCCCAAAAAACTCAGCGATAATTAATTAGTATCGATTTCCCTCGGCTAAATCGAATGCTGATGTATTAATTGTCATTACTAAACATAGGAAGCAAGGCTCTAGGCCAGTGGGTATCAACCGTTTTTTTACGCATAGACTACTTTTACTCTTATTTTTTTCAAAAAAAAAAAAAAAAAAAAAAAAAGAAAATACATAGATAAAGCCCTTCGTAAAGTGTGGGCTGTACTTGTCAGAACAATTTTTTTGTATGTTTCTGACGCATGGTCTTCTAGGAATCCCTTCAATTAGTCTACTGAAGTCTTTTCCAACCAGTCCTAGGGCTCCAACTACAACAGGGATTGTTGATGTTCCCATATGCCACATTTTCGAGATTTCTATTTCAAGGTCCTTGTATTTTGACAGCTTTTTGAATATCTTCAAAGATACATTGCAGTCAGCAGGGACTACCATATCAATAAGAAGGCACCGTTTTTGTTTGTGGTCTTTAATAACAATATCTGGGCGGTTAGCTTTGATTGTTCTGTCAGTGTGTATTGTGTAGTCCCATAGAATTGTAACAGGTCCTATCTCCGTAACCGGGTCTGGGTGGTGTTCAGGCCATAATAATAATAATAATAATAATAATAATAATAATAATAATAATAATAATAATAATAATAATAAGAAGAAGAAGAAGAAGAAGAGGAAGTAGTAGTAGTCTGTGAAATTTGAACACCAGACGCCCAGTATATGTGTGTGTTTACTCAACAAAATAAATTCTGTATTAGCACGGAGAGGATAACTTGAATTTAAAGCATATTTCCAAACCAGGACTTTTCAGAAAAAAAATGTGTTTGAATTCTCTCTCAGTGGAAAAGAAGAATGGAAATGTAAAAAAAAAAAAAGGTTCCAAAGTCCAACGAGGTTTTTACGACAGCTTAGACAATTATTGAATGAATTCGGTGTCGTATGGAAGATGAGGGCGGTAAATAGAAAGCGTCATCATCATCCCAACAAATCTTCCAGAGATTTACGACTGACTCGGAAAGGACGATCAATGTCATTGAGGACGCTAATGCACGTTGCTTGTTCTGGTTGTTTTAGAAAGAAAATTGGTTTTGAGATATGTCGTTTACTGTTTTACCTTTTCTCTGTGTCGGTGTGTGCATCTGAAAGATATTGTTCTTTTCGCTGTTCAAAATGGTGGAATTGCCTCTAAATCAACTTATGCTTTGTTTTCGGATTGTTTTGTTTTTATTTGATTTCCATGGTTTTGATGCAGCAAATCTCAACCATCTAAAAATTCAAAGAATAGTAATGATAGAATTAATGGGAATTTTTGATTTTACAGGAAATCGAACTTTTTCTCTCAATTCACTAATTCAGATCGAGGGCCGACAATTGCACTATTATTGGGTTGACCTTTGCCATCGCCCAAATGTTGGCGACACTTGTGTGCTATTAGGTTGGTGCAAAAATAATGACGTGATAATGTCGTTTTTTGACCTATTTTTTAACGTCAAAAAACGACATTATTACGTCATTATTTTTGCACCAACCTAATAATTCTAAGTGTAGTGTCAGCATTCGCGCTCACCCCGATAAGCAGGCCCCAAACAGATCTTTTTCTTTTCTTTGCAATTGTAAAAAAAAAATCCTTGTTATATCGAATATTATCCGCACTTATTAAAAGTGAATAACTCCCTGACTTTTGGTAATTTTTTCATTGTATGGTTAAATCAAAATTTGTTTCGCTTGCCTCACAACAATTCCATTGTTGTGAGGCAAGCGAAACAAATTTTGATTTAAAATTTATAATTTCAAAGAGTTAATAAAAACATAAACTTAAAATTTAAAATTTATAATTTCTTGGAGTGAATTAATATTTACGATAATGCACGTTGCTTGTTCTGGTTGTTTTAGAAAGAAAATTGGTTTTGAGATATGTCGTAACTGTTTTACCCTTTCTCTGTGTCGATGTGTGCATCTGAAAGATATTGTTCTTTTCGCTGTTTATTTGGGTGACTTAACAGGAAAGATACCAAGGGGGAAAAACTCAGCAATAATTTATCGAAGATATAGTTTTACTGCCAGTTGAAATTTATACAATATTTTTTCTTATTAAAATTGTGATCCACAAAAATAAACTTTTCAAAGGTTCTCTAAAGCTTACCTGCATTCAATTATATAAAGAACTAGAGGTAAATGACTACAGTTCAGAAAAATTTCTTGGTTTCTAACGAAATTCTCCTATCTCTTAGTGGTGTGCTTAATTTCTCGAGGGCACTTTCTCTATGCCGCATAAGGGGGTGGATATTACATAGGTATTCCTTTCTTTGTTTCTAATGAAATGTTTCTGTTTCTCAGCACCTTGCTTAGCTTTAGGAAGGCATCATTCCCTCATCCAGTACGTGTTCGGATCTAGGTGTCCCATTTTCCTTACTGTTCGTAAATAAACAATTCTTTGAGAGAAGAGCTTGTGGAGAACGGGTATTGTCAATTTTCTGGAAGTACACGTCAAGAAGAAGAAAAAAAAGGAAGAAGGCTTTTGATATTTACAAGGTGCGAAACATTCGAGTTAGTTCGAGATTGTTCCATTCACTTTCATACTCTTGCGTTTGGGAAAAACCTGAATCCAATTATCTTAAACAAGGCTCTCTAGCAGCCAACACAGGAAAACGCCTACTCTTAATTCAAAACAGTGGACAAGGAAACGGAAAACACTTCACTGTGTTTGCCAAGAATTCATGAAAATTTACAGATATTCGGGAATTTGTATGATAAACTGGAAAAAGTTTATTGTGACGCATTTCATCCATGTTCATATACAGAGGTTAGACAAAATAATTGAAACACTTGTTAAATTCAAAGAAAATTTATTTAATATGGAGTTGGTCCTCTTTTAGCCTCACAGACAGCTTTAATACGCCTAGGAATTGAATCATACAGCGTTCTGACTGCATCCAGAGGAATTTTCAGCCATTCTTCCCTGCTCCATCTCTTTAAGACACGCCGGTGGAGGATAGCGGCTCCTAACTTATCGCTCAAAAATACACCACAAATGTTTAATAATATTGATATCTGGAGATTGGGGAGGCAACTCCATATGTTCTAGCTCATTTCCATGCTCTTCATACCAATTCTTAACCGCTCAAGTGGTATGTATTGGAGCATTATCGTCTTGGGAGATGCAGTCATCATCAGGGGATAAAGTCTTGGCCATTGGATGAACATGATCTCCCAAAATGTTCAGGTAATCATTGCTGTTGATTCTACCATACAGGGCAACTATTGGACCCAGACATTTCCATCATATAGCGGCCCAAACTATCAGTCATCTACCACCCTTCTTCACTGTTGGAAGAAGGCAATCTGGGTTGTAACCTTCTTTGGGATGCCTACACATATAAACTCGCCCTAAAGTTAGGAAAAGAGAAAAACTGGACTCATCTGAGAAGATGACTTACTTCTATTGGTGTGAAGACCAGGCATTGTGATCTCACGCAAACGTCAACTACTTCTGAATGTTGCGAGTGGAGAGAAGAGGTTTCCTCACAGCAGCTCTTCCATGATATCCATACTTATGGAGTTCCCGACGAACAGATTTAATAGAACCTGGACAATTCAGATGGTTATTCAACTTAGCAGTCACTTTGGCCGCAGTAATCCAATGATTTTTCGCCACATTGCGTTTCAGTGCACGTCAGTCCCTGTCAGTAAGTTTGCAAGTCAGGCCCGAATTGCTATGCTTGCTAGAGGTTTACCGGGTTTCTTGAACTGCATCATATTTCTTGATATAGTAGCTCTTGAAAAACCAAACAGTTTAGCAACCTTAGTGATCGAGGCTTCTGCCATGCGAGCTCAACAATTTACTCTTTTTCGAACTCAGAGAGGTCACGCATTTAGCTTAAATTTTACTAAATTCTAAAAATAAATAATACAAAGACAGTAAATTAGATAAATAAACGCATTTACAATAGATATAACCTGCAATTACAAAGTTTTAGTTAAAGTTCTTAATATAATAGGTCTTTGAAATATAGAAGTGGAATTTGCAACTGTTCCAATTATTTTGTGCAACCCCTATATATATATATATATATATATATATATATATATATATATATATATATATATATATATATAGTGTTATCTCATACCGTCAACAAGTAAAAAACACAAAAATATCACAAACAATAAATTAATAAAAGCATAGTTATAATCAGCCAAACTGAATTAGAAAAACACGGAGTAGGCAAAAATTAAATCACTCCAGTATATTTTCAAATTGTTTATTCACATCTAGATAAAATGAATCAGTGGCGAACCATGGTTACCTAATCTTAATTCAAAACATAGGGGGAAGCAAAATGAAGACACTCCAATATATTCCCAAATCAAATTAAAATGAATCTCTAAAACTGAATGCATGGTTCTTAGCAAAAGGGACATCCCAATTTGACAATTACAAATTGGGGATGCCAGAATCAAACATGTACAAGAATTTCAATGTATGCGAAGTGTTTTAACAGAGGACAAAAAGCGTGACATTGAAGTCCGAATGCACATTGGAATAGCGAATCTGGCCTTCGAAAAAATAAGCAAAGTTTTAAGAAACATGAAAATTTTGTTAGAAACAAGGAAATGATTAGTGAACCGTTGGGTAATGTCAGTCCTCCTATATTTCATTAAATTCTGGACGATCTCCTCAAAGATGAAGAAGACACTTGAAGCAAAGAAAGGATGCTGAGAATAACAAAGTTTGGGAGAAAATGGAAACAAAATTTAACTCATATTAAATTTCAAGAAGAAATATTTAATATTTCTAGGTTTTTGATGTCAACGAACACTCGTTGACACTTTTATAATTTCAACAGATACTCATTGTAACTTTCGTAATGATCGTTGTAGCAGAAACATTGTAATCGCAAATAGAACTATAGTAACCCGTTTGAACAATACTGATGTCAGACGCCATCGAATAAGTCTCGTACTAATAGATCTTGTTCGATGATGCTCTCTCGAATAGTAACCACCGAATAGTGATCCGAATAGTAATCCGCATAGTGATCAGTATAGAGAAATAGTATAGTGAATAGTATAGAGATAGAGGCTAGTGTAAAAAGAGTGATCCGTATAGTAATAGAGGATAGAATAGAAATGGTGATCCATTAGACGCTACGCTAATTCCCATTTATACGTTACTTCATGGTCACGTGAAGTACTTAATTCAAAATAGGATCCCCTGTATGTGTTCACTGGCGATCTATGTGCAAACTACAGTGCCGTCAACGACACTTTACTCTTATTTAACACTGGGGCGCATAATGAAGAAAGTGGTTATGGAAAGTCTGATACTCACATGACATTTTTAATGGAAGAGGAACAGAGGATCAAAACGAAGTACCTGCCTGGAGAGCTTGAGTAAAAGGATGGTGAGGTTTTGGAGAGATAACAAAACGGCGCAATTTATTAAGAGCTACAAAGGACAAGAAGTTGTGAGGAGCCATGATCACCAATGCCTTGGAGTGGCATAGCACAGAGAAGAAGAAGGAGCTTGTTTAAAAAAATGGAGATACCAAAAGTAAACAAGGAAAACAACTGGGAAGTGTTCTAACAGAGGAAATTTAATTCCGAAGACGAATTGCCATAGCGAAAGATGTCTTCCAAAAGCTAAGCAATATATAAAGAAACCATAAAATCTCATTAGAAACAAAGTAAAGAGCACTAAACTTTAGTGCAGTATCAAGCCGCATATGGCAGTGAATGATGAACAATCTCCTCACAAATGAAGAAGAGACTTAAAAGAACAGAAAAGTGATTCTACAGAAGGATGCTGAGAATACTATGGACTGGACACGTGAGCAACGATGAACTCTCAGAGCAAATGGAAACAAAAGATACTTATATTTCAAACCAGTTAGAGAAATTTCTAGTGTACATAATGAGGAAAGAGGGACTGGAAAATTTGAAACTAACACGGCGGATAGAAAGTAAGAGGACAGAATCTAGTAAGCGAGCAAGAGTAAATGGATATGCACTACTGAGTTTAAGAAGATAATAAGACAAAATTTATTAAGACCTACGAAGGACTGGGAATTTCTGGAGAGCCATGATCGCCAAAGTCCTGATGAGACACGTCACATAGAATAAGAAGAATTATCATATGTAAATACATGGGGGAAGAAGGTTTAGACAAGATAGTAAAAAGCCAGAAATTATTAAGAGCTACAAAGGACAGGAATTTGTGGAGAGTCATGATCACCAACGTCTTAAAGAGACACGGAACGTAGAAGGAGAAAGAAACGTCTATATCATGAAAAAAACTTTTATTAATTTAATTATAATTATACGAGGGTTTTTTCTTTTATCTAATATTAATCTGTACTATCAGCATGGCCCGGCGTTGCCCGTGCTTGATTCAAAAATCGTACGTCTCATACAGTAATCGCTATCACTTGACTTAAAATATTTTTACCTTTCCTTGCCTTTAAAGGAGTGCCCTTTGCCGTGCTGATGTTGCTACATGCCTTACTTCTTGCCTATCTCACACTGCGATGTTTTTCTAAGCTCTATACTAAACATTAAATCTGTTACGAAAAAAGAACTAAACAAAATGAACACAAAACGATCGGCTGTAAAAAAGGACTCGTAACTGGAAAAACCGAATGAAAAAAGAATGTTAACAACAAATACTTTTTCACACCCAACCCAGTTCTGCGGAATCAAAATCAACGTTGAGTTTAAGCAATCGAATGAGCCAATTGGAATAAAGTCCCATGCAGATTTAAATTTTTCCCACTTGTGACGAATGCAGCTATCGATTTTTTTTGCATGCTAACGTGCTAGTTAACATTCGTGCCAGTCAGCTGTTGGCTCTCACGCTGGCCAATAAAATCTTCCTTCCTATTCGTGGCAGCCAGCTATTGGCTCTCACTCTGGCCAGTACAAAATGGCCGCAAACTACAAGAAAATTGCCGTAGAAGCATGAAAAAAATCGATTATTTCCACTATCGATGGGAGTTGGGAAATGCAAAGTCAGTCTTGGCCTTCTCGCTAACTTGGAGCATGTGCATGTAAATTTTGGTGCAATTCCGTCGAAAATTGCGGCCGTGCATTTGTCACACACACACACGCACACACACACACACATACACACACACAAGCACACACACACTGCCTTTTATAGATAGAGATTCTCTTTCAAATTTTCTATGTTTATCAAAGACATTAGTTGTCGATGTTTTTTTTTAATCTCTATTTTTAATATAAATGAAGTGCATTATTATGGCGGATAAGAAGAAAATGTTGTAGCAAAAGAACGAAAAAAAATTCTTAGAAGATGGCAAATGGAGACTTGCCAATCCGGAAGACAAGAGCTTTTCATTAAAGCGGACCCTCAGGAAAACTGACAATCGTGAAATGATTCCTTGTTTTGTAACCGGCCTGTCTTTGTTTCGTCCATTAACGGAAGTCAATGCCATTATGACGGCATCGATGGCACCGTCGCCGATAACATCAGCAACTAAGAGCTAAGCATAGCAATATCCACCAGGGGCTAAATTCATCTCTGTTAATGTTAACAACTTCATCGGCAGCCGTCCCTGATGACCATCATCATTAACACCGATATCAAGATACTCTTTCTCGTCGTCACCGACAGAACCATTGTCAGTTCTAAAGTAACCACATCCCAAACAATCACATCATGCTTACGTCGCAATAGCCTCCATATGCAATATGATAATCGTCCTCATCTGCAGATCTCTGAAAATATTATCGGCATTATTAAAATTTTCCTCACCAATATGACCTCTTTTTATCATGGCCAGCATTGCCACGTTAATGATTCCACAGCTAAGTACTATTTTCAGTAGTGCTATAATTGCTATTATTGCAATGCTCCTTCGGATGATAAATCAAATTCTTCATCGTCTATTAAAACACATACTGTATTTCTACACTTACAGGGTGCGATATTAAAATTGTCGCAATTTTATATTTTTAATTTCGCGCATGCGCATTATTTTTTTCATTTTGTCGGCTGCATGTGTCATTATCAGTAGTACTATAATTGTTATTATTGCAATAATCCTTCGGATGATAAATCAAGTTCTTCATCGTCTATTAAAACACATACCGTCTTTCTAGCCTTACAGGCTGCGATATGAAAATTGTCGCCATTGTATGTTTTTTCATTTTGTCGACTGCACAGTATAATACAGTCATTTTTCTACTATCTGTGAACAAAAGATAACCATGACGCAATTCACTCCGCCGGAAGTTTGGAAACGGATCGCTCTACTGTTTGGAATGCGAGTGGAATCACCATTATGAACATTTCAGAGTGTTTGGGTGTCAATCTTAAGAGAGCGCAGACGATTCGGAAAGAGTTGGATTTTAATAGTGATTACGAAGGTACGACAATTTGGAAAACTCATTCTGATCTTTCTGATGAGAAAAGAACTACGGAATTTGTTGGTGAGATCCTCAGACACGGAGGCTTACATCGAAAGATGAAGTGATGACTTGGTCAAGAGTGTGGCTGCTGGAAGACCCTATATTTTGCAATAGGATTCTGCACCATGACACACAAGCAGGATAACCCAGTCATGACCTTCAATCAATTTCTGTGACCACTTCAGCCCTTACATCTTACCAAATAACTACCCAGACTGAATTCACATTGATTATTATGTGTGGGGCGCGATTGAGCGAGAGACCAAGAAAATGCCTTGTAACACCAAAGATAAACTGAATGCAAGGATTATAGCAGCATTCGCCAATTTAAACAAGGAGGCCGTTGAAAAGAGATGCAAGAGAGTCCGAAGTCTGGAGGCTGTGGTTGAAGCCAGTGGCGATTTTATTGAACAGATTTACTCTGTACTATTTCAATATATTTTTCATGCAGTTTTGTTAAATATATCTGTTAAAATGAGTTTTTTAAATTTTTTTTTTAATAATTTTCACGTCATTTAGACGACATTTTATCCATCGCATCTTGTATACGTTATGACGTCCCCAATTAGTAGCTCTCATCTTCGGCTGGGCAGTCCCTTTTGTTAACAACCATATATTTTTTATATGAAAAAATATTATCATACTCTGTTAATGTCATCCGGGTTTGTTGGATATCTTTTAATCATTTCACCTCAAGAAAGGCAATGCAGCCACTAAGACGCAAGGGGGTAACTGAATATGAAAGAATATATGAAAAAAGAAAAGTTGATTTAGCACAATGAAATGAGATATTTAACGTCAATATCTAAATAGCTTGAACGCAATTGTATGCCTTCAACTGTATATTAATTCTATTGTTTGTTATTTTACTATAAACATTGATTGTTGATAAATTTACTATATAAAGATATTTATATACTTTCCTAGAGTTTTCATATATTTTTTTTTTTTGGTGGGGATTCACTATTTGCCCATAGCTGGGATCCAAACAAGTGCTACTACCCCCGGTCATGGTGGTCTTGCTTATAACAGCTATTAAGACATGGTTCCATGTTACTGAAAACCCTCAATCTCCCGATCAGAGACCTGGCTGACGGATGTAGTTTATCTTCATATTCAGGACTATCTATTTAGTATCTCACATCTTCGTCTGTATCTATTGTTAACGAGCATACATTTTCGATTAAAATGGTGCAAGGAACCTATTAATACCAGCCGCGTTTGCTGGATTTTCTTTTAATCATTTCAACCCGAGAAAGGCAATAAAGCTACTAACACGCAAAGGGTTACTGAGTGTGGATTAATTTTTTTTTTTAAATATCACTGGAAAGCAAAAAGCCGGTAGAAAGCTCCACAAGGTTGTTTGTAAATTAATCTGCCGTTTCCAGGTTTAATACCTCCGTCGTTTTCAAAATTCGGATTTGGCTAATTTTGTCTAATATTTTCTTAATCTTCTTATCATTCAATTAATTTAATTCATTATAGTCAAGTGGTTGTGACATCTTTACTCTTTAAATAAATATTATTAGGTTGGTGCAAAAATAATGTCGTTTTCTCACATATGTTACTAGGTAAAAAAAACGACATTATTTTTGCACCAACCTCATAATTCGAATTCTCGCCACAAGTAAAAACGTTTAATGAATTATGTACTTAAAATTTTCTCGTGAATTCAAGAGGTCAGGTTAAAGTCTGCTTGCGGCCATATCGCGTACGATCACCGAAGTTAAGCAATGTTGGTGTTGGTCTGCACCTAGATAAGGGACCGTTTTGGGTATACCAAGTGTTTTAAGCTTGGATGTGCGGATGGTGTCATAGAAAATTGTTAATCGGAGTGCCGAGTTCCAATTCCCGTTTGGTTCTATATATTCACAAATCCGCCATGGGAATGATATTGATCCTCTTCTTCTTCCCTATGTACGGGTTAATTCGTAAGACGTGTATAAGTAAACTGTTATCATCTTTAAACAAAATTCTTACAATCTAAGAATATTTTCTGGCTTTAAATAACCTGCAAAGGGTTGATAAACCGTAGAAAAGGAATCAATCAAAATCGAGTATAGATGATTAAAAAGTAACTCCCTATTTTATGTATTAAAATTTATAGTAAGAAGGGAGTGTCCATCATATATAAAATAGAGAATTGCTTTATAATCATGTAGATATAAGCTTTTGTTAAATCGGAGAGTCGAGTCCCAATTCCACTTGGGTTAGTTTTATTCACTTAGGCGCAAATAACCTCGGGAAATGTATTAATCCGCCTCTTCTCCCCCAACTATTGGTGAATGAGTAAGACATGTATAACTAAATTCCATATTATGTCAAAAAATTCTTACAATTTAAAAATATCCCCATCCAATCTCTAAATTCTTTTCGGATATAATGAAATTATTGAGCTTAGTGACGTCAACTTTGCCATGAATCCATTTTTTTAGTTAAAATCTCTGTAAGAAATTATACTCTGGAAAAAGAATGCATTCAATCTCTTGCGAACTTTCATCTTGAATTTCGTGAAGTTAAAAAAATTATTTCTTTCTGTGGAAATATTTTTACTGAGTATTTTTGTTAGTCTTTGTAAAAATGAGATTTTTTAAATCTTTTCTTTACAAGTCTGTTCATTTTCATGAAAATGAAAGTTTTAAAAGGAAAGTTAGTGAAGTGACTCGAAAGCAGATGTTTTTAATTAAAATGTAAATACATTGATAACAAAGACACAGACTTTGCGCTATCCTAGTAGTTTAAATATTCAGTTAAACTAAGAAATTTAATTTTCCGATGTGATTCCCTTGCTTTATATTTACAAGATTTTTTTTCTTTGGGACTTTGTTCATCGTAGTGGTAATAATTGTTAGCTTTTCCTTATAAGGAAATATTTAGTATTCTTTGACCGAGCAGACATTGCTACTTTTGGTTAGGATTTAAAAAAAAATCTTTGATTTAAAACATTCTTTCTTGGAAAATAGATTTGTTTCTTTGTTTTTTTTTCCTTATAGGTCATGTAATACCTAAATTTAATTTTCTTGTGCGCATAAGTAATTTCTTTTTAAAAAAGTATTGCTGGTACTTTTGTTTTCAAAAAATGCATTCCTGGTAAATATTAAATTCTTTATGGAAATGTATTGCTAGTATTTTTTTTACTATGATTGCTGGTATTTTTTTACTATGATTGCTACTATTTTTTTACTATGGTTGCTGGTATTTTTTTACTATGATTGCTAGTATTGCTAAGATATTTGGAAATAAATGTTTTCAAAAATCTTCTTTTTTAAAGGAGATTAATTTGATTTAAGATGTTTTTTTTCCTGAGGAAAATGCAAAAAAGAGAAATGAAATAATGCTAAATCTGAAAAATTTATTTATTTTGAAAACTCTCATCATGGCAGCCCGATGAAGTTCTAATTACGACCGTATTCATTCGCTAACAATACTCAATTCGGCGTTATCTCTATAAAAGTCGGCAGCTTAATTAAAGGTAACAATTCCTGTAACTTTTTTTCTAATTAATTCATCGTTTAAAACATTCCAAAAACGTCCACTCTGGAAATAATATCAAACACCATCTGTATAATTTGTTTCGATTAGCAAATTTTTTATTTTTTTTTATTTTTTAATTTTTTTACGACTCGCTTTGAAGTTGTTTTTTCATTTATTAATTGTTCATGTGAATTTTGAAAGCTGGCGAAAGGGTACGATAACGAATAGAAAATTTTTAAAAATTCTTATCTCGCGCCACGCCTACCTTGGGAGCAAAGGTGAAAATTGGAAGTTAATCATGTCATTTTCTGAGCCCATCAAACATTTTTATTTTCACATGTATTAGGTTGGTGCAAAAATAATGACGTAATAATGTCGTTTTTTGACGTTAAAAAATACGTCAAAATACGACATTATTACGTCATTATTTTTGCACCAACCTAATAATAATAATGTTAATATTAGGTTGGTGCAAAAATAATGACGTAATAATGTCGTATTTTGACGTATTTTTTAACGTCAAAAAACGACATTATTACGTTATTATTTTTGCACCAACCTAATAATAATAATGTTAATATTAGGTTGGTGCAAAAATAATAACGTAATAATGTCGTTTTTTGACGTTAAAAAATACGTCAAAAAACGACATTATTACGTCATTATTTTTGCACCAACCTAATAATAATATTGTACGTAGTATTTTTGAACGTTGTTTTAGCATGCAAAAAATATTTGATAATGATCGCTAGCAAAAAACAGTTAATGTTATCCGCGATAGGTCCTTACATTGTCGGTAGGGAAATCGGCCGATAACCTTCTTCTTCAGTGCTGTGTCCCTTCAAGGCGTGGAAAATTCCGACAACCGTATCAGGTTGAAGCATCCGTTCCCGTACTATCACCGAATTTAAACAACATCGAGATTGGCTAGTGCCTAGATAGCTGAGCGTTTGGGAATACCAGACGTTGTAAATCAGGTTTTCCATAGCCGATATACCCCCCCCCCCTGAATATTCTGAGGTCTTCATTTCCTAACTTCGAGCTTGGGGTGTGTGTCTGTCTTTTTTTTCTCTATCGTTTAGTTATTCTGTGTTGGTTTGTACATACTTCTAGCTTTCCTTACATGTCTAAATCACTGAGATGAGGTATATATATCATGGGAAAGGTGATGAATCTTCCACTTCTCCTCCAGCTATGGGTTACTTAATAAGACTTGTATCACTAAAATATTATTATCTAAATAAAAAAAAAAAAACTCTTACAATCTAAAATATTTTTGGCTTTAAACAACTTGCAAAGGGTTGATAAGACGCAAAAAACATTAATGAATATATCAATTAGTCAATTGCTTTGTTTTGTGTCTTAACTTAAATATCTGTTTACACAGGCAAACATGCACGCATGTTAAAAAAGGCTAGGTTATTTCTAGGAAATTAACATACGAAATGTTTTCTTTCGGTGATATAAACTGGTTACGTTGCGAGAAGAATATTGACAAATTGCTGGAATGTAAGGGATTGTCCACTTTCTTGTCACACACACACACGCACACACACACACACACACATATATATATATATATATATATATATATATATATATATATATATATATATAAATATAAAAGTGAACATAGAAGTCAACACTTAGAGGCGACAGTCTGTTTCATCCTATATGCAATCGTCAGGTGGCCTGATATTGAGCACTTTATTCCATAAATATAGCACACCTTAAGACTATATTTCTTTATATATATATATATATATATATATATATATATATATATATATATATATATATATGTATATATATATATATATATATATATATTTATATATATATAATACCTAAAGAGCCAGAACCTATCTACCTAGGTTGTACCCACCGGATCATCAAGATAATTCTGAATTATTACAAGGTAAAACCTAGATAGATAGGTTCTGCCTATTTAGGTATTCTAATTTTGCACTAATTAGTGTATTGAGCTTTTTTACGTATCAGCTTAGGTATCTCTGTCGGTGTTTTTGCATTTAGCTAAACATTGCAGTGCAGTTTGATTTTTTGCGAACAGTACGGATGTTTTTAGTCTTTTCTTTTATTGAATTTTTTTTCAGATATAACTTTGTGCAAAATTATTTTTATTTATTTAGAGGTTGCATCATTTGTGTATTGTTTTACACCGCCACTGTTATAGGTATAAATGATAATAAATGTAATGTGTATTGATTTGAAAAGGTCAATGGCTAAAATGAATGTATATTAATGTTTATTGACTCAAAATATGATTTAAATGAAATTAAATGCACGTTTATAAATATTCAATATCGCGACAAAGTAAAAAAAATTGAGTATATTTTTGAGACAACTTGCAGATCAATAATATATATATATATATATATATATATATATATATATATATATATATATATATATAATAAAAAATAAAGTGAGCTCAATGTCATATATATACACACATATATATATATATATATATATATATATATAGCATTGACCAATCTTTATTCGAGTGTGCTATCTTTGGCACACCCATATGGAAGCTGCTTATCCCATATTCTTATCCCTGTTCTGTTGTGGGGACCCCGTATTTTCGAGCACTTTTTTTGCTTGAATCTGTAGGCTACACTGCCGTGGTGCTACTGCTCCCTATGACACCAAAAACGTTTTTGCTACATCGGCAAACCTGCCCTGGTGGACATTTATATATATATATATATATATATATATATATATATATATATATATATATATATATATATATTATTATGTGAGTGTGTGTGTGTCTGTGTATAAGATACGTATGAAAACACTTAGATACGAACACATATCAACCGAAAAATACAGTCAGATAAATAGATAAATCAGTTAAATATAAAAAAAAATGTAAAAACATCAGGATATTAAATGAAGTAAAAATGTCAGAACATTATTGTGATAAACTATATATATATATATATATATATATATATATATATATATATATAAAGAAATATAGTCTTAAGGTGTGCTATATTTATGGAATAAAGTGCTCAATATCAGAGATAGAGCGTGTGTAAATATAAAAGTGAACATAGAAGTCAGCACTTAGAGGCGACAGTCTGTTTCATGCTATATCCTATCGTCAGGCCACATATGCTCTTATTTTTCTCGACTATTTATATATATACGGGTTAGTGGTACATGTGGGTATTCTGTTATGGCGGTTATTTCACCGGAAGTCGTTTGTTTATCTATTTAGGTCAAATTATATTGCTTGTTTTTATTTTTTTGTTTCTTATTTTATTTATTTATTAACGTATTAAAAATTTGTTTATATCACTTATTTAACAGTTTTGTTTTGGTTTGGGAATTTAATTAAAGCTATTTGTTCAGTTTTGGGGTTGATTGTTGTAGTTCATTCTAAGTATTATTTTGGCGGGCACAGTTTTTAATTGATTATCTTTATTTGGGATTGGTTTGTTTATTTATTTACTTGGATGAATTTAGGTTAATTTATTTTACTTGTATATTTTCTCTTTTCGGTTTTCGATTTTTTAAGTAACATAGTATTTTTTTATGTTTTATTTCTATTTTTTTTTTTTTTTTGTTATTTTGTTATTTTTGCTTATTAGTATATTTATTTGTTTTTATTTTATTTTTCCCGTTTTTAATTTTTTAGGTTACGTAGTAAAAATTTATTTTCATGTCTGCATTTTGAGATGAGTTCGGATCTTTTGTTTAATAATTTATTTTGGTCGGGAAAAGTAATGATAGCTATTTTTTCCTCCGAGCAAAGTTTGCAAGTTTTTGATTGGTTATTGTAGGCTGATGATTTTTTCCTTATCTTCCAAGATATTTTTGGTGTGATGTTCGTTTTGTTTTAAATTTTCCAGATATACTTAGAAAGCATTGTACTGTTTGCATATTTACTATTTGTGAAAGATGTTTTGTGTGTATAATTTCTTTGTTTCCAGGGTCTTTCAGTTACTCCTATGTATACTTTTTCTTCATTATCTGGTGATTTTATCGTGGCTTGGTATATTACGTTGTTTTGTAAACAATTTCCGTTTAAGGATCATTCGTTCTTTATTCTGCAGTTGCACGTGGGTTTAATTTGTTCGTGTGGTTTTTTGATAATTTTCCTATTGTGCTTTTTTATTACTTGTGCCATGCTATCGGTGCAGCTGTAGCTGATTTTTACTGTGTTTTTGTTGAATATCTTGTGTAAGGTGCTTGATTCTGGGAAGTGTTTGTGTAAGAGTTTGAAGAATATTTTTCCTACGTTTGTTTTTACGTTCTTGCTGTACGGTGGGTTGAACCATATGATATTTCTTCTTCTGTTGGCCTTTTTTGTATTCTGTGGTGAGTATGTGAGTATTGCTGGGAATCCGCTATCTTTTAGGGCTGTTTCATAGTCGTTCTTAGCTTTGTTAAATTTTTACTAAGTTAATAAATAAATAAATAAAATAAGAAACAAAAAAATAAAAACAAGCAATATAATTTGACCTAAATAGATAAACAAACGACTTCCGGTGAAATAACCGCCATAACAGAATACACACAATGCACCACTAACCCGTATATATATAAATAGCCGAGAAAAATAAGAGCATATGTGGCCTGACGATTGCATATAGCATGAAACAGACTGTCGCCTCTAAGTGTTGACTTCTATGTTCACTTTTATAAATATATATATATATATATATATATATATATATATATTATATATATATGTGTGTGTGTGTGTGTGTGTGTGTGTGTGTGTGTGTGAAAAGTGTGTGTATATAAATATAAATAAATATATATATATATATATGTGTATAATTATTTATATATTATATGCGCGGTACTTATTAGAAACCGCTCAATATCAGACATAGAGCTAACATATATGGTTGGATAGATGTGAGCTTGTGACCCTAGGTTTCACGCTTTAGCGATCGTCAGACGATCGCCTAAGCATGAAACCCAGGGTCACAAGCTCACATCTATCCAACCATATATATATATATATATATATATATATATATATATATATATATATGACAATAGTCATATATATGATTCATATGAAAATACTAAGTTAAATAGATCTGAACTGTAAATAAGGACAAATTAGTATATCTAGTAAATGTAGCTGAATAAAGTCATACGAAGTTTTAATGCTAGTACATTTCGGACCACCTGTATGGATATCTGTAAACGCACATACATACACATACACACACTCATAAATACATACATACATATATATATGTATGCGCCAACATTATATTTGGATAATATGTTCTACACATACACACATATGTGTCTATATGTAAATCTTTGAAACGATATTTGCAAAGTCTTATCGAGCAATATGCAAATCGGTGTAAGGCAAACGCAATAAATATGACATATAAATGTAGTTAGTGCCGAAACAGGTGCTTTAATCAATATCAGATACGAAAATATTGTAAGGATCCGGACGTAATTTTCCACATCAAAGCGGTTCACGGAAATTATCCCTGAAAAGAGAATTCAAACAAATCGACTTTATTTTTCCAGGTATGAAGAATTGTCGTCATCGTGAATTCTGGAGGACAGTTACGCGTAAAGTTGATCAACTTATTGAATCAAATCACAAAGAAAAGGAAAGGAACCAAACACGTTATCATTTTTTTTCTTCTGTTTAATGATAATGCTTTGACCTACCTCGCTCGAATCCGGCGTTTTGAAGGTCACAAGAAAATAGTAATAGAATCTTATTAACGGGTCTCTTTGCTTTCATAGTTCTGTCGTTTTGTATTGCTGTGTTAACGTCATTAATTTCCATATTAAATAAGTTCCTTCATATAATTTAAAATGATGGAGTTTGCTTGAGTGCTTAGAGAGACAATATATATTTTCCACTAACGCTATTGTTCGGTTTTCGATCCTAGGTAAAACAATATATTTATTGTCAATTTTCAGGGCCTACAAATTCTTAACTTTAGGATCATTAGCATAACAGTATCTTCCATTTCCTATTTGTATTTGGAGATTACCAGACAGAATCCCTATACGAAATGGTAAAATACGTAAATCAGGATAACCGCTACGACCCATCTTTCACAGATTCAAACTCCTATATATTCCTCAACGAATTCCCCATACCTACCTACCAATTATACTGTAGTGACCTTAATAATAGTAGCAGTAATAGCTCTAAAATAAAACTCATATCAGCTTCAGCTCTAGCATTTAAAATCGCTTGAAACTCTAAAGTAATTCTCTCTCTTCCGGTTTCCTCTTTCAAACTGACGTCGTGAACTTTTCTCGCTTAAGCTAAAAGGGCTGTGAACGCTTCACACATAAAACACACCAACAAAGTAGGTATGACTCGAACATATTCTTGAACATTTCGTTGTGTATACAATTTAGTTTTAACAAAAGAAAGTCTTGTACTTGGCTTTTGTTATTTTTTTCTAAATAAATGCTATCTTATGTGACAGCACAAACATCAAAACTGAATGATGTTGTCAGATTCTCATAAGTCTAAATCGACGGGATAGGCCATCATATATATATATATATATATATATATATATATATATATATATATATATATATATATATATACTAGCGAAAAAAATATATGTATCTTCACAGAATACATAAAATCGTATCGTAAAAAGATATAACGCGTAAATGCTACAGCATTTTACGATAATATTTTAATCTAATTGGATTGATTTAATTCGGCGTAGACTTACACAAGAAGAAATTACACACACACACACAAACACACACGCACATATACATATATATATATATATATATATATATATATATATATATATATATATAGTAAAGGTGAAAATCCGTCGGTATATAATAGAAATGGATCCTAGTAATATAAAATATTAAAACTGATACCCAAAAAGAGCTCATTATTACAGAGCAAATAATAAATAAACAATAAAATCCCAAAACAACTCATATTTCGGCAGAAGAAGATATCGGTCGTCTGTCTTATCAATCCAGTGTATATATATATATATATATATATATATATATATATATATATGAATTGAGATAAGATAAGAATTAAACAGCAAATGTTTATACATTTAAAATGTGTATGAATTTAACATTTACATATTTAATGTTTTGCTTTTTATATAATCTTCATTTGATAAATGTCACCCTCATCGGAAATGTGTATCATTTAAATATAATTTATTAGATAGAAAAATACTTACAAGGAATCCTAGTATATATTTTTCCTATCAATAAGCACATGCCAAACCCACTTTATCATATATTACTTTTCTAACATCCATATTTCAAGAATCTATGATCTGTCTGTAGCCACAACGGGCATAACCCAAGTCCTTCCAATGTCACACAAAATATAGACCAATCAACCTACGGACATTGCAAAACACACATGAATAAAAAGCCCCCCGATAGGCACACACATATTACCAACCAAAATATGTTATGACTGTGATGTACAAACACGCAAAAATTATATGCAAACATGCTGCTTGACATAGCAAGAAAACACACAAAGAAAACACACACACACACACACATATATATATATATATATATATATATATATATATATATATATATATATATATATATATTTCTGTAGTTTAGTGCTAGCAGCAAGCAGAAATATTTCTCCTCCCGATGATGGCCATTTCGGCCGAAACTAGTCGAGGAATCTAAATGGAATAATAATAAAAAAAACGAAAGAATATTAATCTACAACCCAGTGTGTCTGAGGATTTTAATTTTTTAATTTTTTTTTATTGTTCAATATATTATATATATATATATATATATATATATATATATATATATATATATATATATATATTAGAGCAATGTTATGAAAATTACTGTTATTGTAATATTTCTTTATTAGCGGAGTTAATGCTGATTCTTTTCTGTATTGATGAGGATATACGCTTAATTATAGATGGACGGTGGTTTGACTTGGGGTGTACATACAAGGGGTTAGCGTTAGGTTTTCTGTAAGGTAGATATATGTTATACATTAAGTCTAGAGTTACGTCGAGGGACATTATTTACAATATTCGGACTATTGTCTGTCCTCATCTTTGTCGGCATATTTATTACAACGTTTCGGCTGTTGTACGCTCCGGCCTTCTTCAGGTGGGTGGAATGTCGAACTTAAACCTTAAACCGAAACGTTGTTAAAAATATGGCGAAAAAGATGAGGACAATAGTCCGAATAATGTAAATAATGTACATAATACCTCATCTCAGAAATATAGACAGTTACGTCGATGAAGTTTACCCTTTTCAATGTGTATAATGAATGTTAGCTTTCGTTTTAATTTAGACACCCCAACCTTACCTTGAACTCTTTCCGAAAATATCTGATATGTTGATACAAATTGTTTACCCTTAAGCTCCTTATTTAAATTATTGCTTCAGCCGTTTCCATAGTATTAAAATTTACGAATGAATTTGCTTATAAAGATGCGTAAATTTCAAGATTAGTTATTCCAAAAAATGTCGCTTGAAGATGAAACAGAGCTTGATACTTTAATTCAATTTATTTTTAATAATTATATTGAAGTTTTTGGCTCTTGTTTTTGAAACATGAGAACTCTTATGTCGCGAAGGAATCATATTTTTAAAAATAATTTTAATTTAGGTTTTACTTTTGTATTGAGCACTGCTTTTTTTTTTTAAACTAAAAACAAAAATATTAAGAACTTCGCATTATTTACCTAAAGTGTTCTTTCCTTTATATATATATATATATATATATATATATATATATATATATATATATATATATATATATATATATTTATTAAAGACATTTTTTATGTTTAACGTTCTTTTTATAGATAGAAGTATTTAAGTAAATGCTCTGTTTATAATAAACAGTATTAAACGACATTTACCGGCCTGAATAATTATTTAATATTGTTTATTATGAACAGAGCATTTACTTAAATACTTCTATCTATAAAAAGAACGTTAAACATAAAAAATGTCTTTAATAAATAAATTGTCGGACTTTGTCCATTTCTTAATATATATATATATATATATATATATATATATATATATATATATATATATATATATATATATATATGGGGATTTTGGAAAACAATCACTCTTTTATAGAAATGTCATTGTAGACAAATGTATCATTACTAGATTTTACAAGCCCGTCTAAGAATGGTATTAGGTTGGTGCAAAAATAATGACGTAACAATGTCGTTTTTTGACGTATTTTTAACGTCAAAAAACGACATTATAACGTCATTATTTTTGCACCAACCAAATAGCTTATTTCTTTTGATAAATTCATAAAGTAATGTTAAGTTGGGATTTTTTTCGAATGTACTTTTTAGATTATCAATTTCTGTTTTTCTTCAGCTAAAATATGAAGACGACCACAATGTGGTGACCGAGATTGGAAAATAAAAGAAACATTTCTTTAACATTAGCTACATAAAAATGACGTCACATACTACGAAATGGACAAAGTCCGACAATTATTTTAAGATATTTTATTTTTATAGGTTATTTATATAAACATAAATATGAGGTTGGTGCAAAAATAATGACGTAATAATGTCGTTTTCTGACGTTAAAAATACGTCAAAAAACGACATTATTACGTCATTATTTTTGCACCAACGTAATATTTAACTAAATGCTCTGTTTTTTAAATAAACAGGCTGCGTGTAGGATACAGATTCGATTACTGTCGGAGGACATATTTTCTATAAAAATTTCTCGGATCTTCAAGCCGGTAAATGTTGTTAAAACTGTTTATTATAAATACAGAGCATTTACTTAAGTATTTGCGTGTGTATAATTAACGGATAACAATAAAATATAATGTACATAAAATCCATACGTTCAGCTAAAAAAAAAAAAAATCATCCTTATTCATGTCTAAAATAATGCCCCAAAACTTTCGGATAATTTTAATATTATTTTCAGGAATATCACAATCCCAATTCACTTGAATTCATGTTTGCTTCTTTTATGAAAATTCATTAAAGTCTATTCTGACTCCATATCATTACCGTAAACGACAGCGTGTTTTCTTGAGTCCGAATTAACTGTTGATATATTAACGAGACTACATCATTTGAATGTACAATGTGTCTCATTTACCCTCCAGATCTCAAATGGAACTTGTAAATAATACAATCCATTGTCAAAGATAATGAAATCTGTCGCATTCTATCGCTTCAGGAAGTACCACATTTCTTTTCTCATTTTTTATCTTTTCAAGATTCAGATTATACAAAAGAAAAAAAAAAAAAACTCTCGGTTGTTGTCAAATCTGTATTAATGATTGGATACTTGGGCGTGGTGAAATAATAAACAAGCTTGTCTCGGTTGTTCAATTACAACTAAATAGTGAGTTCAATCCTCACTGGGTGCTATATACTTTCAACTTTGTGTCACATCTCAGCTTCGCTTGGTATATTTCTACTGGTGATAATAAATTCTCATTTTCCAGCCTGGATCCTTTCACGCAGTTTTGTTACGAAGGAAACATTCTACACTCTACGCCCTCTTTATCACAGACGCAAGCATATCGAGGGTTTCAACATCAAATGTTCAGATGATCTCCAATTAGAGGAGTTCTACCAGTTCAAACATTTACAGCTAGTACAAGCCACATTATTTCAACAGAGTAGAAGAACTATTAGGTTGGTGCAAAAATGATGACGTAATAATGTCGTTTTTTGACGTTAAAAATACACCCAAAAACGACATTATTACGTCATTATTTTTGCACCAACCTAATATTATTTTTTCGTATTCCAAAGTAAGAAGCAATTTCCACTCCAAAAATTTTTTTTTCCAATAACTGACACTTTGTGGAACAACTTGCTACGTGGTTGGTCTCCTTAAAACTACACACTTCCACTTTTCAAATCAAGGGTAAATAGTCATATATCATCTTGATAATAACTTCATATCTCCTTCACTATAAAACACACATCCACCTGTAAACCTCTATCTCGCTCAAGAATTCTACTGGGTGGATTATAGTCTGTGAGAAAAAGAGCACTATGACGCAAGTTACTCCGCCAAAAATTTGGATACACCTTGTTGTACTGCCTGGCATTCGCGCCGGAAGCTCCAATAAAAAAAAAAAAACTCAGTCTTTGGATGCCAATCTCAGGTCAGTGCAGAGGATTCGGAAAGAGTTGGATAATGATTACGAAGGTACGGAAGTTCGAAAATCTCTCTTTCTAAGTAAAGAAATCCCAAATTTTTGGTGAGTGCCTCGGACTCAACACGGAGGGCTACAACAAATGCCTTGAGTAAGTAGTGCTGCTCTGGGTCAAAAGAGTTGTTGCTCGAAGAGCTTACGTTAGGCCACAGGACTCTGTACCATGCGATACAAGCAGGAGAACCCAGTAATGGCTGTCAGACAATTTCTGCGACTACATCACTCTTTACATCTTGCCACATAAATCCCCAAACTGCAATTCCCTTGATTATTATGTATGTGATGTGTGCGAGAGACAAACAAAACTTTTTTTAACACCAAAGATGAACTGAATGCAATGATATTAGCAGTATTCACCAACTTAAAGAAGGAGACCGTCCAGAAGTGATGCAGGAGATTCCGAAGGCCGTGGTTGAAGTCAATAGTGATTTTATTGAATAAAGTTACTCATTACTATTTCAAGATATGTCTGTGTAATTTTGGTAAATATATCTGTTTTAATGGGATGCCAGCGTTATTTTCATTTTTGCTTAATTTAGATGACAATTTAAAGGAACATTTTTTTAATATCCTGGAGGTAGTCTTCTCAACAAAGAAATTAAATAATATACCAAAATATATTTCTTGTATTTGCAAATAAAAAATTTCATAAAAGTAAGAAGTACAAAATTTATTTCCTCAAGCATAATTTAGAATTTGTCAATTTAAATTTTTATTTTTAAAATTGTTTTTGAACCGATTACTGCTATGTGAACGAATGGAAAAGTTTATAAATCTACTATATTCGGCTTTTGTTTAGGAAATATGGAGTTCGAAAAGAATTTTAAATTTATTGTCATACCTCTCGTTACTATGTAACACACGCGCGCATGCGCACATACAAACACACGCGCAGGCGCACACATATCCCTCTTTTATACAAGTTTCATCAAAACCGATTGTCTAAGTACTGAGATTAAGAATTTTTTATTTAATTTCCTGTATCTGAATATTTTTTTTTCTGGTGATATGTAAAGATTTTCAGATTTTTCTGTTTTCCGAGCGCTTTCCTCTATTCTTTTACCCATCATAAAAGAATATATTTGTCTTTATTTTTAACTGCATGTACAGATTTTTTTTTTATGTCTCTGCCTATAGGAATGTTTCTTTCAAACACTGGCAGCATACTGTGTTATTGGCTGTTATCTTTTTCTTATTAATAATGCTACCATCACTTTTAGCCATTTTTAACATGTGGATGAAGCTATTATAGTTGTATTTTTACGACTATGTTGCTGATGAAGTTTGGTAGCTTTCGATGTGTATTTAAATGAATCCTTATTGAGCTGTAGTCAGAGAGATGCTACGTGAGTTTTTTTGATATGCTTGTCATATGGTTATTCAAGAGTGTGACTTGATAAGCACACAGTTCCTTAAGGGACATGTGAATTCCTAAATAATATTGTTTCTCTGTAATTGCGATCTTGCAGGTGAGTTGTTATTGTTGGCGATAAGGTTAGCTGTCTTTTGATAGAAGATAATTTAATTTTCTTGTTCTGGTCAACTGAATCTTTGGATTACTTCATAATGATTATAAGGGAATATTCATTCACCTTATAGTTACTGTGTTCTTTTCTGATAGAAAATGTTAATATAATTGTTTTTATCTGTATGTTCAGTATTGCTATTGGTTCCCTTAGAGAGAACTACTTTAATTTGGTGATTTATGAGGTGTTTCGGAAAACCGTTATTAACTATCTGTTTCATGCCGTTGAATTCTTTAAAAGAAAAGCGAACGAGAGGATAAAGTCTCGTCCGCTCCCTTGGGGAACATTTTTATAGCTTCTATTTTATATCCACTAGGGTATTCAATTGTAAAATTAAGGTGGCAAGAGTTTATACATTTAAGCTTTCTGTATAACGAGGAAGTTAACGGGATATTACTAGATTCTACAAGAACGTCTAAGAATGGATTTTTTTTTTACTAAGTTTGTAAGTAAAGTTAAGAACATAGTTTTTCGACAAGTAGTTTTAAGATGATCAAATTTTTTTTATCTTCAGATAAAATAAAAATATTATCTCAATAGCGGACATATATTTAATTTTAGTAACATTTTTAGGTACCTTGTTTTCAACATGTTACATATACTAGTTTGAGAATGACGGTTCGAGTGGATTTCCCATACTGACGCCGTTAGGTTGCGTATAAATATTCCCAGTATGGTCGTAGAATAATCATTAGTTGTGCAGGCGTGTCGTAATTTCCTGAGAATATTAGGTTTGATGGATGGAGAAGGAATCAAACTATGTTTATATGTAGATTTACAGATTATATCGATGGTTTCATTAAAAACAACAAACAAAACCCTGTGGTTAAGTTATTTATACATTTCAATATATAACATTACATCCTTGAACTAAATTCGATACTCACTGGGTGCCCCATACTTTCGGCCTTGTTCCACATCTGAGCTACGTTTGGATAATCACTACAACATTTCATCCTATGATTATAAAAGCAAGGATTTTATTTTGAAACTTGTATTAGGTTGGGGCAAATATAATGACGCAATAATGTCGTTTTTTGACGTTAAAAATACGTCAAAAAACGACATTATTACGTCATTATTTTTGCACCAACATAATATTTACAAACATATGGGAAAAGATTAAAAACAAATCGCCAGCATTAACAACATTTACTCGCCTAGAACATTCAGTAGTTTACCTTGACTTACACTGACTGTAGAATAGTTATCAGCGTTCTTAAATTTAAAATATTTGAAAAAGATGAAGATATTTTAATTGTCTTTATAAACATATACTGTAAAATATAAACAAGGCTAGTGTTAAATATTAACCGGAGAATCCCAATCAGAATTAAGATATTTATTGTTTACATCTGGTGTCTGCAGTCCTGTTATGTCAATTGATAAAAAAAATGTGTTTGCTTTCCCGAGAAAATACATAAGATCTATTCTGACTCCACATCATCACCACAAAAGCCTTCATATTTTCTCCAGTTACGATTAACTGTTGATATCTTAACGAGGCGTCATCATTTGAACGTGTAATGTGCCTCATTTGCCCTCCAGATCTCAAATGGAAATTGCCAAAGTTAATGAAATCTGTCGCATTCAATCGTTCCAGGAAGTACCAGATTTCTTCTGTCATCTTTTATCTTTTCAAGAATCCGATTAGACAAAACAAAAACCAGGAACTGTTGATTGGACTTTGACGCGATGAAATCGTTAACAATCTTGTCTCGCTAGATCAATTACGACAGAATACTTCCCTAAATATCTATACAGGGTGTCTACAAAAAAAAAAAAAAAACTGCCATCATTTAAAATGAAAAAAATCTGAATAACTACATGCCCGAAGCAAAGAAAAATAAACAGGCTTTATGTTGAGCAATAAAATATTTATTTTACAAAATTGGAACACGATATTCAAAGAGATGAAGATTTTATAACCGATTTCACAAAAGGTCGCATATGTTCAATATGCGTACCACCTATGACACGACAGACGTCAAGACAGTAGTCCAGCTTCTGCCAATCACGCCGTAGTATGCCTTGCATAACATTCCTTTCGGATTGTAGGAAGACGGTCATATAGTCCTCTCCTGTCGCATATCCCCATAGAAAAATAATCACACGTTATCAAATCAGGTAAACGTGGTGAGCATTTCAACAGCACATTCTCATCATGACTGGCGAGCCTGATCCACACAGACACACGCACACACACACACACATATGTGTGTGTATATATAAATATATCTGTGTATATATATATATATATGTATAAATATATATATATATATATATATATTTATATATGTATATATATATATGTATAAATATATATATATATATATATATTTATATATGTATAAATATATATATATATATATATATATATATATATATATAAATATATATATACATAAATATAAAAGTGAACATAGAAGTCAACACTTAGAGGCGACAGTCTGTTTCATGCTATATGCAATCGTCAGGCCACGACGATTGCATATAGCATGAAACAGACTATCGCCTCTAAGTGTTGACTTCTATGTTCACTTTTATATATACAAACGCTCTATCTCTGATATTGAGCACTTTATTCCATAAATATAGCACACCTTAAGACTATATATATATATATAAAAGTGAACAGAGAGGTCAACACTCAGAGGCCACAGTCTGTTTCATGCTAGAAGCAATCGTTGTAGCTTGGCGATTGCATCTAGCATGAAACAGACTGTCGACTCTGAGTGTTGACTTCTATATTCACTTTTATATTTACACACGTTCTATGATATTGAGCACTTTATCCCATAAATATAGCACATATTAAGACTATATTTCTTCATATATATATATATATATATATATATATATATATATATATATATATATATATATATATATGTATGTATTCAAGCAAACATGATTTATTTTTCCCTACACAAGTAGTTTTTCGCTAGGTTATATTGCAAACACAAACGTCTTGTAACTGTGATAAAATGGGCATTTCGTTGTGATGAGTATTTTTAAAGACATACCTACACACACACTCACACACACACATATATATATATATATATATATATATATATATATACAGAGAGAAAGAGAGAGAGAGAGTGAAAGAGAGAGAGAGAGAGAGAGTGAAAGAGAGAGAGAGAGAGAAGGGGTAAGACAGAGAAATTTTCATGTCGTAGTTTTTTTTATACTAATATCACCAAGGTTCAAAAAGGAAAAAAAATAATTGAACACGGTGAGCATTGATCGTTTATTTCATTTCCGGATACGTGGCAAAATTAGGTCCTAGTGTAGTCCGTTTATCAAAAAAAATTATGTCTCTTTATTACGAAAACCCATCGAAATTGATACGGTGCCAAAATCTGAATTTTTTTAATCAATCTGGTGTCATTAATTCCTAATATCAATCTCTGAAATTAGGAATATCGAGAGGGCGATGATTTTAATTTGATATAATTTCTAAACCTCTTAAAACCCTTGTTTCACACAGGAAATGAAGTGAGCTGTTCAGGTAAGAAAAGAAACTAACTTTTGAAAAAACCTACACTGTTCTATCTGAATATAAACACAAAAAAAATCTCGTTCAACTTATCGCTAAGACCAATGAAAATATATATAGAATGAATGCTAGAACGTTTAATATCTGTCTATATTTCTGAGATGAGGTATAAAGTACACTATTTAAATTATTCTGTCTATTGTCCTCATGTTTGTCGCCATATTTATTACAACATTTCGGCCTTTCGGTATCTGTCTATATTTCTGAGATGAGGTATTATGTACACTATTTACATTATTCGGACTATTGTCCTCATCTTTGTCGCCATATTTATTACGTTTCGGCCTTTCAATTTCTGTATTTATTTCTGAGATGAGGTATTATGTAGACTATTTACATTATTTGGAATATTGTTCTCATCTTTGTCGCCATATTTATTACAACGCTACGCATGGTGAATACTAGATCTGGCTTCTTTCGTATTTCCCCTTTTCTAGCGAGATTAATGCTTGACAAGCGTACATATAAATTTTAGATCAAAATAGAATTCTTTTCATTTTTCATTTTTCATTCAAAATACTCAAATTTTAGGAATACGTTTTCACAGCGTCGCCCACGTGACGACAACGTGACCATGTTTAAAAGGAACGCTGATCATATAAAACTTTCAGTTATCTGTTTGGATAAGTCTTGTTCTTATGTCCATCGGCTTTGTCATGTTGAATTGATAATGTTAATTATATTTTATGAATATGTCCTGAAGATGGTTTATTAGACCGAAACGTCCGACGTTGACATTATATTAACATTAAAACAGCATAATTGCATATAAGGATTTTTGTTTGTTTTTTCCGTATATTTTTTTCATACTGTCGGATCTATATCCATATATTTCCTTACATATATATATATATATATATATATATATATATATATATATATATATATATATATATATATATATATATATACATATATATATATATATATATACATATATATATATATATAGATAGATAGATTGATAGATAGATAGATAGATAGATAGATATGGTGTGACGATTTGACGAGGTTGTGCGATCGTCACCCCATATTTTCCCTCTTTATTCACATAAAAAGAAGAAAACGTTCTTACAAACTGCGTTGAGGAATAAGTTATTCCTTAATGCTAACACACACACACACACACACACACACACACACACACACACATATATATATATATATATATATATATACAACAGTATTCAATGCTCGGATGAACGAAGTCGAAATACCAGGTCAGGATCGATTACTTTACAGATCCTTCTTTGGATTTTGTCAAGAATCTCGAGATGATCAGGAGCACCAGACCAGATATGGCAGCAGTATTCAGTGCTCGGATGAATGAATTTGTGATGCCAATTCAAGATCGATTACATCATAGATCCTTCTTTGAATTCTGTCAAGAAAGTCGAGTTGTAAAACAGGAGCACCGGGCCAAATATGCCAGCAGTATTCAATGTGTGGTCAAATAGTAGATTTTTAAATGTGCAAGATGAATTCTGACGAGCAAAATATTCTTGCGCAGTGACCCAACTGTCCTTGTAAGCAGGATGCAGCAATTGTTAAGTCTTCTCCTAGGAAAGTTAGTTCATTATTTTGTGGTAGTCAATATTTCTCGTCCAAAAATCCTTAAGAAAATCAAAAGAAGAATCTGCAATATTATTGGTCATGCCCTTAAGTTCATTCACACTCACACCATCATAATGTCGCTACCTTGTGTCTTTTCTATAACGATTTTGATGTTAATTGTTATCATAAACTCTTCTCTAGCTAATTTTAAAACGAGACAGATTAAAGACTAGCCTTCCCTGGTTGGCGGCAACATGTCGTCATTTTGCACTTGAAAAGGTTAGAGGTTACATTTTGTATTATATTTACAGTTTCTTATCTCCCTTGTGGAAATCTCTTCTGGCGTTTTGCATCCTTCCTTTCTTTCTACTATCCTTTCATTCTTTCTTTCTCTCTCCTTTCCTTCCTTTCTTCCTTCCTTCCTTTGTTTGTTTGTCTGCTTCTTTCTTTCTACCTCACTTTTTTTAACTATCTTTTTTCTCTTCCTTATTTTTTTTCTTCGTTCCTTCCTTTCTTCATTTCGGCATTCATTTCTTTCTGTCTTCCTTTCTTTTTTATTTCATCCCTTGTATTAGATATAGTAGTTATTCATGTAATATTATAACTTGCTTTTTATTCCTTTCTTTCTTTTTTTTCCTTTTATTCTGTATTTCTTTCTTTCTTTCTTTATTTTGTGTCATCCGTTTTATTAGATGTAGTAGATATTCTTGTAATATTAAAATTTGTTTTTTGTCCTTTCTTTCCGACTTTCTTTATTCTTCCTTCCTTCCTTCCTTCCTTCCTTCCTTCTTTTTTTATGTCATCCGATGTAGTAGTTATTCTTGTAACATTATGAATTTCCATTTTCTTAATTTTTCTTTCATTCTTGCTTCCTTCCTTTCTCTCTTCTTTTCTATCTTCCTTACTTTCCTTCTTTGTTTCTTTTTTTGTTTGTTTGTTTTTTTCTTCCTTTTTCATTCTTTTTAATTATTTATTTCTTTGTGTTAGCCCGGATTGTTTTTCTTGTAAGATTATAACTTGTTTTAGCTTCCTTTCTTCTTTCTTTCTTACTTTCTTTTTTCTTCCTTCTCACCTTTCCTTCTTCTTTTCTTTTTTTTCATTCGTCCTTTCTTTCTCTCTGTCATCAGTTGTATTAGTTATTCTGTAATATTATAACTTGTTTTTTCTTTCTTCATTTATTTCTGCCTTTTTTTCTTTCGTGCTTTCTTTCTTTCTTTCTCTTTTCCATCCATTGGATTAATTATAGCAGTTATTCTTGTAATATTATAACTAGCCTTTCTTTCTTTCTTTCTTTCTTTCTTTCTTTCTTTCTTTCTTTCTTTCTTTCTTTCTTTCTTTCTTTCTTCTTTCTTTCTTTCTTTCTTTCTTCGAGTCATCCGTTGTATCTTTTAGTGTATTTATTCTTGTAATATTATAATTTGCTTTTTCTTTCTTCTTATCACGCGTCGTATTAATTGTTCTGTTAATATTATTACTTGACATTATGTCCTTGTTTCTTTCTTTCACTTTTATTACTTTCTTTCTGTCTTTGTTTGCATGTTTCTTTCTTTCTGTGTTTCATACGTTGTGTAATTTATACTTGGAATATTATGACATACTTTATCTTTTAATTCTTTCTTTCTTTCTTTCTTTCTTTCTTTCTTTCTTTCTTTCTTTCTTTACTGATTGATTTAACTCGTGAGCAATACTTCTTCTCTTCATCCTTCACTTTTCTTCTATTTTTCTTTATTTCCCTCTTCCTTTTTTCATTCGCGTATATATCACGTGATCGCATCTTTCTTTTGTATATGAATTTCATTTTTCTTTCTTTCGTACATTACCTTATTCCGTAATTTATTATTATTTTCTTTTTTCAAACCTTTTACCTTCGTATCTGTCATTCCCTTGTCTTTCTTATCATTAACGTTATTATTTCCTTCTTCCTCGTTTCCTTTTCTTCTCTGTTCAATCTTTTCTTCAATCTTTTCTCCTTCTTTGCAGTCGCTCTCTCTTTCTCGCCATTGTTCTATATTCAGATCATTTATGTCTTCCTCCCTCATTTTCTACGCTAAACCACGCATTAAATTTGCGTATACATAATCAAATCTCAATAATCTACATAGAAAAAAAAATCTTCCAACTATATTCTATAACAGAATTTGTCAATTCCATTCAATCAACATCATGAGTGATCTGTCCCCTGAGGCTTAACTTTGAAACCAATTTCGCGTTTAAAATCCACCTTTCCAAAACTATTTCCTACCCACCGAACGCAGAATATTTCAAAACTTCTTCGAACAATAAAATTTACCAAATTTTGTAAGCGCAGTAGTACAGGGTACCCAGTAAAAAAGAAAAAAAAAAGCGGGAAATTCAGAAGGACGTGAGACAACCGTTGAAAACTGGTGACGACTAATGTGAGTGAAAATTTCAAGAAGAATTTTTGCACATTTCGACAATCCCCATGTCGGATATTCTTCTTTAAGAAGTATAATACTTTACCACTCGAAATCGGTGAGTTATTTAGGCTTTAGGAAGGGCAGAATGAAAAACGAAATCAGTCTTTGAATAACCTTTAAATGATGAGTCAAAAGTTACATTTAACCAGATATCATTTTATTTTCTCGCACTTGATGCTTGTGGACCTGTTTTTTTCGTTTCATGCTTTCTTTCTTCAAAGTTTTGAAGACCTGGCCAATTTTGTTCTTCAAAAATTTAAATGCAATGTCAATCGTTAACTACTGTATTGATATTTATTCTGTAACATACAGAACTTTGTCAGGTTATTTTTTTAAGCGTAACTTACATGCGGGACAAGGACGAAAGTATGGGGCACCCAGTGAGGATCGGACTCACATTTCAGTGGTAACTGATCTTGCCAGGAGAAGCTTGCTAACCCTTACACCACGCCATGGTGGTTCTTTAAATGTACCTTCGATGTGGCACAAGGGCGATAGTATAAAGCACCCACTGAGAATCGGACTCACTTTTCAGTCGTAATTGATTTAGCGAGACAAGCTTGCTAACCATTACACCAGGCCTTAATGTGCTTTTCTAAACAGAGCTTAGATGTGGCACAAAGCTTAAATTGGGGGTGGGCACCCAGTGAGAATCGAACTCACTACCCAGTCGTAATTGTTCTAACGAGACAAGCTTGCTAACCATTACACCACCTCGAGGGGCCCGAAGCTTTTTAGATGTGGCATAAGGCCGAAAGTATGGGACACCCAGGGAGCATCGAACTCACTACCCTTGTCCTAATTGTTCGAGCGAGTCAAGTTGCTAACCATTACACCATATTGAGGTGCCCTTTTTTTCTAAGCATAGATGTTTTCCTCCAGGTGTATAAATAGCAGTGTCAGGCTACTGACTACAGTGATTATTAAGTTACTATTAAGTGTAACTATCCAGTCGAATTAGTGTGAATTATTGTGCAGCGATGATTTAGATTTTGATTTAGGATTTACTGAGCGTTAAGCCGAACCGATCTGCTAACAAGGTATTCACTGAAATGGTTTATTATCTTTGGTTGACTTTTACTTCTTTGTTAAGTGTTTATTTGCGGATGTAATTAAATACTGTTTTATTTTTCCATTGAAGTCTTGAGTTATAATTAATTATTTAACGGCCACCATACCCCACAAAATGATATGCTATTTCTAATATTTTAGTTGTACTGCGTTACACAAAAGGAACAAAACCTATCTGTCATATATGAAAACAATGACTAACTACCGAAAATAAGGTTTGAGCGTGACACGCTAGACTTATGAGTAGATGTTTTCCGCCAGTGACTGACTGCAGTGATTATTGCGTGACTATTGAGTGGAACTATCCAGTCGAATTAGTGTGAATTATTGTGCGTTCATGATTTGGGTTTTCATTTAGGATTTACCGAACGTTAAGCCGAGCCGCACTACTAACATGGTATTTACTGAAAAGGCTAATTATCTTTGGTTGACTTTTATTTCTTTGTTCCTTTTAAGTATTTATTTGCGGTTGTAATTAAATAGTGTTTAGTTTGAACATAGAAGTCATGAGTTATAATTAACTATTAACGCCCACCGTGCGTCACAAAACTATGTACAATACGGCCGCCCCTTTTTTGCCTTTAATTTTCCTTCAAAATACCAGTACAAGGCCCAGGGGCAGAAAATGGGGCCCCCCGGTGGGAGGGGCACCCAGCGGAAGGGGCACCCGACTGAAAAGGGCACCCATCCGAAAGTGTACCCGACGAGGGGTGGATGATTACCCGGCTAGGGGCACCCGGTGGGGTGGGGACACCCGATGGGGTATGATAAGGAGTAAATTTATATTGATAGGAGGAAGAGTTAACTGTTGACTTGAACAGGCTTAAGATTGTATTAGTGATAGGGGATAAGGGATAATTTATTGCCTTGCTTGAGGTGAAATGTTTTAAAAATATATGACGGATTTCTCTCCAGAATCTATCTTACATATCTATAAGTCTACCATTCGTCCATGCTTGGGATATTGCTAGCAAATAGGGTCCTCTGCTGCTAATTTCTATCCAAAAGGCCTTGATAAAATCCAAATTAGAATCAGCAATATTATTGGCCCAGATCTGGCATTTCGGCTTCAGTCACTTTCTGACTTTGGCATTTATATAAATACTTTCATGGTAATTTTTAGGATGGACTCTTCGCTGTAGTGTCTAGATTTCATGAATTTAAACGCAGTATTAAACTGGCGTCGAGATCTCATCAATTTACAGTTGGGCTGGCTAGATGTAACCGTAAATTCTATATTAAGAGTTGCTTTTCTCGCACTTCTCACGTGTGGAACTCCTTTCCGGTTTCATGCTTTCCAGTCAACTTTGATCTTCAAAAATTTAAATGCATTGTCAAT
The DNA here is from genome assembly GCA_963932145.1 of Acanthosepion lycidas. NCBI lineage: Eukaryota > Metazoa > Mollusca > Cephalopoda > Sepiida > Sepiidae > Acanthosepion > Acanthosepion lycidas. The sequence continues at coordinate 77,775,013 of OZ010592.1, read as the reverse complement.
CGCTATCTGCCCTCCTTCTGATTTTTCTTCTCTTGTTCTCGCCCCTTAATAATATTAACCTTTTTTCTTATTCTTTTATGATCAGGAAACACTTGAGTCTTAGTGGATTTATTGCCTTATTTCTGATGAAATGATTAAAAAAAATACATAATTTTTATTTTTAATTTAACAAAAGTCAAAGAGAAGACGTAGGTTCGTATGATAAATTTTCTTTAATAAGTTTTCTCGCGAATACAGTTCGGTAGACGAAATAATATACTCTTTAAAATATGCGGAGTGTCTACTCAAATACGTGCCTCTACCCAAGCTAACGTTTGAAATAATAAGTCACCTCTATTAGAAACTTTTATTTGTTTAGATGTTTATTACTTAAACGTTATTTTTAGTGGATACTGGATACTGCTATATTTGAGTAGACACCCAGTTGATTTATAAAAACGTATTTTTATTTATTTTCATTTACCGGTCTGATTATTCTATAGATCTTATTAGGGAAAATATTTTCTCCCCAGCCTGAATATTAGAGAAAAATGGAGCTCGCTTCCAAGATGGCGCATATTTTTCTCTAAGATGTTACGGCTGGCAGACGAAAATAAATAAATATACTGTTGAATAAATAAACGAATGTTCTACTAAAATACAAGTGTCAACTAAAAATGGTGTTTAGGTAATAAAATTTGTCGGATTAACAAATAAAAAAAATCAATCTCTTTATTTAGAAATTGTATAGATATTTAAAGACATAATCTACAAGCAAATTTTCCATTCATAGATTATTAATGAGAAAATTAACTTCAAATGTCCTTTCAATCGAAATCATTTTCTTTTATGCTGGAATACGCAATTTACGTTCACTTTTACATGGGATTGCCTTGAGAAAAGAACATCAATGAATAATACTGATGTGAATTATATGAATAAAATATTTGTAATATTTTTTTAATCGAGTCCACCAAGCAAGGCAATAAAGCCACTAATACACAAGGGTTTACTCGGTGTGGAAAAATTCGAAAACAGAAATATTATGAAGGAGCGAAAACAATGTAAGGACTTTCAGAATTCTGCTGGCAAGGAAAGAGGCGGCGAGGACATTTGAAAAAGACAGAAGTTAACAACTGACATTGCATTTTAAATTTTTGAATACCACAATTGGTCAGGCCAACTTTGGTCTTCAAAAATATAAAGAAAGAAAGCATGAAGACGAAAAAGAGGTCCACAAGCGATAAGTGCGGAAAATAAAACTTTAGTTGGTTAGACGTAACTTAGGTTACATCTAACTAATTTGAATTTAAACTGATGAGACCTCGTTGCCAAAATACAGGGTGCCCAGTATAAAAGCGGAAAATTTATTATCACTGAGCTTTCAGGAACCACTGAGCTTGAATAACCTAGAATACAGAAGCGAGAAAAAAGAAGAGTAAACAGAAAGACAAGTAGATAGCGATTGTCATTGCATTTAAATTTTTGAAGATTACAGTTGAGTGGAAAACATGGAACCGGAAGAGAGTTTCACAAGCAAGAACTGTGACAAAACAACTGTTTCACAAGTCTTACTAATAAATTCATAGCTGGGGATGAAGAAGAGGTAGATTTATAAATTTTCGATGGATATTTGCGCATAAGGGAATATAACGAACCCAACGGGGATTGGAACTCGGCACTCCGATTGAAAATTCCGAGCCATTATCCATTACACCACCCGCATGTACCATTTCCATTCCTTGGTTGCTTGGTTAATGTCGGTCTCACCCCTTACCCATCGATATCTAGAGACAAGACGCGTTGGGCTTAAACAACGTCTAGCCGACAGACAGTGGGGTTAAGAATAAGGAATTGAAATGGTACACCTAACCCACTCATATCTTATCTTCTCTCCCACCTTACTTCCTCATTTCGTTAATTTTACATATGCTTGATGAGGTCCATCAAAAACGTGTGAATTTCTTTTCATTTTTCATTTCAACTTTTGGAAGTAAAGTCTGATGATCCAGAGCGCTGTTAAAGGGGTTGTGGTGAAATAACTTATTACATAGAACCTTAAAGCGGTCTGTTTTTATTCAAACATATCTGCTCTGAATCTTACATTGAGTTCTCTGGATATCATCCTCCTTGGGTCTACCCATGCGGATTACCTAGTTTTGCATAAACTATATATATATATATATATATATATATATATATATATATATATATATATATGAATTCGTTAAGAATTAAAACGTTCGGAATTAAAACCGTCACTGAAATAACCGTAAAAACATAAACAAAAAACAAAAAAAAAAAACAAATAAAAAAAAACAAACAAAAAAAAAACAAACAATAAAAAAAAACAACAACAACAACAAAAAACACTTCAAAAGAATGAATTACTTTCACTGATGTTTAATTTTGAAATATGGAATCCGATGACGTCATCGTTAACAAAAGTTGTATGTATAATTAATGTTGGTGGAAATCGAATTAATTTCTCTACTTTCAATAGGATACACATATTACTGTGCAAAGACAAATGTTGAGATTATATAAAGGAGCAAATGCACACTTGGTAAACACGTCCCCCCACTCATCAGGAGAAACGGCAACCAAACGATGCCGTTGTAGGTATACAAAAGGCGATTATCTTTCTGTCGTTTCATGAGTTTCACGAGACGGCCGGTGATCGAAGTCAGGGTGTAGAGCAACGATGGTATGTTGCGATGTAGACCCCCAGAGAAGTAGGATGTCTCTAGCAGTGACTTTACAGGAAAACCAAATGGCCTCACCAGTTTCATAGAGAAAGCACTGTAACTCCAGGTTTGCCTCAGCAAAATATTACAAGAAAGGTTCCCCTTTTTTGGCACACTGTTGTTGCATATACGTTATAATTCCTCTACGTGGAACGTGTGCATATATGTATATATAATTTTGTGTACGGTGGAGTAATCGATAGCAGCTTGGATTGAGGAATCGCAGACCGGAGTTCGAATTCCAGTCGAATCTCTTACATTCACTTACGTGCTAATATCCTTGGGTAAATAGCGGGACAGACTAAGTTCTATAGCCTTGCATGGCAACTAGTCTAGGAGAAGGAAAACTCTGAACTCGTTTGAGGACCTTGTGGCACGTAGTGCACCAGGTCTCTGAATTCGGCCCTTCAAAAAGTGTGGATGGTCCTGTACGAAACCTTCACCACTATAATCAAATCCCATGTGCTATACATTGGGGACCACTTATGAATTCCAAATTCCCATGAAACTCCATTATTGGAACCGGCTCAGCCCACCTCGGGCGAATGCTGCTACAAGTGCAGTATTATAAAACTCGAGAACAAAGCATATTTGATATTCCTTTACCTTTCAGCTATTCTGTTCCATCCATCGTGCTGGATAGATTTCAAAAGCCTCTCCCCGTCCATGGGTGTGTCAAATTATTTTCCACCCTACAACACCTCTCTCGGGAAGGAGATAAAGCAAGCCTCTTACTGGTCTTTCGCTACTTTCATCTAAAGTGCTCAGACGAACGGCATTCATTAGTTCTGGCAATTCTAAGGTTAGCAGCTAGGACCCGCCATGCTACGCACATTGTAGCAAACCAATTAGACCCCTTTCGATCGGTCAGAAGTAAGTTTCACTTGAGTAGATTGTTCACGCAAACAACTACTCTATGAAACCGTCTCCCAAGATAATGTTTCTCCGATCATTACGATCTTAACCTGTCTAGGGTTAAGCATTATCTTCCCCACTTATCCGCATAAGATATGTGTTATTCTGTAACCTTCTATCTCGAGTGGTTCCTAGGCCTTGTACAGAATGAACCTCACTGGGAAAAAAAGGGAACCTCTTTTTTAAACGTTTTGTTCCTTGATAGTGCAGTCGCTGACTGGAGAGTCCTTATATCTGACCTTGTTTTGTCAGATCACTAATTGAAAAGTGCTATGTAATTTCACATGAAATAAGGCATAGAGCATATATGTAATAATATTCAATAATTAACTTATAATTATAATTTTTTCTAGACTAACTATCTATCAACGCTCTTAATGTCGTCGTTGGCGAAACTCGTCGCCGAATATTTGGCTGCTCATTGACAATTTTTTCAGTGTGTAATGAGTTCTATGTTGGCTCTGAAGAGACGTCTGCAGCTACTGTCTGATAGGGTAGGATTGTTCAGGGAATGGAGAGCTCTAACATTTCATTTGATTCTCTTCGTCTTTTTTTATTTGTCTTCTGTTGTTTTCAAAGGATGTTTCATGGATTGCTCTTCTCCAGTTGGTTCTTTAGAGGCGAGAAGAAGAAAAAAGGCCCAAACGTTGTAATAAATATGGCGGCAAAGATGAGGACAATAGTCCGAATGATGTAAATAGTGTACAAAATACCTCATCTCAGAAATATAGACAGATACTGGAAGGCCGAAACGTTGTAATAAATATGGCGACAAAGATGAGGACAATAGTCCGAATAATGTAAATAGTGTACATAATACCTCATCTCAGAAATATAGACAGATACTGGAAGTCCGAAACGTTGTAATAAATATGGCGACAAAGATGAGGACAATAGTCCGAATGATGTAAATATTGTACATAATACCTCATCTCAGAATTATAGATAGAATATTGTTAGATTACTCGAAATTGGGCCTATCTATTTTTCTTTTTAAAATGCCCCAACCATTTAAACAAAAGATATTCCCAGGTTTTAAAAAAGTTTGGCATTTAAAAGATAATCTCCCATGGTCTTTAAGCGAATAAACCCTAAATCTTTAAACCCTAACCCTGCAATATAGACTTTTCCGTTACTTGTTCAGCAGTCGAGACAAGGCTGTTTATTTTAAAGTGAAGGTTTACATTTTTTCTTGTCGAAGAGTAACTTGCTGGAAAATATATCCAAGAAGATATCATTCAGCTGTTGTTTGAGAGTGCTTATTATTTTTCAAGTATACCAACATTAGTGTGAATGGTATGAAATGGTTTACATCTGTCAAGATTTGTTCGTCGAAATGGCATCTTAAAATAGAAATATGACAGTCAATAATGTACTCTTCGTAAAGAGAATACGACTATTGTATTGCATGATGTCTAAAAATAGATTGACACGCTTCTCACAAATATATGGCAGTGGTTCCTTTATGGATTTCTCTTAAGATTGAACTGCGTTGGCCTAGAAAAGGAGACTATAATTGAATATTAATGAAGTATATTTTTTCTATGACTAATAAATGTCAGAGAAAAACCCGGTTGTATCATCGTAGTGACCAATTGTCATCATCATTTATATAAGAAATAAACTATAATTAGCAAGAGCAATTTTTGTAATAATAGATCTAATATCATATTGGATTGGAACAAAAATGTTTACACTTTTTTTTAATTGAATTTCAAAGATATATGTTTGCGCATATATTTAGTGCGTTAAATAAGATGAAGTCTTATTATTTACATTATTCGGAATATTGTCCTCATCATTGTCGCAATATTTTAATAAATATGTCGACAAAGATGAGGACAATAGTCCAAATAATGTAAATAATGTACATAATACATCATCTCAGAAATATAGACAGATAGGAAAAGGCCGAAACGTTGTAATAAATATGGGAACAAAGATGAGGACAATAGTCCGAATAATGTAAATAATGTACATAATACCTCATCTCAGAAATATAGACATATACTGAAAGGCCGAAACGTTGTAATAAATATGGCAAGAAAGATGAGGACAATAGTCCAAATAATGTAAATAGTGTACATAATACCTCATCTCAGAAATATAGACAGATACTGAAAGGCCGAAACGTTGTAATAAATATGGTAACAAAGATGAGGACAATTGTCTGAATAATGTAAATAGTGTACATAATACCTCATCTCAGAAATATAGACAGATAGGGAAAAGCCGAGAAACGTTGTAATAAATATCGCAACAAAGATGAGGACAATAGTCCAAATAATGTAAATAATGTACATAATACCTCATCTCAGAAATATAGACAGATAGGGAAAGGCCGAAACATGTATAAATATGGCAACAAAGATGAAGACAATAGTCCGAATAATGTAAATAATGTACATAATACCTCATCTCAGAAATATAGACAGATAGGGCAAGGCCGAAATGTAATAAATATGGCAACAAAGACGAGGACAATAGTCCGAATAATGTAAATATTGTACATAATACCTCATCTCAGAAATATAGACATATACTGAAAGGCCGAAACGTCGTAATAAATATGGTGACAATGATGAGGACAATAGTCCGAATAATGTAAATAATGTAGATAATACCTCATTTCAGAAATATAGACAAAGATGAAGTCTTCTGTCCCTTCTTTCTTCGCTCGATCTGAGGTGTTAACATATTCTGCTGATAAGAGAGAATGTTTGGCTCGTAAATTCTCTTCAAATTCTTCTCTTGTCTCAGCTGCAGTATCTTTGGCTTCTCACTTGGAATTGATTCTTTAATCAGTGATATGCAGATCATCCCGTCCATTGGTTCTATAAGGTATCTCACGGTAATGTTTCTGATGAGCTTTGCTCTACTGTTTTTCCTCTTCCAAGAGTCTTATTATTGTCGATATTACCATAGCCAGTCTCTTCTTGATATCTCGAATAGAGCGTCCGTCATAGGTGAGGATACTGCCAAGGTATCTAAAAGGCGCCCACTTTTTCCAGTCGTTCTCTGTTCATGAATATCTGAGCATGTTAGCTGTATTGTTGACCAAGTCTCTGCACTTTTCATTTTAATTCCATATGCTCTTCCTCTGTCTGTGAATTTTTGAGCCTCTGCAATTCGGAGATGCTGCTGCTCAGCAAGTTAATGCCATCAGCGATGCGTAAGTTGTTCATTTTTGTCCTTCCAACGGATATAGTGAAGTGAAAAATCTTGAAGGGTTCCTCGCATGATTTTCTCAAAAATGAGATTCTCAGCTTGCCAACCATGATGACGCTCTACAAATCACAGATGCTGTCCTTACTGCTCTATGAATGTGAAAGCTGGACTCTGGAATCATAAACCACCAAGAGAATTTAAACATTTGAAACGAAATGCTTCAGACGCCTTCTCAGGATCTCATGGAGTTAACATGAGATAAATGCCTTTGTACAGGGTCAAGTAACACAACTGGCAGACCCCACATGAGCCACTCTTGGCAACAGTAAATAGTAGAAGGCTTGTTGAGGCTGGGACAAGTCGTACGCCACAATACTCTACCAAAGGCGGTCCTTCAAGTTACCGTGAAAGGGGGTAGATGTAGAGTGAGTCAGTCCTAAAGATCAATGGACAACATCAAAGCATGAAACTGAATGGGCACTCCGGCGCACTTTCGTGAGGCGGAAAACAGACCTGGTTGTCGGTGGTTGGCTGCCCCGTCGTCGCTTATGTCTCCTCTACAATCCCTTCGGTCACGAGAAAAGAGGACATAGACTTTATGAATTAAAGCGCAATACTAGATTGGCGGGAATGTGAAAGTGCTACATGTAAACGTCAGTTCTATGCTAATAGTTTCTTCTCTCTTCCCTAAAGTATTTTGTCTTAGTTTCGATGAACTTTCTTTTATGGTACCAAAGGTTAACGAATTTACGCGCTGTAATAGATTGCCGGCAAATTGAAACGGCGAGATGTAACCGTAAGTATCTTCAGGCTTCTTGCTGCCCAGTCATCTTTGATTTTTCAAAATTTAAAAGCAACGTTTATCGTTATCTTCTATCTTCTTAATTCCTGTTTTTGTTTATTGCTCGCTCTTCTTAATTGTACTTATTTTCCTTATATTCCTTCACACTCCGTAAATCGTAGTGTCTTTGTCGCTTCATCGGTTTTATTGGAGTGAAATGATTATAAAAATTGATTGATTCAACCATATATGTGCCATTTTGTTAATTTACATTTCACATTCTTTGGACCAGCTTCATGGTTCTCTTCGCGTAGAATTTGCAAACCTTCTAGTTGAGGAACTGGCTTAAGAACTTTCGGAATATTCTTTCTTTAACATAACTGTGTAGGAATCGAAATAGGTGATCATCCTAAGCCGCAGTATCAGATACGTATGGCGAATTAACTAGGATATCATTTCGGGCTGTATCACTTTTCGCTTGGTCATTTTTTTCACCCCAAGCAAGGTGGGAATGCCACAATTACGCAGGGGTTACAGCGAATGAAAGTGAAAGAGAAGACGAAGAATAAGGAGGATTGTGGAAGGGAACAAAGATGAAGGCGATTTAAGAAGACATGACATGACGATTGATGTTACATTTAACTATTTGAAGATTGTAGCTATAAGCGCAGCAAATAAACAAAATGGAGTTTCATAGGCTGGAAATGCGAGAAAGGAAACAGTTGGAGTAGAATTGGCGGTTGTATTTGGCTATTTAAAAAGGAAAATGGTGGAACCGAGATGCCAATCTAGAAGTATGCTGAAATTCTTGTATTTGGAGAAGAAAGGAAAAAAATCTCGTTAGAAAAATTGCCATGAAAATATTTGCAGAAAAAAACAAAAGGAAGACATTTCATGTCGATGAGAACGTGGCTTAAGTCGCCATGCCTGGTTAGGATAGATTACAGTACAGATCATTCTTTGGATTTCGTTAAGGACCTCGAAATATACAGCAGGAGCACAGTGGCAAAGGGTGACTTGGATCCAGGGCAAGCAGTCACAAATAATTTGTCGTACAAGGCCTACCATAATATTACGTAACTTACTCTAAAAGCTACTTGTTATATCAGTGGCTGCGTAAGAAAATAAAATTAGAAAACGACCATGAATAAGACTGTGGCCACATTGTACAGACGGGGCACTAGGGGAAAAAAACTCGTTACATCAGTTGCGATGAAAATATTTGTAGCAACGATAGAGTGAAATCGGGTTACGTCGGTGATAAAGAGACTGAAGTGGAGAGAGCCCAAGTCAGAATACATTACACTACAGATTCTTCGTTGGATTTTGTCAAGAATCTCGATATAGACAGCAGGTGCATAAAACTAGATATATCAGTTATTATTGCATGCGCAGACGAACAGTAGACTTGTAAATGTGAAAGAGGGTCTCTGAGGAGAAAGAAAATCTCTGGCACGATACATGGACACAAATTTCCTTGCAGTAGATATAGCTATTGATTCGATGTAGTCGATTCACTTGAAGTCAGCGGAAAAATTGAGACCAAGAAGACGGAGTGTGTTTCTCTCCTGGAGTTGAGAGTTAGCCATGTTGATGGCTGTAAGAATAAGTTTCACTATGACGGTTAAATGAAAGCAGTTTTGTCTTGGTGGCGTTAATATTTACAAGCCGTTTTCTGTCCCACTTTACAAGCCATTTTCGCCCCTACTTTAGGAGGTCCTTTTCAAGAACAGCTGCCAAGTTTGTCAGCTCCGATGGTTTTGCTGTCGAGATAGTAGTAAATCACCTGTGTTAGCTGTATAGATACCTAGTTGGGAACCAACGTAGGACCAAGTATAAATAGAGCAGAAATGCCCTCGTGTGAAAGAATCTAGAAGCGACCTTCATTTCAAGCTTTGATAATATCGGATTTTACCCACAATAATAATAATGGACTATTCGATACTTATTAAATACTGCGACTCAGTAGTAGGCGAGAGTCAGTAGTCAAAAGTGAGTCAGTCGCTCAACATTTGATCGCTTCTTCGGTTGAAGTCTCTGCCTTCGGGCGAGAGGAACCCGAAGGAGGCTTCGACGAAGAGCGGTCTCTCTTTCGGGGAGGTAATCCGACCCTGAACCCGTTTATACGGGTTTAATGGGCATATGTTTAGCCTAGCTCGGAGATCCCACGTTAAAAAGGCCTTGTGCCACATGACGCCCTCGTAGGGCGGTGACTGAATATCGTCAGTAGTCAAAAGTGAGTCAGTCCCTCAACTTTTGACCGACTGTTCGGTTGAAGTCTCTGCCTTCGGGCTGGGGGAACGCGAAGTAGGCTACGACGAAGGGCGGACTCACTTTCGGTGAGGTAAACCGACCCTGAAACCGTTTATACGGGTTCAATTTGCATACTTTTAGGGCCGAGCCCATGGGCTCGAAAATTCCACGTTAACAACGGCGTTTTCCTATATGACGCTATTCTGGGGGTGACTGAATATCGTCAGTAGTCAAAAGTGAGTCTGTGGCTCAACTTTTGACCAACTACTCGGTTGAAATCTCTGCCTTCGGGCGGGGTGGAACCCGAACGAGGCAACGCCGAGGGTCGGAGTCTCTTTCGGCGAAGTAAACCGTCCTGTACCCGTTTATACGGGTTCAATTTGCATACTTTTAAGGCCGAGCCAACGAGCTCGGAAATCACACGTTAAAAACAGCCTTGTGCCACATGCCGCTCCAGTGGGGGGTGGTGACTGAATATCGTCAGTAGTCAAAAATGAGTCTGTCACTCAACTTTTGACCGACTGTTCGGTTGAAGTCTCTGCCTTCAGGCGGGGATGAACCAGAAGGAGGCTACGCCGAAGGGTGGACCCACTTTCGGGGAGGTAAACCGACCCTGAACCAGTTTATACGGGTGCAATGGGCATATTTTTGACTGAGCCCACGGGCTCGGGAATCCCACGTTAAAAAGGTTCTGTGCCACATGACGCCCTCGTGGGGGGTGGGGGTGACTGAATATCGTCAGTAGTAAAAAGTGACTCAGTCGTTCATTTCTCAACCGACTTTTCTTTTGAACTCTCTACCTTCGGGCGGGCAGTAACCAGAAGGAGTCTACGCCGAAGGGCGAATTCTCTTTCGGGGAGGTAAACCGACCCTGAAGCCGTTTATACGGGTTCAATTGCCATATTTTTAGCCGAGTCCACGGGCTCGAATATCTCACGTTAAAATGGCCTTGTGCCACACGACTCCCTCGTGGGGGGGTTACTGAATATCGTCAGTAGTCAAAAGTGAGTCAGAAGTTTCAAGTCGAGTCAGACTTTGGGTCAAAGGCAGTCCAAAACAGAGTCGCGTTCAGACACTTACTGTAAGACATTTGAATAGTAATACTGGTCAAGACAATATTGTTCTCTCTACTAAACCTGATTGTTTCATACTAACACTTCTACTTCTCTGTATATATTCCTGTTTGTAATATATCAGTTTTATTCCATACCTGTGTTCGTGGTCTTCTTATTTGGTTCTACCTCGGGCTATCCCTGTGGTACAAGGAACCGGACCCTAACAGATAGGGACGATGGATTAAATCAAACATTTGTTTTGTATGACAGTAGCCTTTGGACTTGGGTAGAAGGCCAGCAAAATGCTATGAAGACTGAAGTTAGGCGGATTTAAAACGACAAACTTCCCATTGCTGATCTCCGGACAATTTTCTTCGATTGCTGCATTTAAATCGAAACATTGCTCGTCTGCATTTAACATCTGATTATACGGTATAATCACGGAAAACACATTCCCCTTCTAATTCCAGTAGATAAACCACATCTTTTTCGTCGGAAGCAGGGTGTCTTTCGTTGTGGTTCCATTTCATCCAGGACTCATTCCGTTTTCAGATTTTTCGAAGAAATCCTTTTCCTATTTTCTGTGAGAAAGCTTTTCAAAAACGGCCTGATGCTTTCCAACAGAGATTCACAGATGGAAATTTCCCTTAAATCTTTAAGGACGCAAACGCTGTAGCGATTCACGTATCCAAGTGATGAAAAGAAAACTCCCAATTTCTGTGTGAGTAATGTACAGAGTCCATTTTATATCGAACAGGATTATTTTTAATTAGTGTTTCGAGTTATCCATCTTAAACCATTGTAATACTTGCGAAAAGTTCCCTGTATTTCTGATCGAAATTTCCATTAATAAAACCTAGCGAATCAATAAGAATCTTTAGTCCCGTCTATAGCACTATCTCTCTAAAAGCAGTTGCCTTTGTTGCTGTTTGTACGGAGTTTAAAAAAAGTACCGAGATTAAAATAGGAGCAAACACGCGCCATTTGTCTACAGTTTCACACGTATAATGAAATGTTTAAAATATACAATCCACACACAAATTTTTATACAAAGACGATGTGAAATATTACCGTTCAAATTATGTCTAATTCTTATTAGAAACATGAAAGTGGCCAGCCGTCGAATGAAAGACGCTATTAATATTTGTTTTAACTCAACAGGTTTTCTCAATTAATTTTTATCATACTGAACAATGCAAACTTTAATCATAACAAATGTTATAGTATACACTAAAACAGAAACTGAACTGAATATATTTATTTCAATAAAATAAGATTTATTGCTGCATAAACATATATTGTAAATTGTAGGTGAAAAACAATATGTAATTGTTATATTCATTAAATTAGCCACAATGTATTTCCATGTATAGAAAGATATTACATAAACTAAACTCATAATTACAGGATAGAAAGAGTAATATATTATTATTATTATTATTATTATTATTATTATTATTATTATTATTGTTATTATTATTATTATTATGTTGGTGAGAACAAAAAGTGGTTCATTTTTGGTTCTCACCAGTTGAGATGCAGTCACATTGAAATAAAAATGCATCTTTGTAGTGAGAAAGTTTTTTTAGTACATATGGAAAAATATAATAAATAATTATTGCTCTAAACTTTTTCAGAGCCTTCTTCTTTTTCTTTTTGCTTCTTCTCTTTCTTCTTTTTCTTTATCAGAGGCTTCTTTTTTTTCATTTTGCTTCTTCTATTTTTTCTTCTTTTTCTTTATCAGAGGCTTCTTCTTTTTCATTTTGCTTCTTCTATTTTTTCTTCTTTTTCTTTATCAGGGGCTTCTTCTTTTTCATTTGCTTCTAATCTTTCTTTTTCTTTTTCAGAGGCTTCTTCTTTTTCTTTTTGCTACTTCTCTTTCTTCTTCTTTTTCTTTATCAGAGGCTTCTACTTTTTCTTTTTGCTTCCTGTCTTTCTTCTTTTTCTTTATCAGAGGCTTCTTCATTTTCTTTTTGCTTCTTCTCTTTTTTCTTCTTTTTCTTTATCAGAGGCTTCTTCTTTTTCTTTTTGCCTCTTCTCTTTCTTCTTCTTTTTTTTATCAGAGGCTTCTTTTTCTTTTTGCTTCTTCTCTTTCTTCTTCTTTTTCTTTATCAGAGGCTTCTTCTTTTTCTTTTTGCTGCTTCTCTTTCTTCTTCTTTTTCTTTATCAGAGGCTTCTTCTTTTTCTTTTTGCTGCTTCTCTTTCTTCTTCTTTTTCTTTATCAGAGGCTTCTTCTTTTTCTTTTTGCTTCCTCTCTTTCTTCTTCTTTTTCTTTATCAGAGGCTTCTTCTTTTTCATTTTGCTTCTTCTCTTTCTTCTTCTTTTTCTTTATCAGGGGCTTCTTCTTTTTCATTTGATTCTTCTCTTTCTTCTTCTTTTTCTTTATCAGAGACTTCTTCTTTTTCATTTGCTTCTAATCTTTCTTTTTCTTTTTCAGAGGCTTCTTCTTTTTCTTTTTGCTTCTTCTGTTTCTTTTTTTTCTTTATCAGATTCTTCTTCATTTTCTTTTTGCTTCATCTCTTTCTTCTTCTTTTTCTTTATCAGAGGCTTCTTCTTTTTCTTTTTGCCTCTTCTCTTTCTTCTTTTGCTTTATCAGAGGCTTCTTCTTTTTCTTTTTGCTTCTTCTCCTTCTTCTTCTTTTTCTTTATCAGAGGCTTCTACTTTTTCTTTTTGCTGCTTCTCTTTCTTCTTCTTTTTCTTTATCAGAGGCTTCTTCCTTTTCTTTTTGCTTCTTCTCTTTCTTCTTCTTTTTCTTTATCAGAGGCTTCTTCATTATTTTTGCTTCCTCTCTTTCTTCTTCTTTTTCTTTATCAGATTCTTCTTCTTTTTCTTTTTGCTTCTTCTCTTTCTTCTTCTTTTTCATTTTGCTTCCTCTCTTTCTTCTTCTTTTTCTTTATCAGAGGTTTCTTCTTTTTCTTTTTCTTCTTCTCTTTCTTCTTCTTTTTCTTTATCAGAGACTTTTTCTTTTTGCTTCTTCTCTTTCTTCTTTTTCTTTTTCCGAGGCTTCTTCTTTTTCTTTTTGCTTCCTCTCTTTCTTCTTCTTTTTCTTTTTCAGAGGTTTCTTCTTTTTCTTTTTCTTCTTCTCTTTCTTCTTCTTTTTCTTTATCAGAGACTTTTTCTTTTTGCTTCTTCTCTTTCTTCTTTTTCTTTTTCCGAGGCTTCTTCTTTTTCTTTTTGCTTCCTCTCTTTCTTCTTCTTTTTTTTTCAGAGGCTTCTTCTTTTTCTTTTTGCTTCTTCTACTTCTTCTTCTTCTTTTTCTTTTTTTCTTCTTCTTTTTCTAAAGCTTATCTGTTCTTGTCGCTTTATCCACAATAAAGGAAACAAAATTTCCTTCAACGAACCACAAAGCATTTAATAACTCTCAAAAAAAACAACTGCCTACGCCAGAAAGAATCACAGCAACAACAACAATAATAATAATAGCAACTATACTAGTACTACTAATAAGAACAACTATACAACTACTACTACTATTACTAATAATACTAACAACTACTGTAGCAGCAAAGAGGATACAAAAGAAGATAAAAAGCAGATGTAACGGACCAAATAAAAAAAATCTACGTCAAGATAACCCTCTTCATGGTCAATACTCTGCCAGCAACCAACAATAAGCTGATGTAGGCAAACCCTATACCCATTAGCGGTTACGTAGTGCAGGATTAAAAGTTGAAGCCAAAGGTTTTATTTTTGCTGCACAGGACCAATGCTGCCTACCTAGAAAGCATTATAATGAAAGAATGTGTTGTCCGCAAATGCAGATTCTATGATGAGTATCCAAACATAGTTGCCCTGTATCAGATTACACTGTATTAACATCCACATAATATAATATTTGGCATGATAGAGTGGGCCGATATCCGCACTGGACAATCTGTAATATCTACGGGAAGGGAACTGTAAAAAAAAATGATAACAACGCAACACTGTCCCTGCTACAGAAACAGGCCCTTTAATATATTTATATAACAATAAAATCGACAAAGACAAAACAAGGAACGGTAAACGCCGAGTTGAACAAAGGCCACGAAAACAGTATGAACTTTCCTACTGACATGGCAGTTACGGCAGTCTGTAATATATATTTGAAGATCTTCAAAAACCTATCATATTACAAGAATCTTGAAGTGGAAATCTAAAAAATGAGTCACATGAGGCCATCAATAATTTGTGGTTGGATCTCTGCATTTGATTAGTAATCGATCTGATTTACGGGATATTTGGCAGGCCATGCCTAAACAAATGCAATTTTTTTTTTCTGACAAGCACATCTCACAACTTCTGAAGCGCTTCATATGCGTAAATGGATGTGTTTTAGGTTGTTCTATTTATTTTACAAAAAAGAAAAAAATATTCTATGGGAAATGTCACCATGATATTTCTGACCTTAAGTCTCTGGTTGCCATCCGGAATAAAATGTGTATACAACAGTAATAAAAGGAAATAATAATAATAATAATAATAATAATAATAATAATAATAATAATAATAATAATTGGAATCATACCTGACAAAAACCAGTGACCCAAATGTTCCACCCGAAATCAGATATTGATAGGCTGTATGTACCAAGAGCTTTAAGAGGTCTGATCCAACTTGAACTACCTCTAAAACTTACGATTATCGGAATGGAAACCTATCTCGCAAAAACCAATGACCCTCTTCTATAAAGATTAAAGCACCAAATTCACTTTATCAACAAAGAACCTTCACTCTTCGAGGAACGGTTTAACATAACTGAAACCTTACCAACAAAACATGAAGCGAATACCATCTACGCCAAACGAGTAAAACAGAAAGCAAAAAAACTTGGCCGAATGAAATTACAAAGAAATCTGATGTGGACCAACAGAAAACACATCAGTGGCTGATGAGCACTGCGTTGAAAGCTGAGAAAGAATACCTATCATTATTACAGCTCCGAACCAAAGCCTCGAAACCAGATCCAATCACTGTCACATAATCAAGGTTGGAACTAACCCGAAATACAGGATAGGCATAAAATATGATGAAACTGTCGACCATATTATCTCAGAATATTCGGAACTAGCAAAAATTGAAGATACCCACAAACGTAAGGTAACGACGTACGTGCACTGGAAGATATGCAAGAAGCACAAAATTTCAACCACTGGGAGATGGTGTGAGAACCAAAACAGAGTCAGTTACCCAAAATAACGATGTAACGATCCACTGGGACAAACCAATTCAAACTGACAGAAGAAAAAAATCCAATAGACCAGATATTATGATAAAAGACAATGCATGCAGAAAGTGTTTACTTATTGACATAACAGTACCATCTGAGAGAAACGCCTCTATGAAAATTATCGAGAATTTATCCAAATACAAGGACGTGAAGATCGAGATTAACAGGATCTGTGGAATGAATAGTGGAACTCTGCCAACAGTAATCGGAGCACTGAGTGATGTGGGAAAAGGAATGGACAATTTTACTAGCAGGATCCCAGGTAACATCAACATACAATTTTCCCAGAAGATCTCCTAACTAGGAGCATCCATTATGCTAAGAAAAGTGATATCAATTAAATGACAATTCTCGTATAAAGGCACTACATGATACAAAGCAGGAAACATAACACACACAATAATAATAATAATAATAATAATAATAATAATAATAATAATAATAATTTACTACAACAACAACAACAATACGGAACAGACGACAAAAATATTAATAGTAAATACTTTCTGCATATACCTTCCACATAATTGTAAGGCATTGTGACAGTGATGTCTTCATCTAGCTAATGTCTTACTATTATGTGGGAGGTATTTCTGGAAGATACATTTTGGAGGTATTTCTGGAAGATATATGTTGGAGGTATTTCTGCAAGATATATGTTGCAGGTATTTTTGATGTAAGCTTGTAAATAAATCAACCATTTCGAGGAAGGCAAAAAGTAAAAAGCAAAAAAAGAAAAAGAAGAAAAAAAAAGAAAAATAAATCAAAAAATAATAATGCACTTTTACGAAAATCCATACATCTACATGCAATAAATAAAAGAAAAATTCTAGTAGAATAAATTGGAAAAAAAGACAAACTGTAAAATATGAATATGGGAACAGAAATTGGATAATTTAAAATGAGATGATAAGGAAAGCGGGCGCAAAGAAATGAACACCTGGGAATAAAATTAATAACAAAAGAAACTATTTGAATATTGAATAAAAAAAATGAATCTCTCAGCCTGTATATCTCTTACTCATCTCTCTCTATCTCTCTCTCTCTATCTATCTATCTATCTATCTATCTATCTATGTATCTATCTATATATCTATCTATCTATGTATCCATCTAAATCCGTTCATTATCTATCTATCTATCTATCTATCTATCTATCTATCTATCTATCTATTTAAATCCGTTCATGATCTATCTATCTATCTATCTATCTATTTATCTATCTATCTATCTATCTATCTAAATCCGTTCATTATCTATCTATCTATCTATCTATCTATCTATCTATCTATCTATCTATCTATCTATTTAAATCCGTTCATGATCTATCTATCTATCTATCTATCTATCTATCTATCTATCTATCTATCTATCTATCTATCTATCTAAATCCGTTCATTATCTATCTATCTATCTATCTATCTATCTATCTATCTATCTATCTATCTAAATCCGTTCATTATCTATCTATCTATCTATCTATCTATCTATCTATCTATCTATCTATCTATCTATCTATCTATCTATCTAAATCCGTTCATTATCTATCTATCTATCTATCTAAATCCGTTCATTATCTATCTATCTATCTATCTATCTATCTATCTATCTATCTATCTATCTATCTATCTATCTATCTATCGATGTGAACAGCTTGAATAAAAGATACAATCGGTACTAACAAATTGAGTAATTACTCTGTATGTGCTTTTCTCATCTTATCTATCTATCTATCTATCTATCTAAAGATATTTAAAGAGTCAAATGCTTGTGAGACATGACTGACCAATGAAAATCAATGAAAATAAAGGTAAATATATCAGAATTTCCTTCTTCCATTTCCCCATATCTCACTTTCCGTTTCCGTGTTGCAAATGTAATATGAGCAACGACTGAAAATAACGTTTAAAGTGGTAAAAATGTGTCGGATTGATAAATAATAATAAAAAAATAAACAAAAAAACAGAACATGAGAAAATTACAGTTTTTCCGTTTCGATACGAAACTGAGCAGATATGAAAATTTTGAGAAATTTCAGACGAAAAGGAATTAGCTTAAAGGCACGCATCGAAAATTGCTCGATCGTCAAGAGTGACCGAGTAGGGTAAAGCACGACGTTTCCTCACGATCTACAGGATTCAGGCTGCTAGACGAAAATATATTTACGTACTGTTAATTAAATAAACGGAGCGTCTACCTAAAAGGGTTTAAATTGATATAATATATATATATATATATATATATATATATATATATATATATATATATATATATATGTGTGTATGTATATATATATATATATATATATATATATATATATATATATATATATAACATAAGCTTATATATAAATGACATATTCTCTCTCTCTGTATATATATATATATATATATATATATATATATATATATTGAACAATAATAAAATAAAAAAATTAAAAAATTAAAATCTTCAGACACACTGGGTTGTAGATTAATATTCTTTCATTTTTTTATTATTATTCCATTTAGATTCCTCGACTAGTTTCGGCCGAAATGGCCATCATCTGGAGGAGAAATATTTCTGCTTGCTGCTAGCACTAAACTACAGAAATGAATGTCTTGAGGGAGAAAATGAACTTTTGTCTGTAGTTTTCATTTGTTTTTTTGTTTTTTTTTTATCTTTTTAACATGAATCTTTTAACATTCCTTGTGTTGGTCAAACAGTCTCTTTTAAGTTGTTATTTGAGATAAGAGCTGGATAGATACATGCTGCTATGAATTCTTTGGTCAGTTTGATAGTTTTATTGAACTTGGTGAGGGGATTTGTCTCTGTTTAGTGTTTGTGTGTGTGTGATTTGGTTCTTAGGGAGTGAGTGAGTATGATATGTGTAAGCGTGTGTATTGCTGTGGGTGTGTGTTATCATTTGGCTCATTAGGGAGTGAGTGCGCATGATGTGTGTAAGTGTGTATATTCGTGTGGGTGAGAGTATAAGTGTGAGGCCTTCACACCTCCGTAAGCATGTTTGTCTCGTGTGGGTGAGAAATGTGGGTAGGTTTTGATTTGTTGAGTCATATATTCGTACTACTATCTATATATTGTTAAATTTATGGTTTAGCCCGGCTGGATAATTTGTTTTTAGACGTTGTATCCACTTATTTTCATGGGACTCTAAAATCTTTCTAATGTTATCTGCTCTGAACTTTTCTATTCTCTCAATTATAGTGAATTTGGCATGGGTTTTGAAATCATGTTTTTCCAGGCGGAAATGTTGTTCTACAGGTAATAATTTTTTATGGGGAGTCGACTTAATTCGTTTACGATAATTGCTAATTCTGTAGTGAAATGGTCGTTCAGATTTTCCTACATATTTTTTCTGGCATAGTGTGCATTCTAGGAGGTAATTTATGTTATGACTTCTACAGTTAGAATTGTGGTAAATTTTGAAAGTAGATTTAGTGATTGAGCTAGTGAATGAATATATATATATATATATATATATATATATATATATATATATATATATGCTGCCATGGATAAATTGTCATCTACATTACGCCACAATGAAAATGAAGCAGACATCTCATTTTAACAGATAAATTTAGAAATATTATACAAAAAAATCTTGAAATAGAAAATAGTAAGTTTATTCAATAAAATCGTGCTTGGCTTCAACCCCGACCACCA
Organism: Acanthosepion lycidas; assembly: GCA_963932145.1. Taxonomy (NCBI): domain Eukaryota; kingdom Metazoa; phylum Mollusca; class Cephalopoda; order Sepiida; family Sepiidae; genus Acanthosepion; species Acanthosepion lycidas. Next base: position 77,755,240 of record OZ010592.1, on the reverse strand, counting down.
GACGACTTTGGAATCTTCCGAAACTCTTCTGGACGCCCTGTTTAAATTAGTGAATGTTTCCATAATCCTTGCTATCAGTTCATCTTTGGTGTTTAAAGGAGTTTAGTTGGTCTCTCACTCAACTGTGTCACACGCATAATAATCAAGGAGGCTGAAGTTTTGGGTGGCCAGATGCAAGAAGTGATGTGGTCGCCGAATTTGTCTAAGAGCCATGACTGGGTTCTTCTACTTGTTTGGCATGTGGCCAAACATAGAGTCTTCAGCAGCTACCATTTTGATACAGGGCAGCACTAACACCTCAAAGCACTTGATGTAGGCCTCCCTGTTGAGCTTAATATTCCCTGGGAAGGTGAATGGAGGCATAACATCGTACTCACTAGCGATCACCCCAAATACCTTTGTAATCACCATTATACTCATCCATCTCTTTCCTAATGCTCTGTTCTTACCTCAGGTTAACAAGCTGGGATATTCAAATTGCAACTTCATGCGAGAATATCAAGAAGTACACCATGCCGTTTCAAAATTTCTGGGGGAGTTAATTGCGTCATGGTGCTCTTTTTCTCACAGACGGCGCCCAACTGAACCTGCTATAATGTGTAGTCGACAAAATCAAAAACAACACAATCACTATTCACAACTCTAGGATGTTTCCTTTTCAAATTTTCGTGCATACAGTCAATTTCTTCACAGTACGAGGTTGATGTTATATTTTCCTTTGAGGAAAGAATGAATAACCTTTTGGAAAGGCCACACTACAGAAACCATTGACATTTCAAAGTGCAGTGGTGGCTCTGGGTATTGTTTTGGGGATTCAGTTGCATCTAACCAGTGGATTTATCTCTTACTGTTGCCAATGAATATGCATTTCTTATCGCATGTAATGATTCCTTGCAAAAATGTTCTTTCTCAGTTTGAAGACATACAGTAAGAATACACGGCTTTCTTTCATTGTAATCATTTTAATTAGCTTTATGAGTATATATGGAAAGCAAATTTATCGGCAAAGAAAATGTGTCAGATAGATATCAAGATGTTATTATATACTAAGGAGATTACTTCGTTGGCAACTTAATATATAGCTAATATCATATTATTCATATTGAAACATTATCTATTTATCTATCTATCTATCTATCTATCTATCTATCTATCTATCTATCTAAAAGTATGCCAGTGTGAAACGATTGAATAAAAAATACAATGGATATGTCTCTGTCTCATCTATCTATCTATCTATCTATCTATCTATCTATCTATCTAATTTTGTTGTGTGTTGTTTCTGTTTATCTATCTATCTATCAATCTATCTAATTTTGTTGTGTGTTGTTTCTGTTTATCTATCTATCTATCTATCTATCTAATTTTGTTGTCTGTTGTTTCTGTTTAACTATCTATCTATCTATCTAATTTTGTTGTCTGTTGTTTCTGTTTATCTATCTATCTATCTAATGTTGTGTGTTGTTTCTGTTTATCTATCTAATTTTGTTGTGTGTTGTTTCTGTTTATCTATCTATCTATCTATCTATCTATCTAATTTTGTTGTGTGTTGTTTCTGTTTATCTATCTATCTATCTATGTATCTATCTATCTATCTATCTATCTATTTAATTTTGTTGTGGGTTGTTTCTGTTTATCTATCTATCTATCTATCTATCTATCTATCTAATTTTGTTGTGTGTTGTTTCTGTTTATCTATCTATCTATCGAATTTTGTTGTGTGTTGTTTCTGTTTATCTATCTATCTATCTATCTATCTATCTAATTTTGTTGTGTTGTTTCTGTTTATCTATCTATCTATCTATCTAATTTTGTTGTGTGTTGTTTCTGTTTATCTATCTATCTAATTTTGTTTTGTTGTTTCTGTTTATCTATCTATCTATCTAATTTTGTTGTGTGTTGTTTCTGTTTATCTATCTTCCTATCTATCTATCTATCTGTTTAGCACTTGAATGAAATATCTGTATCTTCATATATATATATATATTCTGTCGTATATATATATATATATATATATATATATATATATATATATATATATATATATATACGCACAATAGAATTTACAGAAAATAAAACGTGAGAGGTGTAAAAGAAAGACACGCACGCGCACACACA